>CM061138.1:65645289-66236504 GCA_030789695.1 Scilla litardierei
TGGTTAGGTTAAGGATTAGGATGGTTTTAATGGGTGTTTGTTGACTTAAGAGGAGAAGATGCATCTGGCTACGAACGTGATACACTTCCTCTCTTCGTTTTTTTTTAAAAGGAAATTTACACGTGAAGGAATGATTATTAAGATAAATTAATTAAATAAGTTACCAAACGTGATTAGAAAAATAATTAATTAAAGTAATTAAGTTTTTTAGTTAATCTGGATGATCAATTAATGACGATACGGTAAAAATAAAAAAACAGTGACGCGCTCGCGTCGACACGTACGGACGAAACGTTAACTGGTTGACAGAAGTAAAATACTGGTACGGCACAATCAAAAACTCGCCTGAAAATACTGGCCGTTACATTCTACCCACCTTAGGAAAAATTCCGTCCTCGGAATTCTCATCAACTAAGGAGTAGGAAATAAATATGGATAACGCTCTCGCATGTCATCTTCCCGCTCCCAGGTAGATTCTCCTGGCGAGTCACGACGCCACATCACTCTGACTAGGTCAACAGTCTTGTTCCTGAAGACTTTCTGACGTCGATCTAGGATTTCCACCGGTTGCTGTTCGTACGTCAGATCTGGCCGAACAGTAATCTCAGAGTAGTCCACAGCATGAGAAGGGTCGCTGATATAACGACGTAGCTGGGACACATGAAAAACGTCATGAACTCCTTCTAAGGACGGTGGCAAAGCTAAGCGATAAGCTACTTCTCCAACTCGCTCTAGCACATCGAATGGTCCAATATATCTCGGACTAAGCTTGCCTCTCTTCCCAAATCGAATCACTCCTCGATTTGGTGAGATTTTTAGGAACACATGATCTCCCGGCTGAAACTCCAGAGGACGCCGTTTAGCATCTGCCCAATGCTTATAACGGTCCTGGGCGATCCGAATCTTGTCTCTGATATCTCGCACAACATCAACTGCTTCCACTATCATTTCTGGCCCCAAGAGTTCTCTATCACCAACGTCGTCCCAACTCAATGGCGATCGACATTTTCTCCCGTAGAGAGCAGCAAAAGGCGCCATGCCAATGCTCGCCTGGTAGCTATTGTTGTAGGAAAACTCCACTAAGTGCAGATGGTCCTCCCATGAACCCTTGAGATCCAGCATGCATGCTCTCAGCATATCCTCCAAGATTTGAATAGTGCGCTCCGACTGTCCATCAGTCTGCGGGTGATACGCAGTACTGAATTTCAGACTGGTACCCAGATTGGTCTGTAGACTTTTCCAGAACTGAGATGTGAATCGCGTATCACGATCTGATACAATGCTCACAGGGACTCCATGCAAGCGCACGATCTCCTACACGACATAATTTACATCACGACTAGTACTAGAAGGAAATTATAAAGGTACGAGTTAGGTCATTACCTCCATATACTTCCTTGCTAATATCTCCGTGGATTGCCCAACTCGGAAAGGTATAAAGTGCGCAGACTTGGTCAATCGATCCACGATGACCCAGATCGCGTCATTCTGTTTGGTGCTCCGAGGTAAGCCAGTCACGAAGTCCATCGTGATGTGCTGCCACTTCCATTCTGGAATCGGCAGAGGTTGTAGTAATCCGGCAATGCGATGGTGTTCAGCCTTCACTTGCTGACACACGAGGCACTTGGCAACGCTCCGTGCCACACTTCTCTTCATCCCATGCCACCAAAAATTCTGACGAAGATCCTTGTACATCTTAGTACCTCCAGGATGAATAGAATAAGGCGAACTGTGAGCCTCATTCATCAACTCTTCTCTGATATCTCCTGCAGGTACGCAGATCCTGCTACCATATCTTAAAGATCCATCTGCGTGAATCAGAAAATCTGTTCGAAGTCCTGCTTCGACTTGTTCTCTGATCTTCTTCAATTTAGCATCTCCATCTTGAGCAGTCTTGATTCGATCCACGATCGTCGATTGAATTTGCATGTTCATCAACGACGATGTGACTCCTGGTAGTACAGCTTCAACATTCATCCTTCGTAGATCCTGCTGCAATCTCCACTGAGCTGTGAGAATCATTACTTCGGGCAGTCGACTCAAGGCATCCGGTACGACATTCACCTTCCCTGGATGATATTGAAGATCGATGTCGTAATCTGCCATCAATTCCAACCATCTACGCTGTCTCATATTCAGCTCCTTCTGAGTGAATATATATTTCAAACTTTTGTGATCAGTGAAAATTTTCACTTTCTCACTCAGTAAGAAATGTCGCCAGATCTTCAGTGCAAAGACGACAGCGGCTAACTCCAAGTCGTGGGTCGGATAATTCTTCTCATGGATCTTCAACTGTCGCGAAGCATATGCGACCACATGATTGTGCTGGTGCAGAACGCATCCAAGTCCCTTGCCTGATGCGTCGCAGAAAATTTCGAAGCCTCCGCTTCGGTCCGGAATAGCTAAGACTGGTGCAGTCGTCAGCCTCTCCTTCAAAGTAGAAAAAGCTTGCTCACAAGAGTCTGACCAACTAAACTTAACATCCTTCCTAGTCAATTTCGTCATCGGCTCAGCTATCTTCGAGAAATCCTTGATAAATCTGCGATAGTATCCAGCCAATCCAAGGAAACTCCTGATGTCCGATACCGATCGAGGTGTAGGCCATTCACTGACTGCCTTGACCTTCTCCGGATCCACTGAGATACCAGCTCCCGATACCACATGCCCGAGAAATGCAATTCTATCCAGCCAGAATTCGCATTTGCTGTACTTGGCATATAGTTTATGGTGACGGAGCGTCTCCAATACTATCTTCAGATGTTCTGCATGCTCCTCCTCGCTCTTCGAGTACACCAAGATGTCGTCTATGAATATCACCACGAACTTGTCAAGGAAGTCGTAAAAGATAAGGTTCATGAGATTCATGAACACAGCAGGAGCGTTGGTCACACCGAATGGCATGACAACGAACTCATAATGCCCGTACTTAGTCCGAAAAGCAGTCTTGAGTACATCTTCCTTCTTGACTCTAACTTGATGGTATCCGCTCCGGAGATCCAACTTCGAAAATACCCTCGATCCACCAAGCTGATCGAAGATATCATCAATACGTGGCAGCGGGTACTTGTTCTTTACTGTGATCTGATTCAACTCCCGATAATCAATACACATTCTTCTCGAGCCATCTTTCTTCTTTACTAGCAAGACGGGTGCACCCCAGGGAGATACGCTGGGATGAATGAAACCCTTCTGTAGTAGCTCATCCAATTGCTTCCTCAACTCTTCTAATTCTGCAGGAGCCATACGGTACGGCGCCTTCGAAATTGGCTGAGCTCCTGGCATAAGATCGATGCCGAACTCCAACGCTCGATCAGGCGGCAGTCCAGAAATGTCTTCAGGGAAGACGTCTTCGAAATCTCTCACTACTGCAGGCTTCTCTGGCTCAGCAATCATAGATGCAACGGTCAATCGGTAAGGCTGGGCTCGGAACTTGACAGGTCCAAGCGAATGTCCTCCGCCGACAAACTCGAATACTGGGTGGTCAGGAATTTCGAACACCACTTTCTTCCGGTGACAGTCGATCGTGGCATAAAAAGCTCCTAACCAGTCAATGCCGAGAATAGCATCGAAATTGGATAGGTCGTGGACAATGAAATTAGCATACAGTTCGTGTCCACTAATCACCAACGGGCATGGTTTACATCCCAGTGCAACCTTCACTACACCATTCCCAGTTGTAATGTTCCAACACTTGGGAAGTGTATAGGTGGGTATCGAGTGTTCGACTACAAACTTCCGAGATAGGATGCACATGGAAGCTCCAGAATCGAACAGGGTCAAGGCCGGGTGAGATGAAACTAAGATGACACCTAAGGGTAACATGCAACTAAATTAACATGGATATAACTAATCAAATATAATGCTTGAATAAGGAAGACTAGTGTAGAGGTTACCAGCAATAACTCCGTCCTCAGTCTCTGCCTCTGCTGCAGTCATCGTAAAGGCTTGCCTCTTAGGCTGAACGGCCTGCTGGAAAGCCTGTTTCTGGGGAATGAGAGGCGCTCCACGTCCAGCGACTACCGGAGCTCTTTGCTGCTGAACTCCAACTGGTGCCTTCCACGGTTGCTTAGCACTCGGGCAGTCCCTCAATGCATGCGTAGCGTCACCACAAACCAAGCACTGGCCCAGAAGCCTCCTGCACTGCTCCTTCACATGACCAGTCTTGCCGCAATGACTGCACGTCTTCTGGCTAGGCCCACCTGGCCTTTTAAACTGCACGGACTGATTAGGCTTGAACCCAGGCCTAACCACAGCTCTGGCCTGCTCCATAGGCCTCTTCCCAGCACCTGAATACTGCCCTCTCTTCTGATTGGCAATCAGCTCCTGTCTCTTGGCAGCTATCAACAACTTCTGGTAAGAGTCTAAGTCCGAAGAGGAAATCAGACTCTGCAGCTCCAAAGATAAACCCTGTAAGAATTTCTGAGCTCGATCCTCAGCGGTCTCCACTATCTTCGGTGCAAAGCGACTCAATTTCATGAACTCTTGGTGGTACTGATCCACCGTCAGATTTCCCTGCTTCAAATTGATGAACTGCTGCATCAGCTCTCTCCTGGCAGCTCGAGGGAAATACTCATCATTAAATCTCGCCTTGAAAGTGGCCCAAGGGATAGGCTTCGCCAACAGCTGCTCTTCTGACTCCCACCAACTGCGGGCATTATCCTTCAGTTGTTTCTTCACTAAGTCAACCCATCCAGCCGGGTTAACTTTCGAGAGAAGCAGATTATCCTCTGTGTTCTTCATCCATTCATCCGCAGCTAATGATCCTTCTGACCCAGTGAAATATGACGGGCCCAGCTCTCGAAATTGCTTCGCTCCCGGCTCGAAGCGAGGGGCATTCTGAAGCATGCCCTGCTGAACCTGCATCATCTGCTGCATCATCCGCATCATCTCCCTCGTGGTGGGTTCTCTATCGTCATCCGCAACACGTCCTGCTCCACCACCAGCTCCAGATCCACTACCAGCTCCTCGGGTAACGCGTCTACCGGCCATCTAAGACAAGGAAATGTTCAGATTAGACTTAATCATGACCCGAATGTAATTAATTGGATGTCATTATCATTATTGTTATTTCGATATTCGCAGATGCAAAGAGGAAGACCTGCATGGGCCACCACTAAAACCTGTCACGCCCCACTTCCCTAATATGGAAGGCGAGACGTGAGGAGGTCCGCTCAGACGTGGAGCCGTGAAGCTGCAGTCTGATAAGCGTCTGTAAAAATTTCGAAAAGTAGCAGGTCCTTGCATTGCGACGAAACAACAATAATAATAAAGCAGATTAAAGAACATCCACCAACAACATCCAATAATTATTACAACATCGCAGAATAGTCACAAAAGTACAAGTCTGAACAATAAGCCTAAAGCATGGCCCAACAAAACAACGAGAGATAGGTGCTACGCACCGAAATCTAACAGCAACTATAAAAGTAGCAACAACTAAAGAAGTCTCTAGGTGAGACTAGGACTGGTCACCGGTGTCCTCGAACTCGGTCTCAGTAGGGACCTCAAACTCAGCGTCTCCGAACTGCTCGTCTTCTGCTATTTGCTCTGTCTCAACGTCTGACATGTGACACCCAAAGAGAAAAGGGCACATGTCAGCAAAAGTCTCCCAAGAAAGGCGGAGGACTTTCGTGCAAGGATACAAATAAAATAATGCAACTAGTAGTTCTAACATGATGATATAGCATGACATTAAAAGAATGCAATAATTAAATGAACAAGATAATAATAATCAAACACGGTGTAGCAAAAAGCTACAATTCACTATTTCACGATTCACGAATCACTGATTTATCACTTTGTGCACAGAGTTTCCGTCTTTTGGCTGAAGTGGCTGTACGGGCTCACTTCTACGCTCAAGCGATCGTTTAACCCTACCCCTCCACGTGTATATGGACTGGCGCCCATCTTCTGGATCACGAGCCAGGAAGTGTTATTGGCATAGGGTTGTGCCCGCAAAGCAGGTGCCTAGCCTCAATAGTTACAATTATTGTAGCGTGTGCTACGCAATCACGATAGAACAATTTGATGCATGAATGACATGGCAAGATGCAGATAAGAGTGCGTACAGTTAATTAAAAGTAAACGTGACATATCAGCATGAATGAAAGCATGTAAAAAGTGTCGGATCTAGTTTCGTTGTCAAACTAGATCAATATGGTCGTCTAGGCGACTATCATTTCACCGCCTAGTCTCTTTTACACAATTTTACAGATTGGCCTAAAACATGGCCTAAATAATTACTGGCAAGTATCACTTGCCTATTTCCGGTGATATTGGTTGTCGTGGGTTCGCCTCGACGAGCGTTACGCTATAGAACGACTGGTTCTCTGTTTTGGTTAAACAAGTTAACGAATTAGGTCCATTGCAAGATAAGCACAAAAATTAAGTTAATCCCTAAATTAGGTTCGTCAGATCTTATTGGGTTATCTAGCTAGGGTGAGGCCTATATGTGTTATAACATCCTTTTATTAACATGATATTGTCCTAACTTAACTACTAACATGCTGAAATTTAAGAGACATTAATAACTAATATTAACAATTAATCAATATTAACTAGGCTAATTGCATGGTTAAAACATGGTATTAAATAGCACATCTACTAAGTTTGACTAAGAGATAAAAACAACATGTTAGAACTTAATATAAAACCCAAACTAATATCAATTTTAATACTAACCAAAACTTAACCTTACTTATTATTAGATAAAATGACATGGTTAAAATTATTAATAAGTCTACCTACAAGTTTGACCATATGTACAAAGTTACATGGTTATAACTTACTAGCAGTAACTTAGGGGTAACAACCTACTTGTAATAATATCTCTTTCTCTACCCCTCTTTAATACTATCTTCTCCCTTTCATTAAAACTCTATCTTCTTACTCTCTTTCCCTGTCTCCCTGCTCTTCATGTTTCTTCTTCCAGTTTCTTTTTTTTTTCATATGGCAGCAAGAATGAAAGGACGCAAGGGAAAGAGTTCGGATCTTACAGCGCAAGGGGAGGAGAAAAAGTCGACGATCGGCGGCTTGAGGGCGTTTTCCGGGCGGCGGCGGGCTCACGGCTGGGCGGCGGCCGGCGCACGGGGCGTGGGGGGGCGGCTCCTGTTGGCCGGCGGCGGCGATGGGCGGATTCCGGCGGGTGGGCGGGCTTCAGGGCGGCGCAGCGAGGGCTGAAGGCGAGGGGGTCGGCCAAGGTAGGAGGAGGAAGAAGAAGAGAAAGGATATGAGGGTTTGTAGGGTTTTAAATCTGAAATTATTTCAGATTTGGGTTTTTGTTTATCCCCCCTCTTTGTTTGAATCTGAAATAGAAATTGGATTTCAGATTTTCGAGTTTGGGGATTTGATTTGTTTTTGGGATGAATTTGTTTGTAAGGAGATGGGTTTTGATTTTGGTTATGATCTGAAGAAGAAGATGAAAATAATAAGGGTTTGTTTCTGAATTGATTTTCCTTTGGTTTGTTTTCTAATTTTGGATCTGAATTTGTTTGGGAATTGGGTTTGTGTTGCTGGTTGATCTTGATGATGGTGGGGAATGGTGGATGAAGGGGTGATGATGGTGGTGTTGTAAATTTGTTTGGAGGGATTTGTTGCAGGAGATTTGCAGGGATGAAGACGATGGATAGCCTTAAGAAGAAGTTAGCAGGGAACCGGATTTCCAATTCGTCAACAGAATTTAATTTGGTTAGGTTAAGGATTAGGATGGTTTTAATGGGTGTTTGTTGACTTAAGAGGAGAAGATGCATCTGGCTACGAACGTGATACACTTCCTCTCTTCGTTTTTTTTTAAAAGGAAATTTACACGTGAAGGAATGATTATTAAGATAAATTAATTAAATAAGTTACCAAACGTGATTAGAAAAATAATTAATTAAAGTAATTAAGTTTTTTAGTTAATCTGGATGATCAATTAATGACGATACGGTAAAAATAAAAAAACAGTGACGCGCTCGCGTCGACACGTACGGACGAAACGTTAACTGGTTGACAGAAGTAAAATACTGGTACGGCACAATCAAAAACTCGCCTGAAAATACTGGCCGTTACACATATGCAGCACACAAAAAGTGAGAAAACGTGATGCATGAGAAAAAAACTGAAAAAGTGGGTGAAAATAAGTGTAAAATAAAGAAAGGCGGAAAAAAAGAAAGAGTGAAGAAAATAAAAAGTGTGTGAGACACTCACTCCCCCAAGCTAAACTGCACAGTGTCCTCAATGTGCAAAGTGTGGCACACCGAGAAAAAATGATAAGGGTGGGGTGGGTGAGGATGTATGCATGAGAAGGATACAAAATAAAAGAAAATGATATGGGTATGCAAATGATGTATGCAAAGATGCATGTGGTGCATGCAGAGATCAAAATGGCGCAATATAAGTGTCCCCAAAAGTATCTCCTCTCTCCCAAAATGATATAGACAAGTATGAGCAAAATGTGACAAAAACGTGTGTGGAGGAGGGGTGCAAAATTAGTAGGCAGAAAATATCCAGAATAGTAGCAGCAAAAGTATGAGAGGCATCCAGTGTGTGCCTAAAGGGGTGGTGGAGTACCAGCACCATCCTGTGGGGGAGGTGGTGGTGGCGGTGGCTGCTGGGTAAGGGTGTGTGGCTGAGGCATTCTCGCAAGAATCTGGTTCAGGCAAGCCTGAATACCAGGAAGTAAAGCGACGCGGGACTGGACAGCGCTGACGGTAGCGGAGAGGGCCCGGAAATCTCCTCTAAGCCCACTCACCGCCCCCTCTAGAGCACGGAGGTGCTGAACTAGGGTGTCAGTGGGAGGTAGAGGTGGGGCAGAGGGACGAACTGGTGAGGAACGAGCTGCCTCGCACAGCTACCGTAAAGGATAGGTGCGATTGTAGGGTGGTGTGGTGGTGTTGTGCTCACAGAAAGACGCTCAGCCCCCGTGGGAGGCTGAGACGCAGGAATGGTCGAGAAAGAAGGAGCAGCAGCAGAGGCTGAAAGGGTGACAGGGGGCGAGGAGGTCAAAGAGGTCGGTGACACAGAGATGGGGATAGACGTCACGACACTCTCAGCGAAGACAGCAGCAGTGGAGACAGTAAGGTCGACAACTGGGGAGGTCGTGAAGTGCAAAGGAAATGACTTCCCAGGGGTCGAGAATAGGAAAGAGGAAAGGGTCTCCACTGCGGAGGCAAAAGAGGGCCCGCCGCTCTCAAAAATGGTGGTGGGACGCTCAGGGCTCGCAGTAGAAATGGGGTGGATGGATAACGGCACAGAGGTGGTGGTGGTGGTGGTGGACTCAGTACTCCTGACACTGACAGAAGTGTGGACAGAAGTGTCGGGAGGTGCAGACGAAGCAGGTGCAGGCTGAGGTATCACGTGGTCCAGGAGTAGAAGGAGGGGCTCCTGCTTAGCACCCTCAGGCTCAAGCACGTACGCAGCAGGGATGAGAACGTCCATCGCTGGAATCCACTCCCCGCCCACGGGTCCAATATGAGTCTGAGCGGGGCTCGGAAGAACCATATAATCGGTGCCAAAGGGACTGTGCAGCCACACCCAGAGGTGCTGACTATGAGGACGAAGCATCCTCATCCGGGCCATAACATCTATGGAAAGTGAAGTGGGGCCTGGGGGTCTCAGCAATCCAGATGGGAGGTCAACACCGCATAAGGGAGCCAGCAGGGTAATCAGACCGCCGCAACAGATAGGCGTCCTAGCGCCAACAGAAATAACGATGCGGTCTAAATACCAACTGGCTATGTCAATCTCGACAGCGGGGACCAAACGTCTCCTCCTCGCTCGTAGGCCCGCGATCGTTTCATCGCGTAGAGCATGTAGAGCTTAGGCGTCGACAACGTCCCCAGCTCATACCTCGCTAAGAAAGTGGTCGCCATAAGGCACTGTGCTATGCGGAGGAATGGGTGGAGGATCACGGAGGCCTTGGCCTGACTAGGGTCAAAGGCGAGGGAAGATCCCATGATACATGTCCAAAATGCGTGCGTGTTGAATGACGGCGGTGGGATGTGCGTGGGGCTGTAAGCTTGGTCTGGGTCAGGGACATGTGGCCACTGGAAGAATGCTCGGAGCAAGTCGAGAGTGACCTCGCACTCTCGATCCATCAAGCGAAAGGATCATCCCCCAGAGGTCATGGCAATAGAACTAAGGACCTCTAGTGTCGGACGGATGTAGGTGTCCACCGACACCGACAAAAAGTCACGCCATCCCACGTTGTCATACAACTGGAGTAGCCCCTCTAGTATCCCAAGGCGCTCAAAGTCTGCTATATGCGTGAACCTAGTGGGTACGATCGAGCGATGGGAGATACGCTCAAACCGGGCACGCTACGCGTCATCTCTGAACGTAATCCCAAGCGTGTCGAACGCGGGGCGGGCTGTGCCGGTGGTGGTGGTATAGGAGCGGTAGGAGGCGGAAGTGTGGGTGGTGGCAGACTAGGTGGAGGGGAGTCCGCTCTAGCAGAAGAGGAGCCAGGCTCGCTAGTCCTTTTCCGCTTCGAGGCGGGCGCCCTCGTGCGGGACCTAGTGCGAGGCGGCATGTGAGCCGCAGAGAGTGCCTACCCAATAAAAATGCAAAGTACTGAAAATATGGAATGAGTATACATGAGCACGATGCAAGAGCAAGCAATATGAGCGTGCAAAGAATCTCCTCCTCCGAGAAGCTCCAAGGCGTCCTAAATCTCCCCCAAGCTCGCCTGAAAAACAAATAATCAAATCAGCAATGAATATCAATATATATTGGAGAAGATATGGAATAATAGATATATATATATACGAATTAATTTTGATTTGGGGCTTAATGGGCTTACAGATCGGAGAAATGGAGGAAAATAGGTGAAATGGGGCGAAATGGAGGAGGAGAGGCGGCGGGGAAGGCGGCGCAGGTGGTGGCGGTGGCGTGGGTCGACGAATGGGTGGCGGCGACTCGGCCGGCGGCGTGGGTGCTCGGGCAAAAGGGGTCGAGTTCGAGCGAGTCGAAGGAGAAGACGAAGAGCTCGCGGGCAAAATTTAGGATTTTTTGCGATTTTGGGAAATGAGCCCGCGTGCTAGGTTATATAAAGGTGGGTCACTCGGCCGAGTGACGCGTACACTCGGTCGAATGGCACGGTTTAAATTTTTTTCGAAATTATCCCATAGAAGTTGTGACTCGGGCGAGTAAGTCTTACAACTCGACTGAGTAGACAAATGTCATTCGGCCGAGTAGCAAGGCTACTCAGAGCTTTAAGTGCAAGAAAGTATCTGATTCCCTCGGGCGAGTGACTAAGTCACTCGGCCGAGTGACATATAAATTACAGAGAGTAGTTTTTAGGATATTCCCTGATCAGTACCTTACTCGGCCGAGTAGGGTCTTTGCTCGGCCGAATGACTAAGTCACTCGGCCGAATGGCCTGCAGATTTCAGCTCCAACTCTCTGTTTTTGCTCTACTTTCTATTTTTCGTCTCTCCGTCAGTTCCTTCCTTCTCCTGAGACCTGAGCGCGTTCCTGGAGTGCTCCCCTTTGTCATGGCAATCCTCCATTCAATTGGTTACCCGTTCTCCATCTCCTGTCATGAAAAATAGAGCCCGTTGTCAGGATTTTTGATCGATTTTTGACTCTAAACACTAAGAAAGATCTAAAACAAAAACTAAAATGAAAAATCCAACTAAAAATAAGATAAAACCGTTGGGTTGCCTTCCGACAAGCACTCGTTTAAGGTCTTAAGCTCGACCCCTTAAGATATTCGTTTAATGCTCGATATTCGGCGCATACGAGATGCGCGCGTCAAATTTGCCGGGAAGGCCACTTGGATTCAATTGTTGTTGTTCTTAGGCATTTCTTGGCGTCCCCTCATCATGGGTGGTAGTGGGGGACGAGTCCCCCAAGCTTGAGCTTTTAGCGTTCTTTTTCTTTGCCGGTGATGAAACTTTCTTGTCCGGCGGAGCTTTCTTCAAATTCTTTGCCGTGGAGAGCTTGCATAGCTCCCTAATTCTTGCGACATCAGTGTCATCCTTATCATCAACTATAGAATGATCCGGCGGGTCCTCCAACTTTTCTCCTTCTCTAGAAGGTTGGCCTTCTTCGAGGCCGTCATCGTAAAAGGCGCCGATAGCATGCGGCATAGCATCATCAATGACCTCGTCGAGGAGGTCCACGTAATCGACGTCCTCTTGCCAAGGCATGTGCTTCATTGCCTTTGGAATGTAAAGCTCCACCTCCATGTTTCCGACATTCAAAGATAAGGTGCCCTCTCTCACGTCAACTATCACGCCGGCGGTGGCTAAGAAGGGGCGTCCAAGTATTAGTGAAGTATCGCCCTCCCCCTTGATATCCATAACCACGAAGTCGCACGGCAAGCAAATTCCTCCCGGTACTTGGAGCAGTATGTTCTCCACAATTCCCATTGGCCTAGTGACCCGACCGTCCGCAAGTTGTATTCTCATATCCGTCGGCTTCAAGTCAGTCCCCGTATTCAACTTCTTAAACATAGTTAGGGGCATTAGGCTCACGCTTGCTCCCAAATCTACTAAGGCTTTTTGTAGCGGGACTCCTCCAAGCGTGCAAGGGATGCGGAAGCTTCTGGGATCTTTAAACTTTGTAGGCTCCTTCTCCTTCCGGGTGAACCAAGTACCTTGCTCGGCGAGCATTATCTTCTCCTTTCGCTTCTTTCCCGAAATCAAGTCTTTTAGGAATTTGGCGTATGACGGGATCTCTACAATGGCGTCCAAGAAAGGGATATTTAGGCTCACTCTCCGCAAGTACTCAAGGAACTTGGCGAGCCGCTTCTTAATCTTTACTCTTGCCAACCTTTGTGTGAAGGGCACCGGTGGCATATAGTTGCGCTCCTCACGTGGCTTCATAATTTCAGGATTTTCACCATCTTTTGGCTCTTTCGGGCACTCCTCCTCAATAGCCGGCTCCTTGTCATCCAAAATCTCTTCCCCCTGTTCCTTGATTTGAATCATGGCGGAAGTGGTGTCCTTCCCGTCCCTAGTAGTTACCGCCACCACCGCATTGATGTGGCCGGTATTTTCCCGTGGGTTTGGCTCCGGTTGAGCCGACAATTGTTGAGCAATGCTAGTTGCTCCGATAATTGTGCCACGAAGGTATTGAGCGAGTCGTGTTGAGCGGTCAATCTAGCATTCACTTTCTTTTGCTCCGCCATGAATTCTTCAACTCTCGCTTCATGGTCGGACCTCGGTGGTGCTTGTGGTGCATTAGGTGCTCTCCACCTTTGATTATACCATGTAGGTCTATATGGTCCCGCTTGTTATCTCAGTTGGAAATTTTGTTGTTGAGGCCCTCTCAGTGGATATTACGGTTGTTGTGGAGGCCGAGCTAGAGGTTGTTGCAGTGGTGGGTTTAAAGCTCCATCATTATTTGCATATGAAAAGCCCGGATGGTTTCACGCGGCCGGGTTTGCCCAATAACCGGTGTTTCCCGCAACGTATTGGACTTGCTCTATAGCTCCTTCTCCGTGCTCTCCTCCAACATACATGACATGGGCTTGGTCTTGCCAATCGCCCGTACTTCCTCCCATAGTAGATGTGGTGGGGGTTCCATGCGGTTCACTTATCAACTTCTCCAATCTCTTCATGACCTTGTGGAGAGAATCAAACTTCGTAGAAAGCTCCGCTACAGCCTTCGCCTCATAAATACTTGTTGGCTTCAAGGAAGACGTAGAATGTCCTCTCTCGTCGCCCCATTGTTGGTTATTAGAGGCCATCTCCTCGAGTAGGGCCGTAGCATCATCTGGTGTCTTAGATAGAATGGCTCCATTAGCGGTTGCATCAATGATTTGCTTGGTTCCCGGTTGCAATCCATTGTAAAAGCTATGTACAAGCTCACATGCTTCAATACTATGATGGGGGCATTGGTGTTGGAGATCTTTAAAGCGCTCCCATGCCTCAAATAGGGTTTCCTGAGGTCCTTACTTGAAGGACATGAGCGCACTTCTTATCTTGACTGTCTTGGATGGTGGGTAGAATCTATTAACAAATGCGCTTGCTAACTCATCCCATGTGGTAAAGATCACCTCCGCTTGCGTCTTCAACCAATATAGTGCTTTGTCCCGAAGGGTGAATGGGAAGAGGCGCAGTCGGATAGCATCGGCCGATACATTGGGCATCTGAAAAGTAGTGCACTTGTACAAGAACAACTGTAGGTGGTAGTGTGGATTCTCGTGGGAGTTCCCATATGGGTCTTGTTGCATCAAACCCATGAGTCCCGTCTTGAGCTCGAAGTTCTTATCCGCCGCTAAATCCGGCATAACAATAGACGAGGTAGTAGAAGCAGTCTTAGGCCGTAGCCTATCTCTGATAGAAACAAGCCTAGCCATGCGTGCCGTTAACTCCTCCGGTGTCTCCTGCCGGTTCATATGACCTTCCTCTATATATAGTCTCCTCTCGGCTCTAAGCCTCCTTGCCGTATGCTCGATCTCTGGATCAAATAATATATCTTCTTGATGCGCCTTTGATCTCGTGTATATGCACAGAAAAATAGAGTCTCGATGGAATCGTTAGCACAATAGAGGAATAAAAAGATAAAAATAATAAAAATAAAAAGAAATAACTAAGTAAAGAAAATAAAAAACCGTCGCCTCCCCGGCAACGGCGCCAAAAACTTGATCGCGTCCGGATTTACACCCGGAAAATGACTGTAGTTTTACCGCAAGCGCGTGGCGTAGTGGCGAGCGGGTATTGAACACAGGGAGGACAATTAACAGTACCCTACTTTGATTACCTAGCTATCAAGAGAATAAGAATAGATTCGATGGTAATTTCGCAATCGTTCAATAGCAAATAGATATCAATATAATAAAAACGTCTAGGGATAGGAAATCCCCACTACGGACCGTTCTCATCCTTGTGAATTATGAATATCAATGTTGCTAAGCTTGAATATAGGTGAAGTAGTCGCAACTTAATGTAGAATCAAGATCATGCTCTCGCGCTATTGCCGGTCTATAGCAACCCAGATTAGGGCCCACTCTCGTGCAAATCCTAACCTACGACACTAGCATGAAGATCGACATCATCGTCCAATCACAACTCGAGCCCACTCTCGTGCAAATTCGAGCTAAGGTCTAAGTTTTGATAGTTCGTATTTGTCCAATCTCTTGCAAACGAATATTAGTATAGATTTATAATAAAAATCCTAGCTTTAGTCCAATCTCTTACAAACCAATCCTAGAGAATTTCGATTATAAACCTCAGTCGAATATCTAGGTCTTCCCATCAATTGCAATCTCTTGCAAATCCCAATCGATGGAAATTCCTAGCTACTCGCAATAAATCAATCAAAACCTAATCTTTCTTCAATCCTAGCAACAATTCTATTCATTCATCACAATTCATAAGATCGGGTCCTAGGGTTTATCCACATTCCCTAGAACGAATAAACTACTCACAAATCATCATGGAAATCTCAGAAAAATGGCAATTGATCATGGCACAATTCATTGCAAAGAAGAGACAATTCATAAAAATAAGATTTTTAGCACGAAAGAACAAACCAAAGTTGTCGCTTATGATCTCCAGCTGAGATTTCACAAAAGAATAGCCGTCAAAAAATAATAGAAGTCTCCCCTAAAACTAGGGATAAAACTAGGTTTAAATACAAGCTAAAATCGTCCAAAAAATCGTGACAAAACTGCCCCTGCGCAGCCCAGAATTCGCAATCCTCGCAGCAGTCGGATTGCGTCACTCGGCCGAGTAGCAATGTCACTTGGCCGAGTGACAGACCCAATAATAAAACAGAGAATCTGGGTTTTCGGGGGGTCCGTCTCTCTGACTGACTCGGGCGAGTAGACTTCTTTACTCGGCCGAGTAGGCAATCGTACTCGGCCGAGTAGGCTTCTCAGAAATTCCAGTATCTTGGCTGCTTCTCGGAAGAAAAACCCTGTTCTACTCGGGCGAGTGAGCTTTCTCACTCGGCCAAGTAGGCTCTCTTGTTCGGCCGAGGAAACTTTGAAATTTCGTTGTGCGTATCCGTTTCACTCGGCCAAATGCAGCTTCTGACTCGGCCGAGTAGAGTCTCTGTTCGGCCGAGTAGGCTATATCTGGGCTCTTTTCTTCTCCTCCTCGCCTCCTTGTCACTTCTATCGGATTTCTTCCTCTTCCGCTCATCCTCTAGTGCTGCTAACTCCTCAAATAAGCCGTGGGCGACGCTCCGGTATGCGCGAAAGTACCTTGATCTCATTTTTGCTCCAGATCACTCCATATCTCCTGAAATATGACAAAAACAAGAAATAGTGAAAAGCAACGCGATATCGTCGAATAATCGTGGAATACGCAATATGGGCGATCAAAATGACATGAAAACATGCAGAAAAAAAGTGTAAAATAAGGAGCGATCAAATAGTTCGGTCGATTTCTATTGTACAATAGTTCACCTAATAGTCACAAATTAGCTATGCAGTTCATTCCAAAACAGATCTTTAACAAACAGTCTTAAACAGTTCAGAGTTGAAAATAATTTACTAGAAAAGTAAAGGAAAATATAGCTCTGATTCAGATTCAAAGTCGGCACTTATTCTATAAGACATAAGCATAGAGACTGACAGTCCGTCAATAAGAGCAGCCCTGAAAATAGGTCGATAGCTCAGGGATGGTATGGCATTCAATTGATCAGACCACTGGCAACTAATCAAGACGGTGATTGTTGATCGGCAACAAATCAGACTTAATCAGACCAACGGTTAAGTCGGTAGTAACAGTTCAATAAATGGAATAGGTTGGCAATAAAACATACTGAACATGTCGGTAAGCAAAACAAGTCAATATTCAAAACAGATCGCAAATAGAACTATTCGGGTCAATAACACAAAACAGGTCGGTAGGTCAGATCAATATCACAAACAGGTTGATAACTATGATATGATCGGTAGGCAATAAGAAGACAAATCGGTGATAACAACAGATCAAGTTACAAGTAACATAGACTGAACAAAAATATCAATTACGTAGATGTTAGCAATAAGATGGGTCAGAACATACATAACAGTTCGGTAATATCAATAGACCAAGTGGATAATAATCAGATCAAACCGTTGAACAATAGCAGATCAGAGTAGTAGCCTACAGTACGGGTCCATAAAAACAACCAGATATGTCGGTAGTAATACAATACAGGTCAATCTATTATACATTTCACGACTTTGTCCTACGTGGCGGTAAAAGTATGACTAGGACAAAAATTTTGTCCTACGTGGCGGCAAAAATATGACTAGAACAAATTTGATGACTGTGCTTTTCCAAATAAATAAAACCAAAAAATCCAAACGTTTTTCAATTTTAACTTTTTTAAAATCTCACATTACTTAGTGTCGGAGAGAAGCGGTCACATTACTTTTGTGCACTACTCAATTTTTTTTAAATTAACCGTGCCCTACGGGCACGGGTTATGACTAGTAGGTGTATATTACTAAACAACAGTCATGACCGAACTATAGTTGGGCTGAAGCTAATCTTCTAGACTGCACACAATGCATTCCGATCAAGTAAAATAAAGGTCAAGCAACGGCGAAGGTCGCCAGTAAACATAGGGATGCTGATAATGGGATCCTCAAAGAGACTAGTCTCCGAGAGATCTACATGAATCGTCATTTCCAACATGACCATAAATAACCTAAAATTTCTCAATTTCAATCACAGTCTGATCTATAGCATTTACGAATTAAATTTTATTACAGCAATGTTTATGCACAAAAATGAATTAATAGAGAGCTAAAGCAAATAAAATCAACCGTTCATTGACGATGGCCAATACTCATATTCTTCTCACTCAAACCCTCCAACCGTCGATGGTTGCTTGAGGAAGAGAATGAAGTAACTGAAGAGACAGAAACAGATCAACATTGAAAGCCGAAGCAAGATCGAAGTAAAAGATTAGGAAATTCTCAGAGAACTTTTTTGGTTCGCATGAAGAATTCCACGAAGAAGAAGAAGAAAAAATAGATATAGGCGATGGAGAGAGCCGTTTGAGGAGATTGTGGGTGATAAATGAGAGAGATCATCGCAGAAATCCGCGTAACGACTAAAGGGCATCAGCTCAATCAAAAGTAGGGCTATGGTTAAGGTTAGGGTTTTTGTTCGGTAGAGAGATGCGAGATAGGCCGTACGATCTGATGGTTGAAGTAAAGATCGGGCCGGGTTAAATTGAGAAGTGGGGGAATGCCTCTGCATACGAATAAGAGAAATTCGGGCCCGGCCTATTCAACTCAAAGGAAGATGCGGGCTTGGGCTGGCATAACTGGTCCAAAGAAAAATAAGAGACATGGAAAGAAAAGAAAGGTAAGGGTGTGTTTGGTTAGTGGGAAAAGGAAAGAAAAGGAAGGAAAATAAGAAGGAAAATGATTTTCCATTGTTTGGCTTAAAAGAAAAGTGAAAAGAAAAAGAAAATGAAGGAAAAGAGTGGAAAATAAATAGTAAAACTTTTCTTCCAACTTTTCCTCCTCTTGACCCAAGGAAAATGAGGGAAAACAAAGCAAAACTAACTATTTTCACATTTATGCATTTGTGTTTTTTAACAAATATAATTAGTAGCTATTTTTAATGAATTCATGAATAATTCATGAATTCTTTTCAAAAAATTATGAACGAATTTTTCAAAAAATCACGAATTATTATCAAAATTTTACACATGAATTATTTAAAATTCGCAAATTATTCAAAATATACGAATTTTTCCCGAATTTTTCAAAATAGTATGTATTCGGAATTTTTATTAAAATCATGAATATTTAAATTATTTTTATTCATGAACTTGTTCGAAAAATTCGCGAATAATTCGTGTAATTTTCGTGTTTTGCTTGAAAAATTCGCGCTTTATGCACGAATTTTTCTGATAGCTTGCAAATTATTTCCAATGTTTTCATATAATTTGTAAATTATTTATGTACTATTTAATATTACATTATTTATGAATCATGATATTTGTATGGTTAGAGAATTATTTGTAAGAATTCGTAATTTTTTTGCTAACTTTCTGAATTATTCAGAACAACTAACAAATTTTTAATTTATTATGAAACTAAAATACCTTTTAAATTTTTTAAGCAAATTATTTATAAAGTTAGCAAATACACCTCTTAAATTATTTAGCAAAAACACCACTTAATTTTTTTTCGTTTTGAATTATTAACCTAATGGAAGAAATTTCCTTATTTTCCTTTGAACTTTCTTCAAAATTTTCTTTGGCAACCAAACATGAGAAAGAATCTCATTTCATTTTCATTTCACTTTTCTTTCTTTTTCATTTTCATTTCACTTTTCTTTCATATATTTTCTTTCAATCCAAACACACCCTAAGAGATGAAAAATCGAGAAAATACTGCGAAAAATCTCCAATAACCGTAAAAAAAAATATACATGTCGTGTCGTTACAAGATGGGACCCATCTGAAGCGGATACCCCATATTTGTGTATTTTCAATATGAGTTGTTGATGAAACAATAATTAATCAGTATTAAATAGTAATATATCCTCATGGGCTGAATAACATTATTACGTAAAAATTAGTTCAAAAAATAGGAGGACGCAGGTGAAGTAACTTGCAGAACACACATTCGACAGAGTTTTATTTTATTTTTACTTTATTTTGCATAATTTTAAAAAAAATTAAAAAATAAAACTGTAGTACACGATGTCTCCTTTTTTATCTCCTGCTTGAAGATGAAGAAGCTGCATTCTCTTATCTTTATAAATAAACTAAAATTGTTAAAATGATGATTCGCATACAACATTAAGATAATAAAAACATTTTAATGATGAAAATAATAAATTTTTAAAAAACAATACGCACACAATGAGTAAACGATGCAAGATTGCATGGATAACTATTATGAGAGGAAGAACTCCATTAATTACAAGCAAGCAATCAAAATAGATCCATCTATCCTCCTAGTTGAATTCCCCTACCCTCATTTCATTTCTTTTGTTAATCTCTTTTTCCCCCCAAAAAAAAACCCATCTAAAAAGGGGAAAAAAGATTCAGAAGAAGAAGATGATGATGATGATGATGAAAATGATAAAGGGAAACCCTAACTAAACTCTGTCACCTTTCTCAACTCAAAATCAGATTAGATCTCTCTCTCTCTCTCTCTCTACTCTCATTCTGTCAGATTCTACAAATGAAGCTCGAGATCGAGCTCCTCCGCATCATGGGCATTGCTCTCCGCCCCCGGCCCCTGCACTCTCTCCGGGAAAAGCGGAAGCGAGGTCGGTGCAGGCAGCGGCAGCAGCGGAGGTGGACGAGTGTAGAAGAACACGTAGCTAGCAGCATTACTATCAGTGCATGCTGCCGCCTCCATCGTCAATGGCATCATCGGCGGGCTGCTCACGAACTGGGCATGGGATCTCCGGCCCGATGATGAGTTTGAAGATCGGGCCCCTGGTGGCCGGCCGCCGATTGCCCGCTCCTTCTTGTGTGCGTTCTGGTGACCCCCGAGAGCTTGCGATGTGTAGAACTTCTTCGAGCAGTAGTTGCACGAGAACGTCCTCCCGCCGCCGGCCGCCGCCGCCGGAGGCGAGGACGTGGCAGGTGGGTTTTGAGAGGAAGGGGGCGGATGAGAGAGAAAGTGATGGTAGCCATTGCCATTGGTGTAGTTTTCTGCCATTAATGGATAACAAGAAGAAGAAGAAGAAGAAGAGGGAGATGGTATTTTATTTTGTCTGTTTTAGTTTTCTTTTTCTTGATTCGTGATGGACGAGGGGCTTAACGTGGTTTATATAGTTGGTCGTTATCAGACTTTTTACTGTTTTACTAAACTACCCCTGTCTGTTTATCCTGCAATTGCCCAGTTTATATACTGTTATTTATCCACATTTAATGCATGGGGGATTAGGTAATAATAAACTATAAATCTGATCCCCTAATTAGTTCTTGATTAATGATCTAAAGTCTATGTTGCTTCAGTAAACGTCGCTTTATCAATCAATCAATCAACTGTCTTTCTTGTTTAATCACTTGGTTGAATTAAGACGAATTTCTCAAACTAATGATTAGGCCTACATAGATATGGTCTTCTAGAGTTCTGATATATAATTAACATCAGAAAAAGAGCTATGGAAGGGCATTTTCGTCTATGACAAAAAGGAAGGAGATAGAGATTCTACTGCAGTGCAGCGGAGACTGGCGCCAGACTGTGAGGCGCCTGACAAAAGGAGAGGCCTTCATAACCGTCGAGCAAATGACCAAACTACCCCCCATAGCCGCTTAGCCTCAGCTTCTCTGCGGTTGGCTGCTCGTTGCCCCGGGCCCTCAGATTCGTCCACGTGGCATTCTCCTACCGGACGAGCGCCCACCACCGCTCGGCTCAGAGAATCTCGCTGCGGCCTTCGATCCCGAAGGCGTTCGGGTCCAGACAAAGGGAGCGTCGTGGGGGTAGAATGGGAAAGATGCATGTCCGTACGATCGACTTGGGTGGGACGTGGCCCGTGGGTGGATATTTTGGGAAACAATAGTTATCGGTATTTGTGACGGCCTATCCTATGCGTCATGCTATTTTGGGGGCGTTGCGTGCAAGTACACACGCTGAGCAGACGAGACGGGAGGCAGCATCTTCATCCTCGTATGTGTTTGGATTGGACGATGAAACTTCATTGAAAGCAGTCCCCTCTCTCTCTCTCTCTCTCTCTCTCTCTCTCTCTTCCACGCTTCCTTTCATATTTAAGAGTTCATTTTGATAAAAGTAAAACCCAAAAGGGAACAGGTTTTTTTGTCATGTTTTCCTTCACATCCAACCATTCTCATGTCCGTCACACTCCGTGTGTTTCCTGTTGCATTGCATGAGCTCAAGCTCATGCAATGGTGATTCGGTTTTTTATTATTCACTTATTTTGCCCAAGCTCGAAGTCCATTGAACCTGAGTATGAGAAGCACCACTCGATCCAACAACAAGAGCAGATGACAAATGTTTTACTTGACAAATCAAGATACATTGCTAGAAAAGATTGCATTGGGTACAAAACTAACAATGAAGATGACTTTATTTACAAATTGGAAATGAGTTTGTACATGACATGGATGGTTGGTGGATGTCTTGAGATGGCAATGGTAAAATGTATGCAATATTTACAACCGACGAGGGCCAGCGAGAATCAGCTGACCGAGAGGAGGCAGGGCAGTTCTGGTCTGTCAGTCGCTAATGTCGAAGTATTTTGGATCGGCCGGGAAGTGATGATCCACTTGCAACTGCTCACAAACACCAAAAAACAACACACTTCATCAAAGGATTCCAGCAGACCTTAATCAACAACACAATACAATACACACTGATCAAGCATATGACCACCCTATATTTCTTGATCTTCAATATGACACAGAATAAACAAACAAACAAAACGTTTTTGCATGATTACATCTAGTGTTCTAAAAGGCGGTCTCATTATGCGTGCGGTCCAACATCGCATACACATGCGGATTATGCGACCGATTATACGGATTATGTGATTTACGTGAAAATGAATATTTTAATAAATAGATAAGCAATAAGTATATAAACATATACATATATATATATATATATATATATATATATATATATATATATATATATATATATATATATATATATATAAGTTTTGTGTATATTAAATTAAAAAAAAATCCTAAAAGATGATAATAAGAAAAAAAATCATATTAACTTTTAAAAACATGGATTAATTCATACTAAAACATCAGCACCATCAAGACGATCAATACATAAAATAACTAAAGTCTAAAGCAATCTACACACACAACATAAATATTTAGTTTTACATCCAAACCAAAAGTATGTCAAACTTAAGTAATTTGAAATAACAAAATATCTATTTTATATATTATCATCATCTTCCTAGCCAGCTTCATAACGAATATCATCATCTAACTCCACATCAAAAAAAAAGAAAAAAGAAGAAAGGAAAAACACGCAGCGAAGCCGTTACTTCCCGCTAGAAAAAAAGAAAAAGAAAAAGAAAGAAAAAACATACAAGCATACTTGCTTTCTACAGTCTCTTTTTGTTTTGGGAAAATTCTTAAAATAAAAAAAACTGATTTTTATGCTTAACGGGTCGGGTTTCTTAATGGTTTGGGATTTTTAGTTGCCGATTATGTGCACGTATATTCGCATATGCGGGTGCATAACAGTTATGCGACCGATTATATGGCCAACCGCATAATTTGACCGCATAATTAATTTTTCATGCGGTCATAGGCTGCCTCCTTATATGCAGCTACATATAAATTGTTTTAGAACACTGATTACATCAATCCACAAATGGGAAAATGAAAAGTTAGATGCCTTCACCAAATTTAGAAGTTAATGAATGTCTTAAGTGATATAGGCCTTGGACAAGAAGACAGAAACTGGAGACACTCATTCTCTCTGTAAGATGGTTGGCATGCTTAGCTTAAAGAAGGAATCGATGAGAAGGAAATCACAATGGACAATAAAGGGACAAAGACGATGAAAACTGCCCTAAGTTAACCTAAAATATTTTTGAAAAAAAAGTTGCCATGACAAATGACAACTTAATTTACAAAACTACCCCAAACTATTCATGAATTTAAGAACATTATAGTAACTTTAGAAATTAAACCCACCCCCACCCCCACAAACAAAAAAAAAACACTTTGAAAGTTAACCAAAAACTCCTAAAATTTTCGAAGTAATATGTAGTCTTACTAATTTCAACGCAAATTAGAGTAGTTTCTATATAAACAATAGTACAGTTTACACCCTGAAACAATGTTCAGATTTAGGGTATTTTGACGAAAAGTTATTAATGAGGTTTTGGTGAACAGTCAAAGTTTAGGTAGGTTTTGATGAATTTTTTGAAGTTAATAGTAGTATTATTAATTTCGTGAATTTTTTTAAGGGTAGTTTTTGTGAATTAAGTCATGACTCTGGTAAAAGTAAAAATGCTTGTGAAGATCCAATGTGTCAAGGTAGTTTTTGTGAATTAAGCCATGACTCCTGTAAAAGTAAAAATGCTTGTGAAGATCCAATAAGGAAAACTCCAGTGTCCATTGAAAGACCGAACATATATCAAGTGAGAGAACTATAGGCAATTTCAGCCATCATGGATACCATGGAACCATCAATGCAACACAAACGAACATAGAATCCAGGCCAAAATAGTCCAAGCAACCAAAACAAAAAATCTTCAGTTTGGTGATGAACACAAACTACAAAGGTGATTATGTAGCTTGACACTACCAATCACCGGAAGAGAATCAATATGAAAATCATAGTACATAAGGTCACAGCAGACATGAGTGAACCAAAACCCAGCCCAGCCCAACCACTCCACCCCCCCCCCCCCCCCCCCCCCCCCCCCCCGCGCCAAACGCAAAAAAACGCAAAAAAAAGCAAAAAAAGACCAAGCAAACCCACCCACCCACCCACCAAACCCAGAAAAGGCCATTCGCATAGACTGAGAAAATAAATAGTTAACTATAGAAATCCAAAGACCAAGCATGTCTGCTTGAAGGTTCAAAAGGTCACGCAATCCTCAATACTCGAGGAATAAGAATGAGTTGAAATATTATTCCAGAACTGTAGAAATATGAACATTTAGCACGGTTAGAAAAGAACCAACATTCCATCAATGTCTATTGACACAAAAAAAAGTGAACCTAATGTTTGCCAATATATAGTCGCCCCCAGGAAAAAAAAATAGAGAAGCGATAGTGTCTTACCGTGCCCTCATCTGCATCGGAATGACGTTGAGGGAAGACAACCCTGAGATCATTGTAGAGATAAAAGCGCCGTTCCCCATCAATGTTATCCAAAGTGCTTCTCTGGGGTACTGAGAAGGGATCAGATACACATCTCTGCATTGACTTTAAACATTTCCGTGAAAAGGGACAAAGAAAACGGAGATGGAGAGCATAACGAAGAGCACCAGGGCTAGCCTTTGGAGAACTGTGAGCAGATTTTGTGCTAGTTGTATGCGGCACATCGAATTGACTATAGCCATCTTTATCAAAATTTTGGCAATGATCCCTACTTGGTTTACTGGTATCTTTCCCATTGACACCACATTTAACCCTGTTCTGTGGTTCCTGAGGGACGTCAGTTGATGAAAAGATCACATCCATCTCGTTTATGCTTTGTAACTTATTTGGCAAGTCCCCAGTATGTGCACAACCTGTGAAACCATAAATATCATATTCAGTGATTTTTAATCTCCTGCAGGCACAAGAACAGAGAGTACACGGTTCTCTTTAACTATTTGAATGTTGAGTTGGCAAGTCCTTAGCCAGTATGCAACAAAACAAGTGCATAGAGCAATGGAAGCTTCCTAGCCCATTGCTTACACTAAAGAACATGGTGTAATCGGTAGTGCACATCACTGGCTAAAGACATGATAATCAACATCCAGATGTCTAATGAGAAGTGTGTACTCTGACTATTCATGCACATCATTTGGCCTCAATAGACTTGCCTGCACGTTTCACATGTTGACTTTTTTCAGACACCATTGTAGTTGAATGCCCAAGTTTTGCATCTTGAACTTTGTTTCCTTCTTTAGCTTGATCAGAGGACGCAGAAGAAGCTAAGGTTACCTTTTGCCGCATGAAGGTCTGTTTCATTTCATCAAGCAGGAAACAAAAAAAATATTAAAGTTAAATATTAATTTAAAAAGTAATACAAACGTTCCAGGCCCATTTGAAGCTTCTGTACATTGAAGTTGCAGTTTGAGTCCTAGATGTGAAGGAATGAACTGGCATGCCACATGAACTATGTACCTTAAATGTGTTTCTTATAGACAATTTCTACACATCGTTGCCCTAAAACAGCCTTAACCTGTTATAGCAATCCATGTAATGAATTCAGCAGGATGAGCACAGCATATAAGCTGCAACAATGACAAGTTGTTTATGAAAAGATCGGCATCTGTTAAAACCTGTATTACATTAAGTGGAATACTCACATATAAGTTAAAGCATGGATCAAAATTTTCTTTATTAAGCACATCTTTTCAAACTTTAGTTTGTGCATAACAGGTCATCCTTACAAATTGAACTTGTGGTCGGTTAATGATACACTGATCCATGACATCATGTTTTTCTTCAGCTTCAAGATATATGCACGTTAGACTAAAATAAAGGTATGTACACTTACAGAGGACAATTTTGTTTGTGATCTATATTGCACAATACTACAATTGATTAGGATGTATGTTTAAAATATTAAAATAAAAATAAATCACTTCTTTAAATACTTGGCACATAGAATCTGGAACCTGCAACGGATGACACTTTAAAGACTGATATAAAGAAAGAAACCAGGACATATGTACGACAGGAATATTGAAGAAAATTATTTGTACTTCTGTGTGAGATATGCGAACAGATAGGTCAAATACGGGTATGTGGGCAGTTGTATCATCATGGGTACAATGGCAATAAAATCATGCGTGTGCGCGCACTCGTGCGTGCGCGTGCATGCATTGACATTCACTATCTATTTCGTGAATTTGTAGGATATAACATGCAAAGTAAATGTTAAGAAAAAGTTGTGTTATATAAAATCAATAAATACATGAACAATCATTTTCTTTCCTTTCCTTTTCTTTTTTACAATTCTTCATTCTACAAAATTAGATCGGTTTGATGCAGTTACAACATAATAGTGGATCAATAATTATAAATTAGGTTCAACATCTTCTGCTTGGATATGGGTGTCAAATCAGGTGGGGTTGAACCCAAACCTGCCCAAGCCAACTCAAATTTACACGTTCTTGGGGGCTTTGGATTCCACCCGAACCCTGATGAAGTTGGTTATATATTTTTCTCAAATTCTGCCCGACCTGAACCCAAAAGAACACATGCACATACACATTGCCACACCCCCAAAAAAAACGCGCGTGCACTCACACACTTACTGAATTTGTATCTGTGAACATCTAATATACATCGCATTACATGATACACTTTCACATTCTTATCATCCATGGTGTTGCAGGGTAAGATCCGCGTACAATGAATTTGTATTAATGGAAACCAAGGGCACGATGATTACAAGTGAGGGGGTGATCTAGGAAGGCTGTTTACAAGTAGAGTGGGGGTGTAGAAGCTAGGCGCCCTTCAAAGGATGATCTCAGGATCAGTCCTGCAAGATCGCCCTTTGTCCGCCGCTCTCCTTGAATAGGCCGCCGGTCGCTCGCTGCTTGGATGAGCTCACCTGCGCAAAGAGCAGCTCGTCAAAAAGACCGGGTTGGGTTCCAACCATTAGCCTTTCCGATGCTTAAGTCGGGATTAGGCCTTAAAATGTGGGTCAGACACGTAGGCCGAGCTAGAAGTAGGTCGACCTTACATGGCGAGCTTAAGTGGAAGAACAAATATGTGGACGATATTTGCTCTTGTGTGTGTGTGTTTGAGAATCAATTGACCAACCTCTTTCTCGATGGAAGTGGAAAGGTATTTATAGCTGATGGGGGCGGTTAGGTAGGGCTGAGCTGGCATGCTGAGCTGGCGTGTCAGACTGCGGAAGGTTTGGCCGAGGATGTCAGAGCTGTGCGGGTTAGCCATGCTTTTGTCAAACGGCGCAACGACCAGGGGGTGCTTTGTCAGGTGTCAGAGCCGAAAGCGTCAAGTGGTGAGGCGACACAGCAGCCAGTGGCTCCTTTGTCAGGCTGTCGAGCGGCATAAGTGTCAGTAGCGTTCTCGTACAAGGACGTTTGTCATATTCGATGGGCTAAAGGGTCACCAGGGTGCGTCCGAGGAGCGGGCCGCACATAGGTCGCTTGGTCGCTCCCGGAGGATGATGGGCGAGCCGGTTGCTCGACCGGCGAGCTTGGTGGGAAGCAGGCGACCTATCGACGAGGCTGGAGACGAAGTGCGACCTTTCTGTTTGACGAGGCAGACTTCATGGGTGACGAGCGGGCTAAGAGGGGGAGCAGGCGGCCAACCGACGAGGTCGGGACGAAGCGCACCCTTCCCACTAGTAGTGGCGGACTTTCACAGATGATAGACGAGCTTGTCGTGTGTCTGGCAGACTTGGAGGGGAGGTCGAGGTATCACGATCTTTGGTCGTAACAATTGCCCCCATCATTCGAGCTTGAGGCGGAAGCCCGGTCAAGTTCGGATGACGTACAATCTTTCCATCTGTTCGAAAGGAGAGGGGCGACCTTTGCTCCAAATGTTTGGACAAGGTGGTGATTTATTTGAAAAGCCCGCCCACCGCTTCGTAGCCATCATTTTGATTTGAGAGGCGAAAAAAGATCGAGGCGTCCCAACCATCCAGGAGGTGACGTGTGGCAGACATGACAGTGGGTAGCAGTCGAGACGTCAGAGAGGCTCGGATCCGCGCCACGTGGCAGGGCTTCGACGGCAAAGATGAACCGATGCTTGATATAAGTAGGGGATGAGTGGATCCGGCGAGAGCGTTTTCTTCTTCTAAGTTCCTTCGAGTTTTCTCCTTCAGGTTTTCAATCACCGTTGCTGCTCGCCTGAGTTCTTGCTTACTGTTCCGACTGCTTCGTCGGATCATCTTCTTTCTTATAGGTATCTTTCTTTCTCCTTAACATGGTTTCTCCCACTTCTTCTCGCTCCACCGCTTCGAAAGAGGTGGAACGTTGGTAAAGAGATGGCGGAGCACCGGACGGCTCTGCCACGAGCACGGAGGAGCGGGTGAGGAGACATCGTCGGCCAGGCAGGACCATCCCGAGGGTAGATTGGCGGCCGAGCTTGTTACGGATTCGTCGTCAACAGACACTAGGGATCCAAGAAGGGGAAAATGGCCGGCCGTGGTGAAGCCCAGAATGTCCGCCCGGACCGTCGTGACCATGACCAAGGCCGGGATGTCCCTGCTTCTCCACATTCTAAATTTTCTTGAGCTCCCCCTTTTCCAACTGATGCCGAACTCCATCGGTTGCATCGTGGGCTTCTCGTCCTTTGTGCGGGGAGCGGGATCAGTCCGACCATCCCCCTATTCCGATACTTCTTTGGAACTAAGAAGCTGTGGGCGCACTACTATCTCTCGACGAGGAGACGTCGGTCTCTAATTTTGGGCCTGCCGGTGAAAATTAAAGGTTGTAAGGAGAGATACGTGTTCGTCTTGATGCCCAAGGATCTAGCGTTGTCAAACTGGAGCGTGCTAAATCCGGAGGCAAACAGGGAGGTTCGCCTTGATGCGGACGATGTAGAGCGGGCTTGGATGTTGCAGGAAGTCCCGACAGGCAGAAAATATGAGAAACTTGCCAAGGAAGAGATGATAGTCCGACACATCTGGCTTGAAGGTGATCCGAGCTTTGTAGTTGTCGCTCCTAATTTACTCACCCTGATCTATTTCCTTCTTGCAGGTGAAACGATGAGTTTACCAATGGACGAGCTTGTGAGGCTGGCCTCGAAGCATGCAGCCAAACAGACGGCGAAGGGCGGCCCAATGAGAGCTTGGGAGGGATCGTCGACGGTGAAGGGTGAGAAGCTCATTCGGACGAAGAAAATGAAGGTGGCAGAAGCCACGGCTGCCTCGGGCCCTCTGACGATCGTGGCGGACACTGGCCGTCCCACTGAGAGCGCCGCCGCCAGGATTGACCCCATTCCAATCGACATCGACGCCTAGTAGGAGGTGCGTACCGAGCCGGAGGCCCAAGGGTCTCAGAGCAAGCGACGACCTGCGATCCCCACAATCCCGCTTCGGACGGTCCTGCCCCAGTGGTCTCCAGTCGGGTCGGGCTCCAGCGGGCGAACAACGGCCGCAGAACGTTGGCCCTACGGTTGCCCGCCATCCTGGCTCGAAAAGCCCGCTCACCCGAGCTGCGAGTCGACGCTCGCAGTGTTCAAGTCCAAGAGAGACGAGCTCTTGGCTTTATCGACGGAGAATTCGTTGGCAGCGTCGTACCCGATCGGTTCAGCTGAATCCGTCTTCGACGAGGCCGAAGTGGCGGCGATGTTAGCTAAGAACAGTCTGCTGCCAAGAGACATGGAGTCTCTGACGACTGTGGACGCAAAGAGACTGTGCGCCTCGGCCATATGGCACAATATGCAGGTCGGTTCGGCTTCGCTCTTAAGATACATCTCATTTAATCCATGTGTGTACTTGACTCTTCTTTCTATCTTTTGTGCATGCGAGTGCAATGATGGTCGCCCTTAGGCACGACCGGGATAAATAAGGCCGAGGCCGTGTTGGGAAGGAAGCAGGCTGAGCTAGAAGCCATGAAGAAAGCGACTGAGGAGCAGGCGGCGAGGCATAGGGCCTGGTATGCCAAGCTGCAGGAATCCTACGCTGCACAACGGACGACGATCCAAAAACAGGAGGTGTGCTTGGAAGAGTTCAAGAAGAAGGTCCAAGCTGAAGAAGCCCGACGGGTCGATGCAGATGTTGCCCTCAAGCAAGAAAAGAAGAGGGCGACGGAGCTGGAGCAGCTGGTAGCGTCGGGGAAAGCCGAGCTGGAGTCGAAGCAGGTCGAAGTGGTCATACGCTACCAGACGACGGAGCTCGTCCCGGCCATGGCGGTGATGAAGAGGGATGTCATATCGAAGGGCTGGGAGGCATGCCTCCAGAGGATTAAGGAGAGAATGGGGAGCCTCTATCCCTCGGTTGAGGTGGACTTCTCGAAGCTGCAGGCCTCGGATGACGAGGAAGAGGAGGAAGAGGCTATGCCGGTTAATGAATAGGCGACAGCTGCCGAGCAACAAGCGGGGAGCAATGCTCAAGGGGGAGGTGAAGGTTCGGTGGGAGGTGACCAACGTGAGGCGACTATGGCAAGGGTGGCCAGGGTGCTGTGTGAAAGTTGGAGTGGGGGTTTTAGGGGCCGGTCTATGGGCCTTGATTTAGGATTTTTTTTGTTTTGTTTTTTAGACCGAGATTTTGGTTTTTTGGTGGTGTCGACCAAAGTGTGACCATTTTTGTAAGGTCGCCACCTGGAAATACTTGTACAAATTTTTTTCATTTTGATCAATGAACATTATTGTCCGGCCTTCATTTTTCTCGACTTGTGACTTGGCGTTGCCTTTTAGCTTTGCCTTATGTGTGCCCTCGACATTCGGGGCGGACGAGAGCTGGGGAGAGGCCGTACCGGATGTCGAGAGTATAGACTGACGCCTGTCCTCCGGAGCCTATCGAGGGCGAAACTTGTAAGCTTGCCCCGGAGTTTGAGGGAGGGGAGGGTACGAGCCCGTAGCTCGGCCCTAGCCCTCCGGAGCCTATCGAGGACAAAGCTCGTAAGCTTGCCCCGGAGTTTGAGGGAGTGGAGGGTACGAGCCCGTGGCTCGGCCCTAGCCCTTCGGAGCCTATCGAGTGCGAAGCTCGTAAGCTTGCCCCAGAGTTTGAGGGAGTGGAGGGTGCGAGCCCGTAGCTCGGTCTTAGCCCTCTGGCCGTCTACCCTTGCCCCAGGACCTTTTCGTGTTGGTGGGAACGTTCTAGGATATGATCGACCTTTGCGGGGGTGCTTTAAACCTAGGGGAGAGTCGAAATTTATTAAGTGAAGAGGATAATATCTGAGAGTATGCACAAAAAGGAAGATAATTTCATTAATATTTGCAAAATTATTGGTAGTATCTGAGCAAATGTTCAACATTCCATGAGTGGGCTAGCTCACCGCCTTCCATGGTTGCAAGAATGTAAGTAGCTGGCCCAATGATGTCAATGATTTCATATGGGCCCTCCCATTTTAGTGCGAGCTTCCATCGACGAGCGATCTCTGGTTTGAAGGTCGCATCCCTGAGGACTAGGTTACCGATTTTGAAGCTCTGTTTCTTCACTCGGGAGTTGTAGTGTCGAGCCATCCTCCGGCTATGCTTGACGAGGTTAGTGAGGGCTCGGTCTCGTACTTCGTCGATGAGCTCGAGGTTGAGATCGAGGCCTTCCGCGTTGCCGTCTTCATCGAAGTATACGAGCCGAAGAGTCTCCTCTCACACCTCTACTGGAACGACGGCCTCTGCTACGAACCCCGGCATAAACGGACTTTTCCCGGTCGACGCTTTGTAGGTTGTTCGACACGACCATGGATGCCCAGTAGCTCGTCCGGCCAGGATCCAAGCACATCGCCGACCTTCTTTTTCAGGGGGCCCAGTATACATTTGTTCGCTGCTTCTGCCATCTCATTGCATTGCAGATGAGCCACAGAAGCGAAGTGCAGCTTGATGCCCCATTCTGAATAGAAGCTTCGAAAGTCCGTACAGTCGAACTACCTCCCATTGTCTGTCACTATGAAGCGAGGTACCCCAAAGCGACATGACGGACTTCCACACGAAGCTCCTCATGTCCTTCCAAGTGATTTGCGCCAGTGGTTCAGCCTCGATCCATTTGGTGAAGTAATCGACGGCGACGACGAGGTACTTCATCCCTCCAGACGCCTTCGGAAAAGGTCCGAGGATGTCAAGGCCCCACTTGGCGAACGGGATCAAGCTGAGAATGGGGACCAGGTCGACCGACGGAGCAGCGGTGTGTCTGCAGCACTTCTGGCACTCTCCGCACTTCTTGACGTATTGGAGCGCGTCATGGATCATGGTTGGCCAGTAGTATCCTTGACGCACTGATTTGTGGACGATGGTACGTCCGCCGTAGTGGTTTCCACAGAAGCCTTCGTGCACCTCTTGGATGACCTGTTCAGCTTGGTCCGGCCCCAGACACTTCAGATAAGGCAGGATATCGTATCTGGCGCGGCGCTTCTGGTAAAGCACGCTGTCGAAGATTACGAACAACAGGGCTCGCCTCTCGACCTTCTTCGCTTCGAGTCGATCTTCGGACGGGATTACCGTCTCCAAGTATGTCATGATCGGGCTCATCCAGGTTGCCATTTGGCTGACACACATTAGCTCGCCCTCCTCAATGGTCGGTGTCAGCAGATTCTCGACATAGATGGCCTTTTCAATCTCAGTCGAAGAAGTGAAGGCCAGCTTCGAGAGATCATCGGCCCGGAGGTTGTTCGATTGAGGCAGATGTTGAACCTCCGCCTTCTTGAACTTATAAAGTTTGGCATGGACGCACTTTAAGTAACGCGAGCTCCCTTGAATTTGGTGGACGACGAGCCTCGAGTCACTTAGCAGCAGCACATTCGTCGCACCCATCACCCGGCATAGCTTCAACCCATTGACAGCGGCTTCGTACTCCGCCACGTTGTTTGTCGCCGAGAAGCTGAAGCGGAGTGCCTACTCTAGCAAGCTCCCGTCAGGGGGTTTCTATGACGATGTCCGCTCCACTTTTCGACCCTGCAGCCGACCCGTCAACGTGGACAACCCACAGTTTGACATCTCCTCCCTGAGCGGACGTCAAGTGTTCGTCAGCTACCGGCGGTCTTTGCCATGCCACGACCGATCGAGCGCCCGACGGATGCTCAGGAAGTTCTTCTAAGGTGCATTACACCACGAAGTCCGCCAGCGCTTGGCCTTTGATCGCCGTCCGGGCTTTGTAGATGATGTCGAACTCGCTGAGTTCAACGCTCCAGTTTAGCATTCTGTCCGATCGCTCCAATCTCTTCAAGTTCTTCTCGAGGGACAGATTGGTGTAGACGATGATGGTATGAGCTTGGAAGTACGGCCAGAGCTTTCTTGCTGTCGTGACGAGGCAATAAGCGACCTTTTCCATGGGATTATAACGGGTCTCCTCATCTCGGAGCACCCGGCTCGCATAGTAGACCGGCCTTTACGCGCCCTTCTCTTCTTTAACGAGGGCCGAACTGACAGCTTCTTCGCTTGTGAAAAGATATAAGCCTAGCTGCTCTCCCTCCTCCGGTTTCACGAGCAAAGGCGGACTTTGCAAGTAGGTCCGCAGCTCGGCGAACACTTGGACGAAAGAGTCGACCCATTCGACCACCTTCCTCGTGTCCTTCACGGCGAGAGCCCCCCGCAAGATTCTGAAGAATGGGAGCGATCTCTCGGCGGACTTTGATAGAAACCTCCCCAGTGCGACGATCCTCCCGTTCAACCTCTGCAGGTCTCTAATTGTTCGAGACTCCTTCATGTTGACGAGGGCTGATATCTTGTCCGGGTTCGCCTAGATCCCTTGCTTCGTAATCATGAAGACGATGAACTTCCCCGATTGTACTCCAAAGATGTACTTCGCCGGGTTGAGCCTCAAGTTGTAGCGGTGCACTTTCTGGAAGGTCTTCTGAGAGCTGAAGATCTTGTCAACCATCCGTTGATAGATCGCCCATGCATTCTTCAACCCAAACGGCATCTTTGTGTAGCAGAAGGTCCCCTTGTCGGTGATGAACGACGTCGTCTCTTCGTCGACCTTCGCCATCGGCATTTGGTTGTAGCCCGAGAAAGCATCCATGAAGCTCAGAAGCTTGTAACCCGAAGCATGGTCAACCAGATGGTCGATCCTTGGCAAGGGAAAGCTGTCCTTCGGGCATACTTTGTTAAGGTCAGTGAAGTCGACGCACATGCACCACTTGCCACTGGCCTTCTTCACCATAACGACATTGGCGAGCCACTCCGGGTAGCTCACCGCCCTGATAAATTTAGCTTTGAGGAGCCACTCCACCTCCTCGCCTGCCGTTCGCATCTTCTCCCCTCTGAAGCTCATCTTCTTCTGTCTAACTGGACGAGCTTCCGGGTCCGCATTTAGCTCGTGAGCAATCACTGTGGGATCGACTCCGGGCATATCCGAGGGCGACCACGCAAAGATGTCCGCATTCTCTCTGAAGATATCAATGAGTCTCGTCCTCAGAGTGACCGGGAGCTTCGTGCCCTGGAGACGGTCTTGCCCTCCTCTGCAGATATGGGCACCTCTTCCACCTCTTCTATCGGAGTTGGTCACTGATCGCAGAAGTCCTCCCGATCATCGAGGACTTCGACCGACAAGGCCTACTCTGGTGCCTTGTGCTTGGTGGAGCCGACGTAGCAACTCCGGGACAGTTTGTGGCTCCCTCGTACTTGTCCCACCCCCTGCTGGGTCTGGAATTTGATCATTTGATGCAGCAGGCTGGAGAGAGCTTTAATGGTGGTCATGTACGGCCGCCCTATGATACCGTTATACGCCGACATAACGTCGACGACAACAAATTGTGTCATGCGAGTGACGACCCTCGGCTCCTCCCCCAGAGATACGGGCAGGGTGAAGCCGACGATCGGACCAGTGCAAGACTTCAGATCTGCCCGCTTCAGCCCCATTTTCTCGACTGTCGACATAAAGAGGAATCGCAGGAGTTTCCCGTGTCAATTAGGGGGCAACTGATGATGGCCGTTCCAATCTGAGTTTCGATGACGATGACGTCGTCATGCGGTAGTTCGACCTCCTCCAAGTCTCGTCGGTGAAAGAGATGGGGGGACGGGCTACTCTTCTCCTCTTTGCTTATGTGCCAAGGTCCGCCGCCATCACTTGCCGAACATACGCCTTCTTGGCCGATGATGAGGCGTCCCCCGAGGACGACCTACCGCATATCACATCTATGCGTATGACCGACCTTGGGGGCGAGAAACTTCTTGTTCGGCGTTCTGGTGTGGGTATGGCCTTCGTGCTCCCGGGGGCTCTCTCTCTCTTCTCGGGTCAGTCTTCTTCCATCAACGAACCCTCGGAGATGGCCTTCTTAAATTAGTCGCTTTATCTCCCTCTTCAAAGTAAAGTAATCGTTGGTATCGTGACAGTGATCACGGTGATACAGACAGTACTTTTACAGATCCCTCGTAGCAGTGTTCGACCTCATCCCTTGAGGTAGGTCTAGGAGAAGTCTGGCCCTCGTCGCGGCGTCCAAACACCTCGATCATGGGGGCGTTAAGCTGCGTGTACTGGGCCCGCTGCAGTCTCTCTGGCCTATTGACCGCCCGCAGGGGCTCTCTGGCAACGGTGAACTCCCGGACTGGGCCGGGACGATCTTGCGGTCGATGGCCTTCTGGGTCACGCCTTTGCTGGCCCGGCTAGTCGCGGCCTCTGGGTCAGTCTTCCTGCCTCGGCCGAAAGTTAGGCCGATGCTCATTGTGGGGTGCCCCTAATCTGGCAACCTCCCTCCTTGTTCCCAGTGCCCCCTCGCTTAGCATGAACTTCTCCGCTCGAATGACAAGTGCGTCAAAGATTGACCGGTGGATCTTGGCGAAGAGAGTTGTGGAGACTCCGATTAGTCAGCCCCTTCTTGAAGGCCGCCATGGCGAGGTCGTCCCCGCAGACTGTCACACCGAGCCTCTCCTCCTGGAAGCAATGCAGAAACTTCCGGATGGTCTCTCCTTCCTTCTGAACTATCGAGAACAGATAGTCCAAGAACAGATAATCCGATGGATTCCTCCTCCGTCCCGCACGGAATTGTTGGCAGAACTTGTGGGACAGTTCGCCAAAGGATTCGATGCTCCGGGTGAGCAGACCATTATACCACTCTAGGGCCGACTTTTCAAAGTGTTCTGGAAGGCACTACATAGGAGCGCGTCGTCTGCGTCCTGGATCTCCATTACCCCCATGTACTTCTGCACATGCTCGAGAGGATCGCACGCACCATCATAGAGCTCAAGTTGGGGAAGCTTGAACATAAAAGGTATCGGGGAAGAAGTCACCCATCTGGCCAATGGGTTGGCCTCCTTGGGATAGGGGGACGCTCGGGCGACCTTCGAAGGTCGCGACGCCCGTCTCGGCCCTCACGCCGACCTTCGGACCTGGCTGGTGAGACGCCCAGGCGCTTGAGGACATGCCCTTCTCGTCTCTCGGGGGTTCTACTTCGATCGCGGTTTCGTTAACGACGATCATCACGCCCAGCTGAATGGCACGGCTGTCGGAGTGGGCTCCTCCTGAGCGGCGGGGACCCCGCTGACGGCGGACTACGCGCATTCTTGTGTCGTAGACCTGGGGTCGACGCCTCCGGGGCCTTATAGTTCTCCCTCCGAAGCCTCTCGCCTCAACGATGATGAAGCAGAGGTGCCGACGAGCAGCTTGTTCGTCGAGACGTGTTTGTTGAGCATCGTCTGCCTCGTCCCACATGCATCTTCTGTTGACAGCATCTTCTTCGTTAAGCTTCCACTACCAAGCGGCCTCTGCTTCTTCATCGAGGAGCTTTTGCTGTGCAGCTATTTCTTCGGCGAGCCCTCTTTGTTGTGCGGCCGCTTTTTCGAACTGAGGACGAAGGTTTCGCCTCAGGTTTGGGGGCTCAGAGGGGCCTGGGGGTGCCCCGCCTCTGGCCGCCTCGAAATCCTTTATCATCTTGGCGAAGGACTCGAAACTTTGTTGGAGAGCACAGGCTGAGGCTTGAATGGTCTCAGTCATCCCCTCAGAGGGTAAGTCCGTAGAAGGAGTCCTCTTGTGAGAGTGTAACTCCTTCATGGGTCCTTTGCCCTGGTTGAGACTGCGATTGACGGGAATGGACCCTTCGTTCCCACAGACGGCGCCAATTGTTGCGGGGTAAGATCCACGTACAATGAATTTGTATTAATGAGAACCAATGGCACGATGGTTACAAGTGAGGGGGTGATCTAAGAAGGCTGTTTACAAGTAGAAAGGGGGTGTAGAGGCTAGGCGCGCTTCAAAGGATGATCTCGGGATCAGTCTTGCAAGATCGCCCTTTTGTCCGCCGCTCTCCTTGAGTAGGTCGCCGGTCGCTCGCGGCTTGGATGAGCTCATCTGCGCAAAGAGCAGCTCGTCAGAAAGGCCGGATTGGGTTCCAACCCTTAGCCTCTCCGATGCCTAAATCAGAATTAGGGCTTAGAAATGTGGGTCAGACACGTAAGCCGAGCTAGAAGTAGGTCGACCTTACATGACGAGCTTAAGTGGAAGGACAAATATGTGGACGATATTTGCTACTTGTGTATGAGTGAGAGATTGAGAATCAATTGACCAACCTCTTTCTCGATAGAAGTGGAAGAGTATTTATTGCCGATGCGGGCGGTTAGACAGGGCTGAGCTGGCGTGTCAGACTGCGGAAGGTTCGGTCGAGGATGTCAGAGTTGTGCCTGTCAACCATGCTTTTGTCAGACGACGCAACGGCCAGGGGGTGCTTTGTCAGAGTGTCAGATCCAAAAGCGTCAGGTGGTCAGGCGACAGCGGCCAGGGGCTACTTTGTCAGGCTGTCGAGCGGCGTAAGTGTCAGTGACGTTCTCGTACAAGGACGTTTGTCGTATTCGATGGACTGAAGGGTCATCAGGGTGCGTCCGAGAAGCGGGCCGCACATAGGTCGATTGGTCGCTTCCGGATGATGATGGGCGAGCCGGTTGCTCGACAGGCGAGCTTGGTTGGGAGCAGGCGACCTATCGACGAGGCTGGAGGCGATGTGCGACCTTCCTGTTTGGCGAGGCAGACTTCATGGGTGGCGAGCGGTCTAATAGGGGAGCAGACGCCCAACCGGCGAGGTCGGAACAAAGCGCGCCCTTCCCGCTAGTCGTGGCGGACTTTCACAGATGATGGACGAGCTTGCCGAGTGTCTGGCGAACTTGGAGGGGAGGTCGAGGTATCACGATCTTTGGTCATAACACATGGCATCAATGTACTCTATTGAAAAGTATCCAAGTCAAAAAATTAATAATGAATGCATCTTTTAAGTTAGTTATATATTTTTATTCATCACAATAATACTTTGCGGAAGCTTCCCAACGAATGCTGACTTCCATGCCATAAGAACATTATCTTATTATATATCAGGCAAAGGATCTATCGTTTAGCTTTAAAGTATTCGGTTAATTAAATAAATGCATGCATAATCCATCATATCCACCTAAACCCAACCTGAAACCCAACACTGTGTTTTAGTCTTCTCAAAAGCCAACCCAATAATTCAGGTCCATGCACAAGTGTTCGCAAAAACCTAGTTAATAGCCCAAAATAGATCATAGATGTCTCAGATTCATCTAGGATATGTTGCAAATTATAGGATGTGTCAAAAAGAATTGACACGTATCCATTGAAATATCAATGCCCAGATATCAGACACAAGTACATCTGATTAACTAAAGCATTGATGCCACATAGTCGCTAACCATGTTCGTGTGAGCGAGATAGCTGAGGTGGGAGTTTTTGTATAAACGACCCCATTTTGGGGGCGAGGCAGCGAACAGGGCAGGTGTTTGTAGACTCACCCAAAGATTGCAAAATGAACACAATATGGGAGAGACACCGAGGAAGGAAAGTCACCGCAACGGAAGAGCTCCAAATCGAGAGAAGCAGGTCCTGAGAGAGAAGTTTGGCCCATTATAGCATGGCCCTATTCTTGGTTCAATAATCCCATTTGCCATCATACATATGGAGATTCAAACATTTGAACCTGCACTATAAGCAGGAGCAATGACACCGCTTTACTTAGAATTTAAGTAGTTGTCATTTATTTCCATACACGGGTTACCTCCGCCAGCCCGCCTGCGCGCGCACCGCCCTTCCACGTCGCCGCCGCCTGCGCGCGCCTGCACGCGCCGCCCGCGCGCCGTCGCCCGCGCGCGCCGCCTGCGCGTTGTCGCCGCCTGCGCGCGCCGCCTCGCTAGCCCTAGCCCCTTCCGCTGCCGCCGTTCCACGCCTTGTGATCCCTCTCCCACTTCCACGTCCTCTTCTAGCCACCAAAAAGCCCTAACTAGCCACAAAAGAAAACCCCAAAAAAACCCTAACCCTAGATCTATGGTAGAACCATGAAAAGGACTCCATAGATTTACGGTTAGGGTATGACCTAGAAGAGGAAGAAGAGAAGTAGATCTGCGGATCTAAGGAGGGAGAGAGGAGAGATCTGCGGATCTGGAGAGATGGGGGACAATCTTACCTCAGCTGACATGAAGGCCTTCATTGGAGAGATAACGAAGCTGCTTGCTTCGAAGGAGTTGGGATCCTCGAGTGGATCGACGCCTTCACGACCCGTGCAGAAGCTGGAGTCGATGCCCAATGATGTGAAATTGGAAGGGACGAAGAATTACCTCAGTTGGTCCAGGAGGGTGCTTCTCATCCTGAAGTCGAAGGGGTTAGAAGGCCATGTTCTGGGTTCATGTAAGGAACCGGTGGATAAGACTGGGGATGATTGGAAAGTCTGGAGCACCACCAACTCATTGGTGGCTGCTTGGTTGATGACATCGATGGTTCCACCCATTGCTGGGATGGTGGAGGCCATAGAGAGTGCTGCGGGGATATGGAGTATGGTGGAAAAAATGTATTCTGTAGCAGGGAATGTGATGCTCATGATGGAGGTTCAGGGCAAGGTCGACACCTTGAAGCAGGGGGAGATGTCTATTCTAGCCTACTCTGCGAAGTTGAAAAGGCTGTGGTCAGAGTTAGACCACTATGACCCTATTGATCTGCCTGATCCTAGGAGTGCTGCGATACACAGGAAGTGGGTGGAGCGTAGACGTGTGACACATTTTCTGAGGAACCTGAATGGAGATTTTGAGGCCAGGAGGGCGAGTATGTGTCACTTATCCACTATCCCATCTCTGGAGGATGCCATAGCTGCAATGGCACAGGAGGAGACCAGACTGAGAGTTATGAAGGATGAGGGTACTCAGGTCACTCGGACTGCACTGGTTGTACCGGCAGTGACAGCAGTGAGCGAGGATCGAGAGTGCTACACCTGTGGGGTGAAGGGGCACCTGAGCTTTAACTGCCCACAGAAGGGTAGTGGACGAGGACGTGGCACATGAGGCAGAGGAAGAGGTCGTTGGGGCCGTGGAGGTCGTGGACGAGGTCGTGGTGGCCCACGGGCCAACTTTGCTACTGCTGATGGACGACAGGAGACAGTGATGATTGAGGCTACGCCAGCTGAGGCGTCAGATCTAGAGCAGCGGAGACAGTCCAGGTCTACTACTGAGAGTTCGGAGAGTCATGCAGACCAGACTATAGATGTTGCTTCGCTATTCGGTAACTTTGCCAACTTCGCTCACACAGGATCAGGTAACCGATTAGCCCTTTCATGTAGAGATCATATAGAGTGGATTATTGACTCAGGTGCATCTAGTCATGTGTCAGGTGCATATAGACAATTTTCCACGTATAAACCACATACCATTCATGAAACTGTTCAGACAGCTGATGGCACATCCCAACCCATTAAAGGGATTGGCACTATTCAGTGCACTCCCTCCATATGCCTCTCTTCAGTCCTTCACGTCCCATCTTTTCCGGTCAACCTTTTATCTGTTGGCTCTATTGTTTATATGATCTCGACTGTAGCATTACTTTTGACTCTACTCATTGTGTGTTGCAGGAAAGGAAGACTGGGAGGAGGCTTGGGACTGGCGTCAGGCGTGATGGACTGTGGTATCTTGACAGAGCTAGTGGGGATGCTGCATTGGCTGTTGTTGGTGAAGAGAAGGAAAGGGATGTACTTTTATTACATCGTCAGTTGGGACACTTGCCTTTTGATATGTTGAATAAAATGTATCCTGAGATTTTGAATATAGTGAATAAAATGAATTTGAAGTGTGATGCATGTGAATTTGGGAAACACACTAGGACATCATATCCTAGTGTGGGGATGAGGAGTGTAGAGAGATTTCATCTTATTCACTCAGATGTTTGGGGGCCCTGCCCAGTGACTTCAGTAAGTGGGTTCAGGTGGTTTATCACTTTCATAGATTGTCATTCTCGGATGACATGGCTTTACATGATGAAAAACAAAAGCGAAGCGTTGAAGTGTTTTCAGGACTTCCATAGAAGTGTCAGAAATGTGTATGAGGCCAAGATCCGCATCTTGAGAACGGATAATGGGACAGAGTATGTAAACAAGGAGTTTGCATCTTATCTATCTGAGAGTGGGATAACTCATCAAACCACTTGTCCCAACACGCCTCAACAGAACGGAGTTGCTGAAAGGAAAAATAGACACTTGTTGGAGGTAACTAGGTCACTCATGCTCACCATGAATGTACCTAAGATATTGTGGAGTGAAGCAGTGATGACAGCCACCTATCTCATCAACAGGATGCCTTCGCGGATCCTTGGTATGAAGTCCCCATGTGAGATTCTTATGGGAAAGAACACTTTTGTAGTTCCACCAAAAGTGTTTGGATGCACATGCTTTGTGAGGGATCATAGACCTTCTGTGGGGAAGCTGGATGCCCAGGCAATTAAATGCATATTTGTTGGGTATCCTTCAAATCAGAAAGGCTATAGGTGTTGGAGTCCCTCAGAAAGAAGGCTGTTTGTGAGTATGGATGTGACGTTCAGGGAGACTGAGCCTTTTTATGGAGGACTGACAGATTCTATACCAGTATTTGATACTGGTGCCTCTCCAAACACAGGAGGAGTTGGTCGAGAGGGGGAGACTGATGACAGGAGGGTAGTGGTCGGACTTATACCGTGTCCTGTCGGGCCTACTGGTACTGGTCCTGATAGCAGGGAGGAGGAAAGGCCCTTGGTGGAAGAGGAGGAAGACAGGTTGTACGGCAAGAAATATAGCAGGAGACAGAAGGGTAGTCATGGCGATGGAGAACAACAAGAAGACATCTCCCCCACTGAAGAACCACTAGCTCCACAGCCATATGTCGAGATTGATCAATCTATCACGCCTGCTCTAGTCCCGACTTCCTTACTGCCTTCCTCTCCTAACATGGATGGTAACCTTTCGTTGCCTTCCTCTAGTTTAGATCTTCCACTTGCATCTCGTAGGGAGCCTCGTATCAATGCCGGCAGGCCTCCTGTACGGTATGGATATGAGACTGATATTGCTAATCATGTCTCCTATGCTTCTCTTACACCTGCATATAGGGCTATCATTGCATCCTTACAGTCTATCTCTATACCGAGTGATTGGCGAGTGGCAAAGCAACATCCCCAGTGGAAGAAAGCAATGCTCGAAGAACTCGAAGCACTGGAGAAGAACAAGACATTGAGACTTGTCTTACTTCCAGCAGGGAAGAAAGCTGTGGGCTGCAAGTGGGTATTCACAATAAAGCAAACTCCAGAAGGGAAGGTGGACAGGTACAAAGCGAGGCTGGTTGCCAATGGCTACAGTCAGACTTATGGGATTGATTATGATGAGACATTTGCCCCAGTGGCAAAGATGAGTACTGTGAGAGTACTGGTATCCTGTGCAGCGAATTTTGGATGGAAATTGCATCAGTTGGATGTAAAAAATGCCTTCTTGCACGGAGACTTACAGGAGGAGGTATACATGGAGGTTCCACCTGGCTTTAGCACACAACAGACGATGGGAAAGGTGTGTAGACTGGACAAGTCTTTATATGGGCTGAAGCAATCTCCAAGGGCATGGTTTGACAGATTCAGGCGTGCAGTCATCACTATGGGCTACAAGCAGAGTAATGGTGATCATACTGTAATCTATAGGCATTCAGGACAGCAGATTACCCTTCTGGCTGTGTATGTTGATGATATTATTATCACTGGAGATGATGAAAAGGGAATTTCTCACTTGAAGGCTAGATTGGCGAGAGAATTTGAGGTCAAGGACCTTGGACAGTTGGGGTATTTCCTTGGACTGGAGATTGCTAGGTCCAGGAAGGGTATAGTTCTCTCACAGAGGAAGTATGCCCTGGATTTACTGGCTGAGACTGGTATGTTGGGGTGTCGTCCAGCAGTTACTCCTATTGATCAGAATCATAGGTTGCATTCACAATCAGGGGAGCCAGTAGACAAAGAAAGGTATCAGAGACTTGTTGGACGCCTTATCTACTTATGTCATACCAGACCTGACATTGCCTATGCTATCAGTGTGGTAAGTAGATACATGCATGATCCTCGGACTGGACATATGGAGGCAGTCTTCAGGATACTGAGGTATCTGAAGAATAGTCCAGGAAAAGGCATATTATTTGGTAGTCATGGTCACATGAATGTGACAGGCTACTGTGATGCGGATTGGGCCAGTTGCCTGGATGATAGGAGATCGACCTCGGGCTACTGTGTGTTTGTTGGGGGCAACTTAGTCTCTTGGCGCAGCAAGAAGCAGGATTTGGTGGCTCGTTCCACTGCAGAGACAGAGTATCGTGCTATGGTGCTTAGTACATGTGAGATGATCTGATTGAGATCACTTCTACAAGAGCTACGCCTGCTGAGAGAAGAATCATTGCGATTGTTGTGTGATAACAAGTCAGCAATTAACATTGCCAACAACCCAGTGCAACATGATAGAACGAAGCACATAGAGATTGACAGGTTCTTCATTAAAGAAAGATTGGACAAGAAACAGTTGGAGATCTCCTACATTACTTCTGGACAGCAACTAGCTGATTGCCTTACAAAGGGGTTGAACTCTAAAGGAGTAGAGGATGCTTGTAACAAGATGGGTATGATAAATATCTTTTGCTCATCTTGAGGGAGAGTATTGTGTGTTATTGGGTGTGTGTAAAGAAAAGAGAGGGTTGATATAAATAAGAAGTGATAGCCATCATTTGAGGCTAATCACCATTTTCACCCAAATCTACAGGTTAATGTTGAGAACATAATTAAAATTTATTCCTAGCCTGATGATAGTCCCCGATAGGCTGTTATCCCCTTAATCGTCTTTTAACTATAAACTGTTATCTCTAGCAACTTGTTCCCCCACCATGTTTATAATCAGATAGCTCAATTCAAACAATTAAATTTTTTAAAAGAACTCCATTCCAGCTCAGAATAAAATGTTAATTTTTATTTTGTTGTTAGATATGCAGTTCATTACAAAAGCAATCAACACACAAGAACCAGCTATGCTGACATGATGAAGTATAGTACTCAGCTCTTAATACCATCCAAAGGATAAATTTAAGAAAATCCCTTCACAACTGCCTATAGTCCGAAAACCTTTAATTTTTCATCCATCAACTTGCCTCCCTAACCTTTCAAGGGTTGATCACAAGCACCCTTTCCATTAACTAATCGAGTGACATCGTATGCACACGTGCAGTAACTTTTTTGACCAAAATACCCCTTGCTTCCCTTTAACCACAAGAATGTTATGATATGCCAAGCTAATATTGAACACATCCACTAACATGAGCAATCACTTGTGAATAACTTTGAAGTGGAATGGAAGAGGTCGTCTGTTACATTGTCTATGATTTATATAAACAACCCATCCACACGTTATTTGGATTATGTGTTAAAAGTGTGGCAGTGATATTCCAAAAACTGGCATACATATAAGAATGTCAATTTTGAAACTAAATGAACAAGCTCACAACTGTGGTTCAACATTGTTATATAAACAAACTATCCACAAGTTATGATTTTATGTGTGTTACAAGTATGGCAATATCTCTTCCAAAAATTGGCAGACATGTATGAATGTCACTTTCGAAACTAAATGAGCAAGCTCGCAATTGTGGTCCTACATTATTCATACCTTAGTTCCAGCCGGCATATCACTCAAATCGTAGTTACAAAAGAAGGTGTGAACAGGAGTCTTTTCCGGGTTGCTGAGTACCTGTTAAAGCAAGGATATAAGTGAAAAAGGAAGCCAATATGTCAACACAAGTAACATAAAACGTAATAAACGATCTTCCTATCGCCACATACTGAGCAGAAGTCTAAAAAAGCATGCAATCTTTTAATATCCTTTTCCTATCAAAGCTGACTTACACTTCAACTAAAAATAACCCAATCAGATCCTTGTGTTACAACCAACACCTGCATTAAGGAAAATAGGTATTGCAGAAGAAATGGACTGACCATGGTAAGGTCTGTGATCATGTATGCGAATGGTAAGGTCTGTGATCACAGACCATGGTAAGGTCTGTGATCCTGTATGCGGATGGGACGTCTGAAGGAAATACTAAGCGTCAGTGCAGGCAAAACTTGTACAAGGAATGAAACTCATACTGTCTTGCTGATTGAAGGTGAGTGAGTGTTATGGAACTTCAACAACTTTAGGTAGGTGTTATTAGACTTCAAATTATGTTGCTGAATGGGAAGATATTACACTTTGCATTAACAGTTAATGTGATATCACCCAATAGATCTGGTTCATGGGGTCCCCTATATCATACCATCGGATTGGGAAACATAGTGGAAGATTCGGTAAGAGCTTTGAATCGGAACGCAGAATTAAGCTCTATAGGATTAGAGTCTTATGCCAACAGAGAAAGTAAATGATACGTTTATCACCTACGAGAGGAGGCGTAAGAAGACTAAGGAGTAATTGCTGGGCGTACCGAAGGTTTGGGGATAAAATTGCTTTAGGCACCATTAGTGGGTCTTAGTTGCTGTACGCACCACGCCTCATCATTATATAAGAGAGAGCGTGTGCTAGGGTTAGGGTATCGAATTTGTGAGCCGTCATTTGATATTTCCTAGAGTTCTCCGAGGAGATCTAGAAGAGAGTTTAGGCTTTTCCCTTAGCAAAAGCTAGGAGAGGGGCCAACTCTCCAAAAATTGGCTATTTATCTTGTAACCCTATTCCCAAATTCTAATAAAAATCCCCAAATCTCTTCTACAAACCCTAGTCCGCATCAATTTGGTATCAGAGCTCTGATCCAATGGCAGCAACAAGATCATCTACAGCAAAATCTCTGGAGGAGAGGCTAGATGCGGAAATCATCGAAAGGAAGAAGGACACGGCGGATCTCATCGAAAGGATCGATGCCGCCAAAACTGAGATCAGATCTGATCTCAAGGAAAATCTGGAGCAAATGAAGGAGTTGCTCGCCAACTTTATGGCTCAAAACATCACCGCGCCACAGATCTCGTGCTCGAAGGAAGGAGGCACCTCAGATCTGAATCATCAATCAGATCTGAGGGCGAAGGGGAAGGCGGCGATGATTCCGGACCATGAAGGGGTCATCTTGGAAGGAGTAGATCTAGATCTAGATCTCAACGACGGCGACTGGCAAGAGAACCTCTCTGAAACCCTAGGAGAGAGCTCCGAGGAAGAACCAGCGACCCATCGGCAGCGAAGGAGGCAAGCGGCGAACCCCCTGGGGGTTGCCGACAGCCGGCGACCCCCCAGGGAGCTCGCCGGAGGCGGGCGAGCCCCCCAAGGGGCCGCCGAGGTGCTGCGACCCCACAGGGGGGTCGCGGGGGCAGGGCGACCCCGCCTGGGGGCCGCTGAGGGCAGGCGAGCCCCAGGCGGGGCCGCCAAGGGGTGGCGACCCCCTGGCGGGGCCGCCGGAGGCGGGCGACCCCCCCCCCCCCCCCCAGGGGGCCGCCGAGGTGCTGCGACCCCCTGGCGGGGCCGCCGGAGGCAGGCGACCCCCCCCCCAGGGGGCCGCGGGAGGCGGGCGACCCCCCAGGGGGTTCACCGGAGGCGGGCGACCCCCCCAGGCGGGCGCCGAGGAGTTGCGGGCCCGCCAGGGCACACGCGGGCTCCTGACGGGCCACGCGGAGTCCGAGGACCCCCGCGCATCGTCGGGGGCCCACTGGACCCGTGAGAGGCGCGCGCGGGGTGCGCGAGATCCGGAGTACTTCGAGGACGATGATTGGGCTCCGGAAGGAAGATGGGGGGCTGAGGAGCAGGATCCAGAGTACGAGGATCCCATCCGTCATTACGAGGAGTATGAGGAGGAGGATGAGCGGCACTGGAGGGAGGATAGGAGGTGGGAGCCGAAAGGAGGCCGATTTGGGGACCATCGCCAGCAGCGCGTGGATCGTGTCGACGGGAGAGATCCACGGGCAGATGACCGCATACGGAAGCTCCAGATGCCGGTGTTCGAGGGTAGTGACGCCATTGGGTGGATCTACAAGGCGGAGAGGTACTTTGGGATGGCCAGGCTGACTGAGGAGGAGAGGTTGAGGGCGGTTGCCCTCTGTTTGGAGGGGGAGGCTCTGAATTGGTGGAGGTGGAAGGAGCAGCAAAGACCTCTGAGGACCTGGGACGGGTTCAAAGAGGCATTACTACACCGATTCCGAGGCTCTCAGGCGGGGGGAGCTTATGAGCAGCTGCATGCCTTGAGGCAGATGGGGACCGTGCGCGACTACATTAAGCAGTACAAGGAGCTCACTAGCCGAGTGCGCGGGATGCCTGCAGAATCCCCGGAAGGATTCTTTATGGACGGTTTGAAGCCCACCATCAGGTCTGAGCTTCGTACTCTCAGACCACGTGGACTGGAGGAGCAGATGGAGCTGACACTGACGGTAGAGGACCGGTTGGCCGACGAACGCCGCGCTAGGGGGGCGTTTGGGGGGGAGTTTCCACGCCCACAGGCGGGCCCAAGAGGACAGACAGGCGCTGCAGGAGGGACCCCAGCAGGCGGAGGGAGACCCGGGGATGTGAGGCCAGGTGGGCCTTACAAGAGGATGACGGACGCGGAGATGCGAGACCGGAGGGCAAAGGGGTTATGCTTCAAGTGCGACGAGAAGTTTACCCCTGGGCACAGGTGTCGCAACCAGGCCCTGCAGGTGTACGATGTATATGCGGAGGACTTGGAGGGGGAGCAGGCAGAGGATGAGGCGGCATGGGCCGAGGAGGAGGGCACGCCTCTACTACTGGAGGCGGCCGAAGTCTCGCTTAGCTCCATCGCGGGGCTTACACGGGTGCACACTATGAAGCTGGCTGGTAGAGTCCGAGACCTGGACGTGGTGATCTTGATAGATAGTGGGGCTACCCACAATTTCGTATCCCCCAGGGTGATTGAGAGTCAGGGGTTACCGATCACGGAGACAGAGGGCTTTGGAGTCATGCTCGGGACCGGGGTGGTCGAGCAGAGTAGGGGTATCTGCCGGGACTTGATGGTGTCCATACAGGGGGTGGTGATCACGGGTGACTTCCTGCCCTTGACCTTGGGCAACGTCGACTTGATTTTGGGGATGCAATGGTTGCAGTCGCTGGGAGAGACGAAGTTCAACTGGAGGCTACTACGGATGGAGTTCCAGGTGGACGACAGGAAGGTGGTGCTGTTGGGCGACCCGAGTTTGTGTTGTTCGTCGTGTCTTACAAGACCATGGCGAAGACACTCCAGGCTGAGGAAGGGGGGTTCTTGATTGAGCTCCAGGGGTTGGCATCGGACGAGGCCACAGGGGCGACGATAGTACCGCTGGAGGTAGAGCAGTTATTGCAGGGGTTTGAGGGGGTGTTTCAGCCACCTAGCGGTCTTCCGCCACCGAGAGACCATGAGCACGCGATTGTGCTAAGGGAGGGGGTGTCACCTATCAGTGTGCGTCCGTACCGATACTCCCAGGTACAGAAGGATGAGATTGAGAAGCTGGTACAGGAGATGCTACAGGCAGGGGTCATCCGCCCTAGTGCTAGTCCTTTTTCTAGCCCAGTGCTTCTGGTTAAGAAAAAGGACGGCAGTTGGAGATTTTGTGTTGATTACCGGGCTCTCAACGAGGAGACTGTCCCCGACAAGTTTCACATTCAGGTGATCGACGAACTATTGGATGAGCTGAACGGAGCGGTGGTGTTCTCGAAGATCGACCTGAAGTCGGGGTACCACCAGATTCGGATGAGGCAGGAAGATGTGCAGAAGACCGCCTTCAGAACTCACGAAGGCCATTACGAGTTCCTCGTCATGCCCTTTGGGCTGACGAACGCACCCGCGACTTTCCAGTCCCTGATGAACAAGGTCTTCCGACCTTATCTACGGAGGTTCGTTCTGGTCTTTTTTGATGATATCCTAGTCTACAGTGCATCACTACAGGATCATTTGGGCCATCTGGAGATAGTGCTGCGAGAGTTGGAGGACCATCAGCTGCAGGCCAACCGGAAGAAGTGTCTGTTCGGACAGGCGCAGGTAGAGTACCTTGGGCACATTGTGTCGGCAGAGGGAGTAGCAGCCGATCGCTCGAAGATTTCAGCCATGCTGGATTGGCCACAGCCTAGGACACTACGGGCCCTGAGGGGGTTTCTGGGACTTACAGGGTATTACAGGCGAGATTCGTGAAGGGGTACGGCACCTTGGCGTGGCCCCTAACGGAGCAGCTGAAGAAGGATAATTTTTGCTGGGGAGAGGAGGCGACGAGGGCATTCCAGGCCCTCAAGGAGGCGATGACGACGGTGACGGTGCTGGCACTCCCAGATTTTGAGAAGAAATTCATCGTGGAGTCAGACGCATCAGGGTTCTGTTTGGGGGCCGTACTGATGCAGGAGCAGAGGCCGGTCGCTTACTTCAGTCAGGTCTTATCCACCAGGGCCAGGCTGAAGTCAGTCTACGAGCGAGAGTTGATGGCAATTGTGCTGTCAGTTCAGAAGTGGAGACCCTACCTACTCGGGAGGGAGTTTATGGTACGGACAGACCAGCGGAGTCTAAAGTACATCTTGGAGCAGCGCATGGTGGCAGAGGAGCACCAGAGATGGTTGTCCAAGTTGAGTGGGTACAAGTTCGAGATTCATTACAAACCCGGCTCGGACAACAAGGCGGCAGATGCGCTCTCCCGACGGGATGAGGGGGTACAGGTGGTGGCTCTGTCTATTCCGCTGATGTTGAGGAGCGACACCCTGCTAGCAGAGATTGAGGCAGATGAAGAGCTGCGGCGGATCAGGGAGGCGATTGCTGGGGGGTCTACAGACTTTCCAGGGTACACATTGGAGGGGGGACTACTTCTGTACCGGAGGCGGCTAGTGATTCCTCGGACTTCGGGTCACCTTCCAGCACTCTTCCATGAGTTTCACAGCAGCGCAGTGGGGGGCACTCAGAAGGATACCAGACTTATCAGAGGATGGCCCGGGAGCTCTACTGGCCGGGCATGAGGAAGGACATTGCGAGGTTGGTCTCGGAGTGTGATATATGTCAGCGCCACAAGTATCAGGCGACGTCTCCAGCCGGTCTTCTACAGCCCTTGAAGTTGCCAGAGAGGATATGGGAGGACATCTCGATGGATTTCGTGGAGGGACTGCCACGATCAGAGGGCTATACTACTATATTTGTTGTGGTTGACCGTCTAAGCAAATACGGTCATTTCATCCCACTCCGCCACCCATTTACTGCAGCATCGGTGGCAGTTGCTTTTCTGAAGGGGGTGGTCAGGCTGCATGGGTACCCCCGCTCTATTGTGTCCGACAGAGAGTCTTTTTGAGCACTTTTTGGAAGGAGATGTTCCGTCTGCAGGGTACAGCACTACGACGGAGCACGGCATACCACCCCCAGACGGACGGCCAGACGGAGGTCCTCAACCGTAGTGTGGAGACATACCTGCGGTGTTTTACATCAGAGACTCCTAGGAAGTTGGCCGGGTGGTTGATGTGGGCTGAGTATTGGTACAACACCTCGTACCACTCAGCGGCGAGGATGACACCGTTTCAGATCGTGTATGGCAGAGATCCGTCCCATTTAGTGCATTACAGTAGGGGATCTACCCCGGTGTCAGGATTGGAGCAGCAGTTAGAGGATCGGGATCGGGTCCTGGAAGAATTGAAGCGCCACCTATTGCGCGCACAGCAGATCATGAAGAAGAAGGCAGATGCATATCGCAGAGAGGTGGAGTTTGCTGTAGGGGAGCGTGTCTATCTGAAGCTTCGACCATACAGACAGCATTCTATGGCTCATCGGCGCAACGAGAAGCTGGCGGCAAGGTATTATGGGCCATATGAGATTAAGGCCAGGATCGGCAAGGTGGCGTATCGACTGAAGCTACCTCCTACTACCCGCATCCATCCGGTTTTCCACGTCTCACAGTTGCGCCGCGCTATTGGAGATCATGAGGCGTCATCTACTTTACCTCCGACTCTCACGGTGGACATGGAGGTACTTCTGGCACCCGAGGAGGTTACAAGCATTCGTACAGGAGCATCGAGAGCACGAGAAGTTCTTATTCGTTGGTCGGGATTACCGGAGTTCGAGGCCACATGGGAGTTATATGATCATATCCTGCAGCAGTACCCAGATTTCCACCTTGAGGACAAGGTGAAACTCCTGGGGGGAGTAGTGATACGTTTATCACCTACGAGAGGAGGCGCAAGAAGGCTAAGGAGTAATTGCTGGGCGTACCGAAGGTTTGGGGATAAAATTGCTTTAGGCACCATTAGTGGGTCTTAGTTGCTGTACGCACCACGCCTCATCATTATATAAGAGAGTGCGTGGGCTAGGGTTAGGGTATCGAATTTGTGAGCCGTCATTTGATATTTCCTAGAGTTCTCCGAGGAGATCTAGAAGAGAGTTTAGGCTTTTCCCTTAGCAAAAGCTAGGAGAGGGGCCAACTCTCCAAAAATTGGCTATTTATCTTGTAACCCTATTCCCAAATTCCAATAAAAATCCCCAAATCTCTTCTACAAACCCTAGTCCGCATCAGTAAATCGCAAGGTAAGTTTTGAATTCGGGGTTAACAACAGTTTCCTAATCTTATCGTGTGACTCTCGTTGATCCTACATGAAAATATGCTATAGAAGAAGAGATGGTTGTTTTCATCGTAGTGAAACCTAAGAATTGACTACTTTGCCTCCTGGAAAGAAAACCGTCGCTCGTCATTGGGTATATGCAATCAAATTTCTTTCGAATGGTCAAGTAGATCAGTTGAAGGTTTGTGGCAAAAGGATATACACACGCCTTTGGTGTTGACTGCTTTGAGACTATTTATCCAGCTGCACGGATGAATTTAGTTTGTATTTTTTATAAGTTGATGTTGCTAAACATTAGACAAAGTATCAACTTAATATGAAGAATGCCTTTCTAAATAGTGATCAGTATGACTATGAAGAGCTATATGTCTCAGCCATCAAGCTATGAGATTGAAGAGGAGTCGCATAAAGTTTGCAAGCCGAAGAAAGCTGCATATGGTTCGATTCATGGCTGGTTTGATAAATTCAATATTGTTGGTGCTTGGTATCAACATCTTCTGAGCTCTTCTGATCATTCTGATCGTTCTGTATTTATTCTGCTACCACCATTTTCCTTGATGCTTATGTTGATGATATCATGGTTCCTACTAATTATTATCAAGATACTTGTGATCTGGAGATAAACATAATCTCTCACTTTTATATGAAAGATCTTGAAACATTACAATATTTTCTTAAAAGATCGGTTGCTGTATGTGTCAATTGTCTTTCATTGACTAATTAAAAATATGTTTACTAATATGCTTGAGGAGACTGTTTCGTGCAAATACCACATTGATTACATTGGGACATTGTTTGCCATATTTTACGGTATCTTAAAGGAGCTCAAGGCCAGGACTGTATTTTCAACCCTCTTAACGTAGATATTGTTGAATATTTTGATGCTAATTGGATAGGTGGTTCTCTTAATCGTAGATTGATTAGTGGATATCGAACCCTTGTTATAGACAATTTGATAACACAAAGTAAGAAATAAAGTGTAGCTTCAAATCAAGTGTTGAAACAGAGTACACAACAAAGACAGGCAGGAGATGATGTGGCTATAGTCATTGCTACTAGATATGGAGATTCATAACTCTGTTTCGATGAAGATGTATTGTGATAATCAAGTAGTTATTCATAGCCAGTAATCTAGTCTTTTAGAACGTAATAGACATACTGGGGGTGAGTGTCGCTTCATCTGATATATGGTTATTAATAACAAGAAACCAACATCATGTAGATAAATGAAATTTACATTAAAATATGAGTCAAATAAGGAGTCAACTATGAATTATAATCAAAACCATATCTGCAATATATGTTAGCTAAATGAACAACATTGATGCCCTCGGTTGGGATGTGGCCTTTATTCTTAATAATATTTTTAGTCTTTCAATTTCAAAAGAGTCCAAGCTAATGTTGCAACTAAAAAGAGAATATTGACTCAGCTGTCTATACAGCAGTACTTATAGTCCTATTTGTCAAATGAAATGAACATACACATCAAAAAGAAATAAAAAGACTTTATCCTCTGGCAAAATAATGTAAGGTGGGATTTCTACTATATATGATGAAAACGTAATTGATTCCTAGTGGCAAAGGTTGCTATTTGCTAACTCCGCTTCAGTATCAACGCAAACCTAAATGTGAATATGTTAAAATGCACCCAAAGTTCTCGTCATATTTAAACTTGTACACCACTGTGCTACCCAACAGACAGAACAAACATAACATGCTCAATCAGAAGTTCCATCTCTCAACTAGGTAGCATGGACAATCTAACTATGGAGCCATGTCATGTAAAACACATGTTGGACACGCATTTCAACATATATATTGGATGCATTACTTCTAGTTTTAGTGTAATTATTAGAATTTGCTCAGGTGTCACCATGTTATGTCATCTTATCACATGCACACAACATAGTCTCTCAGACTTGCTTGGAATCAGAAAAACATGGACCTGATGAGATAGAACAGTGAGGCAAAAACTATGCAAAATTAATTCAAACAGTAGGTTAAATAATGTAGTTTTCTTTAATTCCGTTATTTAGAGACTAGCATATCTCACCCATACAAAACTTATGTAATCTACATTAGTTATCATAATAAAGTAATTAGCAAACATCACACAGAACGATACTGAAGTTTGAATTCACCATTGAAGCAAAGTATTAAAAAAATTCAATTTGTTCCCTTACCAGCCAGCAGATTCATCTATATGTCAGCATTCTAAACCAGTTAATATGCCTAACTCGATGACCAATCATTTTTTGAGAGCTGAGAAACTTAGTACCAGTTGAATTCGCCCTTTCATAGGGATTCGCAAGCGACTCTTGGCCGCCCGAGAATCAACATTGCTAAGGCTTCGTTTTAATTTTGGCCCTTTGCCTTTACTCGATGGTGAGCTTTCTGAAAGATCGATTGATGCGTAGTATAACAAGGAGCTATCTCCAGCAACACTAGTGACACCAAATGGGAGTTTTTGGGCCGGTGGTGAGAAGCTGCCCCCAGTAACATTCAGTACCGCTAGAAAACCATCAATCCTCTGCACAGTCAAGAAGCAAAATGGAAAAGGGAGCATTGTAGAAAGCTTGTATCAAACAATATATGATGACATAACGAATTCTAAGGTGCAACAGGTATATGACTACTAACCTGACTGACGTTGCCAGATGAGAACCGCCCTGATAAGAGGGACTCTTCAAAGGAACCAACTAGCGATCTCCTAACAGAAATAACATTCAAACTTTTTGCAAACTTGATGCAGCAAGGTGTAGGGGCAGACTCAGAACTTAGTGGTGAGAATAAATCCGATTCCTCATGCAAGATATCAGTACTATCAAATGCATTCCTTTCTCTAAACCCGTCTTCTTCTGAAAGAATCATAATTCCATTGTTACTTTCACCTGCTGGACCCCTGAAGTTTTTTAGGATTGAGAAGTCGCTTTCAATATCTCTGGAGATATCCCTGCATATTCCTTCATTTTTCATTCTATCAGCCCATTTAGGACCAAGGGGAGACAGAGAGAGCGATGGTGATTGAATCTTCGTTGGAGATATGTTAATTGCTGTGCTACAAGTTCTTGCATAAGATGATGAATTGTTTGGATCGAACCCCACAGAGGATGATAGGAAAGAGTGAGGACAATGATCCATGTTCCCAAGCAAAGGGCCATCTGTGAAGATCCCAGAAGAGAATCCATTGGCATGTCTAGAGATGGACCAAACTGGAGCATCAGAGCAATTAGTAGTAGTACCCCCAATATTTGCTTTCTTTCTGTCCTGCAATGCAAAGATACTGTGCTTTCCACTCGGACCAAAGGGGTCTCTCCTGGCCTCACATCCAGAAAGATTTAACGTGTCACCATGGAACGGTTTATGGACCAGCACATTCAATGGAGAATGCAGGCGTTTCCTCACCTGTGACCCAATTGAATCCATTGGATCAGCCGCTGGAGATGAATGGTTCCCATCTGCTCCTAGGTTTACACTACCACTGGTAGAAGAACCCAACTGACTCGACTCGAAACCCACAACCCTCACTTTCGGATATAACCAACCTAATTTGTCCTTTGATTCAGTTTTTAGCCCACGAACGTTAACAGCTTCATCAATGGCACTTCCACATTTCATCATTCTTTCTGTTTCTTTTGGAACTTCTAAACTAGTTTTCCTTTGGAAATCGCTAATGGGGGAACATGGAAAGTCTTCAGCTCCCCTATCTTCCACACTTCCTCTATCAAGGCCACCCAAATCACAGCTGTTCATGCGACTAAAACATCGCGGCACTGCCACATATGTGCTCAGTGCTGTTGTCACCTCATTAGTTATACTCGGAGATATTTGAGGTAAACCCATTGCAAAACCTCGCAATGTGGAATGTCAAATAAGCACTTAAAGTTGAACTTTTTTATACGCTTCGCCGCAATCCTCCCAGTACTACAAGTCCCTTTTTTCCTCCTCCACCTCCTACCTTCTTATGCTCCTAATCTCTACCAATGATGGACCTAAACTATCAATCCATAGAAGCCCTCATGAACTTCCAACCAAATGGAATAGCACAATGTTCAATTCAATCGGATCTACCAAATGAGAACTAAACAGAAATCTGATCTACGATTTACCGCTGCTTCAATCTGAACTAATTAGGGGTAATTTACGAATGATCGATGCCAAGAAACTACCAGCACACTACCAATGCCAAGGATGTGAGGTTTCCTCAGTCACCATATCCTCGAAAGATCAGGCCCAACAACTCAATCCAATGCTTGAAATTCAAAATAAATTTCAAATCCGTAGTTTTTGGACTCTCCATAATGATTGTGTGGTTTGTTAATGATTCTCAGTGAGTAACCCTGAAAAGACCAAATGGAAGAACAAATCAAAACATAGATCACTATTAAATATTTCAGTTTATAACAACTATCAAGACTAAGCAAGAGGACCCATGTCAAAGGAAGCTGAAAAAAATCAAACTTTTCCATTGCTGCGCATACAGATTGAAGAACAATAGCAAACGATACACAGAATCAAGTTCTTCCATTGCTGCGGTTATATAATCTAAAATTTTTACAATACAAAGTTCAATTAGATTAAACAGCATGATGGAAGCTGACCTCTTTACTGATCAATACGAATCTCAGAGCAGCCGCACAAACAAAGTAAACAAACACATATACTTAAAATTTTATAAAAGGATATCCAGAAAAAATTTGTCCCCAAAACAAAGAAATTATCAATTGGCAACATCTTCACAAAAGCACCAAGGAACATTGATGAAAATTGGAGAAGACGATGCACAAGAAACTGTTTCAGCTAAGAATCAAAGAGAATAATTACACTCCAAAAAAACACCCACCTCCACAAGCCAAAATCAAGCCTCGGATCAACATAAACAAAATTAAAAAGCGATAAAAGGGAAAAAAAAACCAAGAGCCAACACAATTTAACGGATCCGAGACTCAAATTAGCACTCAATATGTTCCGTTCACGGCACACATTCCAACTGAAGAACGGAATTTGATACCAAAGGCACACAATGAATTCTATAATTTGCGAAGGAGAGAGACGATCGGATGAGTCCACCAACCTCTCTTCCAGCGATCGAACAGACAAACCCAACAACAAAAACCAATTTGTTCTCCTTAATTTAATTCGAGATTAAATGGGAAGCGAAAAAGGAACCCCCATTAAAGAAATTGAAGCAAACGAAATTCTATCTCTCCCCCCCTCCCCCCAATGTCTTCTTCCTCTTCACCTTTCCCTTCTCCGTCTGCAAACCCCATAAATATATAAATAATCCCGTTCTCTCTCTCCTCTCTCTCTCCCTATCCCTTCTCTCTCCTCCATGTTTATATTTTATCGTCATCGGTTAAAAACCAGTATTTTTCTGTTCTTTTCCTTTCTTTTATTTTTTTTATTTTCGGGTATTTTTAAATTTTACATGCAGTGTATTAGCTTAAGATGCTCCACCGGAGCCGGTTATCTTATGTGATGTCTGTAAGAACCCTATTTACCCTATAGGTAAAAAGATTGGGTTTTTCCTATATGCGTCCCAAAAAAAACGTCTAATTTGAAAAGAGTCCTTCAAATAATAGCTTTTGTCAGGAGGTCCCCCAATTCATCTAAATCACGCGAAAAGAGTCCATTTTAACGAAATCTGTTTTAAAACGTAATTAGGGCTAACTCGGGTCAAGTTAAGGTGCAGTTTAGGTGACGTTTAAACCAGATAACCCATTCTTAACCCATTCTTAACCCGATAGCCCATTCTTAACTTGATAACCACTTCTCCTCTTCCCAAAATTAGGGCTAACTCGGGCTTTGGAAAGGGCGGACAGCGGCTAGAGGGACGGCGGGGTTGCGGAAAGGCGTTGGGAGGAGAGGGAGAGGTGGTCGAGGCAGTTCAGGGCGGCGTTCTTGCAGGCGGGGTTGTATTGGGAGAAGGAGAGGATGGATTGGGATAGGGATATGGCGGTTTCGAGGTCATGAGAGGAGATGGAGAGGGCCAAGTGGATGATGTCGGCAGGGGATGATGGGGGCGGGGAGAGGGAGGAGATGGAGAGGGCCGAGAACTGATTGCTCTTGCTAAAAAATCAGCCATTTTCCACCCTCCAAGAGCAGATCAATGGGTTAGTGGGCTGGAGGAGGAGGAAGGAGGTAAGGGTATAACAGTCACTTTGTATTTTCTGTTAGAAGAGACAGAATATTCTCTTCAAATTGACCATGGGGACTCTTTTCACGTGAGTTAGGTGAATTGGGGGACCTCCTGGCAAAAGCTATTATTTGGAGGACTCTTTTCAAATCAGACCTTTTTGGGGGGACTGATACACGAAAAACCCAAAAAGATTAGAAAGTAACTTTGTGGTTAAATTTTTACTATGCGCACATATCGCGTAGATTAGACATAGTTAAGTTTTTGCTTAGCGCACTATCAGGAATAACGAAATTGTCCATAAGTCACAACACATTTACCTTCTTTCATCTTATTTAGGAAATTTGCTCAACGGCAACATACCAAATTTTTTTATGTTTCTAAAACATATAACTCATTAAACCTTAAATCTATAATTAGTTAAGTAGAATTAAGTGATATTAGCTAATTAAGTGATATCAACTTAACCCTGATTAAGGTGAGTGATACGGGATGACGATGGGAATGAGGGGGGCTTAGGCGGGTGGGGGGTGCTTTGGGGGGGGGGGGAGGGTTGAGCAGAGGGAGAGGGAGGGGAGGGGGGGAGGGTTGAGCAGAGGAAGAGGGAGGGGAGGGGGAGGGGCCTAGGGCCAGAGGGGTCTGTGGGCTACGGAGGAGGGGCGGGTGGAGGGGAGAGGCGTGCTGGGAACGAGGGGTAGGTGGAGGGGGGCTGGGGAGGGCGGGGGGAAGGGAGAGGCGTGCTGGGAACGAGGGGTAAGCGGAGGGGGATGAGGGAGTGTGTTGGGCAAAAATTGATAAAGAGAAGAAGAGAGAAGACGAAGAAGAAAGAGATGAGAGAAGATGAGAGAGGTGAAGAATAAGAAGAAGATTATTGGTGATTATCTAAGGGGACGTGGGCAGGCAAGGGGGTAGGACTGGGGAGGAGGGTCGGGACAGATGGGGAGGGGGAGGGGGCTGGGGAGGAGGGGAGGGAGGGCGGGTGGATGGGGTGTTGGGGAGGAGAGGCATGCGGAGGGGGAGAAGGGAGGGGGCTGGGTAGAAATCGATAGAGAGAAGAAGAAGATATAAAAAGAAGAAGAAGGTAGAGATGAGAGAAGATGAGCGAGGAGGAGGAGGAGTTTACATGTGATTACCTTTGATTAGCATTGATTACCTGTAAGCAAAAACTTTAAGCTTGTATTTTTTGATTATATTTCTTAATTAATAAAGAGAGGATGAGAAAAATATTTTTAAAAAGGAGAAGAAGTGGGATGCGCGCTGAGAGTAAGTTTTTAAGCGCGTTGTGCGCGTTGAGTAATTTGGTATGTACACAGAGTAATTTTTTGCCTTTGTGCGTGGTGAGTAATTTGATATGTACGCAAAGTCATTTTTTTGTCTATTGTGCACGATGAGTAATCAGTGCCATTAATCTAACGTGACAAACATTTGATCGTTTTTTATAATTAAATTTAAATTTGGCGGGGTTTTCAAATTATTTTTATAGTCTTGACTTACTTTTAATATTTGTTTAAAATTTATTAGTTTTCTCGGCCATTAATAGCGATTAATTCATTTCATTCACTTAACCTGTTGAACAAGAAAGTAATCTCTGAAATATTTGAGCTTATAATAAATAAAAGGTTCAGCCAAATTTTATATGATCATCGACGGGATGTGCAAGAAACCGTACATGTGAGTCCATTGTATCCATAGTTGTTTTCTTCGGGGAGATTAACTAGCGAAAACATATATAATATAAGGTGGAGACAATATTTGACCCAACTTTTTATTTTACATCACACCCTTTATAATCAGTTTTCAAATGTGAGATTGCTGTGATCACACGCTTGTATTAGCAAGTGTCATTCATATTTGATGATCCACAGCATTCATATGAACCGGCAATTACTCATTATATACGTAGGGATGTAAACAAATACAAATAGCCCGATCTGAATTTTGATCTGTATCATATGACATATGAGGCTACTGCGGCCTTCAAAACTCCATCTTTCCGTTCAGTTCACCTGATAATGGATGTTTTGGAGTTTTAAGAATACGATGGTTCTGACCATCAAGAAAAAATAAGAATTTTTGCGTTCGATGTACGAGACCTTAGCTCATGTCACATGATACTCATTCTCAAATATATATTTGGACTTACAGCTCCGGTATTGAGTAAAGCTTTGGAGGCAATATGAATTTCAAAGCATTAAACACATCATTCTCGATTGGTAGGCCAAATTTCTACCCAGTGTGGGCCTGAAATTCTTCATATGCTCATGCTGTACAGATGTTATTCAAGTCAAGTTGGAATAGACACACACTCAATGGAGAGATGGGGATCCGTATCTGTCCAAACTGCAATCAATTTAGCATATTGGGCAATGATAAAAGCATATATCACAGGTTACCACCTCATCTTTCTTTTTTTTTTGGTTAATGGAATATTTATAAAAGAGAATAATGTAGGAAAGATGCTATCTGATCTAATAGATCAGGTGGTAAGACACATAAAGTTGGAGAGTACAAGTTCTGTATGGGCTTGTGCTTTCTATGTGGCCCGCCTTTTTGTGTCTTACACCTGATCTATTAACCATTAGTTTCTTCTGGATTTTACTAGAAAATATATGCAATTACGTTGGTCATTGATCGGAGATTCGACAGATTTCTGCAAGTTTCTGCAAAACTTTTATAAAGCAAGAACAAGAGAAATACAAAGATAATAAATTCATGTTTGATTCAAAAAAACCGACGTCTGGCATCTCTCCACGTCACTATATATGGAGGGTTGGTTTAAAAAAACAATAAGTGGACGTGCTTGACTACGATGTCTACGATGTATTAATTACTCAAAATAATTGCTAACTGCATGCTAATGAATTCTATGTGCGAAGCCTTCAAGCCGCCATTAACTTGTTGCTTCTGTCAATCAGCCTTTGTTCAACATTCAACCGAAGAAAAGTACACCAACCTTCTTCGGAACATCCCCCAACCAAAAAAAGCCCCAAAGAAAAAAAAGCCCACCATATTGTAGAGCTAGAAATTGCCCACCGCATGTGACGGAGTTAGTCGTTGCCCGAGTGCAAATGCAGAGAAAAGCATGAGCCAAAGCGAAAAAAAGTGTTGGTGTGCGTGTGAGGAGGGTCGGGAAGCAATGGGAGGAAAAGCATGTGCTAAGCCTAGAGGACATAGATGTAGTCGTTGCCTAGACGCAAATGTTGTAAGAAAGAGAAGAAATAAATATATTTTGAGGGTTTCCGAAGTATGGCTGAAGTTTCAGATGCTTTAAACTCTTCTCTACTTACAGGGCCACCGCCATATCATTCACCCCTGCAACCGTCCCCGTGATTTCCTCACCGACCCACAATTCCCTCAAAGGACACGTGAGACTCGGTCTTTCGGTTGATGAAAATCCTCAACCGAATATCGGGTCAGATACCAGAATCTTTGACCATTTCTGGGCATAACTTACATCTCTCACTTGGTCTGAAATGGCCAAATGCATTTCGGTCATATTCCCACTATCCGTGAGATATAACACATGATGTAATTTCACATACTCCCACTATCCGTGAGACATGCACATTTTATTCACCGAGTAGAATCATTATTCATGATTGTCTCCTTTCATTATTCATGTAAGTTTTCTTGACTTGTATATTTCTAAGTCACATCAAACCAACATGTTTGATGAATGTACTGCTGGAATACCCTTCGTTAAAGGATCCACAATCATATCACTTGTTGGAATACAAGTCACATTGACTTCTTTACTTTCTACCATGTTGATACGACTATTTTGGAGAAGCCCAAGAACAAGAGACCCAAGCCCCAGGCCTACAACGGAAAGCACACGAATGGGATTAGGCCCGCCTGACGAGGCCCACGGAAGGGCTCGAAGTCAGACCGGCCCCGGCTCGGAAGACACACGATTAGCTCGCGTTCTCCGGAAGATAACCATCCACCTGAAAGCGCGACTCCTTAATGACCTTTAAGGAGCCCATTAATCGACTCCCCACAACGCACTCAGGCGCCTTGATAGAGGCAGATCGCGGGGACGTGAATGGGAGGTGGTCAGGGGACGTGGACCGGGGGCAATCTCGGGCCAAACCCTATAAAGGGATAACAGGGACAACCGGGAAGGGGATCGAATCCTTGGCAACGAAAACAGAGGTATTCCATTAACCAGACCTTGCTTTTCCTCATTATCTCCTCTGCCATAGCTCGGTCCGAGGATACGTGTGCTGGCCTCCTCTTGAGCCGTACCAATCTCGCCGAGCATTGCACAGATCCGTTCTGACTTAGGCATCGGAGGGGACTTGATCGAAACCAAGGTCCGGCCCCCCTGACGAGTTTCCTCATCTGTCCAGGAAGGAGCTGAACCGAGGCGCCGAGGCTACAACTCGGCAAGGAACGAACCCGTTCGCCGTTAGCGAGCGCCGTCACCAATCAAGACCGAGGAACATTGAAGGCGCCGAGGCTTCCCCTCGACGCTCGTCCAGCCGAGGCCGAGCACTCAACCTGGAACCGAGGCTTCCCCTCGTCTCCACGCCAACCAAAGACCGACGCTCTCCCGAAGTGTCTGCTCAACCGCAGATCCATCGCCTATCCACGTCAAGAGCACGTGCGCTCGGCGTAACCAAGGGATCCCAACAAATTCCTTGACCACGTTGACCGTCTAGTTGTCAGTTAACGAGTCAGTGGTGAGAAAACACCCATAAACATCTGGTGCCGTCTGTGGGAACGAGCTAACACCCACATAAAGCAACCACACCAGCAATGATGCGGTCTCGCCCTCCGCAGCGAAAGAAGGCTGCGGCCCCGATATCAGCACCTGGGCCGTATCGCGGTCGACGGGGAGGAACCATGACCGCTCGACACGTGTCTCGGACCCGGGATCCGGACAGACCCCGGCCCGGCCACCCGGGGGACTACGATGTGGAGGCCGGAGACACTTCCTCACCCCTCCCAGCCGGCGACGGGGGAACCGCGAGGGAGAAACTGCGGTCAGACGAAGAACTCGTGGTTGGCAGCTCATGCGATATCCTTTTCATGTCGACTCTAGAGAGGATGGGGCTGCGTGACGAAGACCTGGAGCCGAGTTCGGGGCCCGTGATAGGCTTCACGGGTCACTCCACGCCCATTGTCGGGGCGATCCGCCTCCCTGTCACGCTCGGGAAGCCGCCCGACTCGGTGACCCTGACGATGGAATTCATAGCGCTGAGGATCAGATCAGCGTATAATGGGATCATCGGCCGCCCGCTCCTCAACGTTGTCGATGCGGTGGTCTCGACTCTCCATCGGACGATCAGGTTCCAGACCTCGAGGGGGATCGGACAGGTCGAGGGCGACACAGGGAATCTGAAGATCTACTACCAGCTGGCCGCGGGGAGCCCGCCGAGCAGCATGACGATCCGATGGCCTCGCTTGACTTGAGGTACGGACCGAGGCCCACTCCGAGGGAGGAGCCAGAGCTAATCCCTGTCACGAATGTTGAAGGGAGATTCGTCTCCATCGGGTCCGGACTGACCCCTGGCTTAAGAGGCGAGCTGATCGAGTGCTTGGAGGCCAATCTTGACGTCTTCGCATGGTCGCCCGACGACATGCCCGGCATGGATCCTCGGGTGATCATGCACCAGCTGAACACCGACCCCAACTTCAAACCAGTCAGGCAGAAAAAGCGAAACCTGGGTGGCGAGAAGAGGAGGGCGGCCTCCAAGAAAGTGGAACGCCTTCTCGACGCCGGCTTCATCCGGGAAGTCTGGTACCCAAAGTGGATGTCCAACGTCGTGATGGTCAAAAAGTCTAACGGGAAGTGGCGAATGTGTGTGGATTTCAACGACCTCAACGAGGCTTGCCTTAAGGACAGCTACCCACTGCCATGCATCGATCACCTCGTGGACAACGCCTCTGGGTACGAGATGCTCAGCTTCATGGATGCCTACTCCGGGTACAATCAATCCAGATGGACCCTCGGGATGAAGAGAAGACGTCCTTCACGACGGACCGGGGGACCTTCTGCTACAAGAAGATGCCCTTCGGCCTGAAGAACGCGGGAGCAACCTACCAGAGAATGGTCAATAAGGTGTTCGACTCCCAGATAGGGAGGAACCTAGAGGTCTACGTGGACGACATGTTGGTCAAATCGAGAGGGCCAAAGGATCACATCGCCGACCTCAGGGAAACCTTCGAATAGCTACGAAGGCACAACATCCGGCTCAATCCCACGAAATGCACTTTCGGGGTAAGATCCGACAAGTTCTTGGGGTTCATGATCACTAATCGTGGCATTGAGGCTAACCCTGAGAAGATCGAGGCATGATCAATATGCAGGAACCAACAACAATCATAGAGCTGTAGAGTCTGAATGGACGCATCACCGCTCTGGGGCATTTTTTATCCAAGTTAGCAGAGAGGTCCCTTCCCTTCTTCAAGACACTGAGGAAAGCAATCGCTGAGCCCGTCGATAAGAGGAAGACGGTACCATGGGATGAGGACTGCACCCGAGCATTCGCTGAACTCAAGGAATACCTTCGCAGTCCGACGCTCCTCTCCAAGCCGCGAGAAGGAGAATTGCTGAGCCTCTACCTGGCCTGTACGGGTGAGGCGGTGAGCTCGGTACTGATCAGGGAGGACAATGGAGTGCAGAGGCCGGTGTATTATACCAGCTGAGTCTTAAAGGACACGGAGGGACGGTACACGCCCATGGAGAAGCTCACGTACGCCCTCGTGCTCTCGGCCCGAAGACTCCGACCCTACTTCCAAGCCCACACGATACAAGTCCTTACTGATTTCCAACTCGAACGGAACCTCAAGAGGTTCGACCGGATAGGGAGGATGTTGAACTGGGGAGTGGAGCTGAGCGAGTTTGACCTTCGATTCAAGCCACGCACGGCCATAAAAGGGTAGGCCCTGGCAGACTTCATCGCCGAGTGCACCATAGAAGGAGGATACCCTTGTGAGGAAGAAGGCTCGGCTGCGGTAACCCTCCAACCCTTGTCTTTCCTTTCGACTGACATCATTCTTACTAACCACCCAGGGGGCCAGGATACATGGGTAGTCCATGTAGACGGATCAGCGACCTGGGCTGGGAGTGGGGCCGGTATATTAATCTGATCTCCTGAAGAAAGCGTCGTTGAGTATGCGCTTCGGTTCGAGTTTTCAACAACCAACAACGTGGCCGAGTATGAAGCCGCAATAAATGGCTTGAGGCTGGCCAGAGAACTCGGAGCCAAATCTGTATGCCTCCTCAGTGATTCGAAGCTCGTCATCAACCAGTTGCAGGGGGATTACGAGGCGCGCAAAGTGGCGATGCAAAACTACCTTGCTTCGGCCAAAGCTGAGCTGTCCAAATTCAGGCAAGCAGAGACCCTCCACCTCCCGTGGTCGGAGAACGCCCACGCAGATGCTCTATCCAAGCTGGCCTCCTCCTCGTCCGAGGAGCTACGTCGCGCCATCTACATGGAGAATCTCCAGTTCCCCAGTACGGAGGAGAAGGAGGTAATGGTCATTGACGATGACCCCACTTGGATGGATCCGATCGTTCGATACCTCTCCAGTGGGGAAGTACCGACGGACCTGGATGAGCGCCGGTCCCTGGAGCGAAAGGAACTCCGGTATGTGATCTATGAAGGGGCACTGTATAAAATATGCTGGACGAAGACGGACATCCTTCCCTACCTCAAGTGCCTCGGACCTCGAGAGGCCAACTACATCCTCCGGGAGGTGCACGAGGGGTCTGCGGGAATCACCACAGGGGCAAGACGATCGCCCAGAAAATCTTGAGACAATGGTATTACTGGCTAACCTTGGTCAACGACGCTACTGGATACGTCCAAAGGTGCCAGGAGTGCCAGAGGTTCCCCAAACTCGGCTCATCCCCCCCCGTCGGAGCTCGTTCCGATAGTCAGCCCCGTACCTTTCGCGAAATGGGGACTCGACATCCTCCGGCCATTCACTTCCGGTCGGGGCAGAGGAAATACTTGATTGTGGCGGTGGACTACTTCACCAAGTGGATTGAGGCAGAACCCCTTGCTTTCATCACATGGAAGAAGGCAAAGAGCTTCGTGTGGAACTTCATCATCTCCAGGTTTGAAATTCCCCGAGCCATCGTCACAGACAATGGAAAGCAATTTGACTCTGCTGGGTTCAAAGACTTCTGCGCAGAGTGGAAGATCAAATTCCTTTTCGCCTCGGTGGCACATCCCCAGACTAATGGGATGGCGGAGGCCACCAACAAGTGCATCATGGAGCCCCTCCACAAGAAAGTGGAAGATGCTGAAGGGAGCTGGCCAGAGGAACTCCTGGGGATACTCTGGTCGTACAGGACGACACACCAACAAGCCACGGGCGAAACCCCTTTCATGCTCGCGTATGGCACCGAGGCGGTGTTGCCAGTCGAGGGAGGCGAGGAATCCCTCCGCATAAATCACTTCGATGAGGAGAGGAACACGGGATGCTTGGAGCTCGGCCTGGAGCTCCTGGGCGAGTGACGGGACCAGGACTTGGCTACTATCATCTGGCAGAAGCAGAAGGTCGCCCGCTACTACAACTCCCGGGTTAGGGGGAGGAGCTTCCGCTAGGGAGATCTGGTCCTCCGAAAGGCGGCCTTCAGCCCGGAGATCACCCGCAAAGGGAAGCTAGCGGCTAAGTGGGAAGGCCCCTACAAGGTCACTGAAGTCCTAGGACCCGCAACCTACCGGCTAGCTAATTCGAAAGGGAAGGTCCTTACCCACGCCTGGAACGCTGAGCACCTGCACAAGTACTATCAGTGAGATCATCCGAAAATGTATCTCCTCCTTCCATCTATCCGAATAAATGCATTGAAGCCCACTCGACTTCATCTTTATTCCCTTGAGAGGCTCACTCGGGATGAGGGAAGCCTCACTGGATGAACGTCTCGACGGTAAACCGCAAGACTAGGGAACAAACCCCCTAGCGGGTTGTCCGCACAACAGGCTGACAGGTTGGGGGTACCCCCTCCTGGCCAGCCAGTTAGGAGGATCGATCGTAAGGCTAGGGGCAACTCCCCCAGCGGGTCGGTCTGTCGTCCAATCGTCAGACTGGGAGTAGCTCTCCCAGCAGGCTGAACGACACCGACCGACCATAAGCCTGGGGGCAACTCCCCCAGCAGGTCGGTTAACTGGCCGACTGTAAGGCTGGGGCAACTCCCCCAGCTGGTCGGTCATAGGGCCGGCCGTAAGGCTGGGGCAACTCCCCCAGCAGGTCGGTCATCGGGCCGACCGTGAAACTGGGCAACTCCCCCAGCAGGGGGCCCTATGATCAGTTGTAAGACTTGGGGTCGCACCCCTAGCAAACTGATCGACCGAACCGACTATAAGACTGGGGTAACTCCCCCAGCGTGTCGACGTGTCAATCGGGCCGTGAGCCTGAGGGATAGCTTCCCCCAGCTGGCCGACCGACCCAACCCGCCGTAAGGCTGGGGCAACTCCCCCAGCAGGTTGGCCAACCAATCGCTAATAAGACCCAAAACGGGACACTCCCCAAGGAGGAGGATGAGCAGTCACAAGCAGAAGATGGAACTTCATTTCTAAACAAAAAAGGGAGGGGACGCGTTACACAAAAAGATGAGCGTAGGTTTTGTAAAAAACGACAAGGCTAAATGATTACATCCTCACTCGCTCGTCTGCACCCAGAGCCCTATCGGGACCGATGGCTGGCTGCTCCGGAGGTCCGTCCCGTACCTCCTCCTCGTCTTCGGAATCCAGCCGGAGCTCCTCAAAATTGATCCCCGAGAGCAGAAATCTCTTCTGGATCTCGGACTGGCAGCGGGCAAACCCCCTTTCAAACGCTTTGAACATAGCCTTGGCCACAAAAGACGTGGCATAATCATCCACGGCGTCCTGAGCAATCCGATCGGGATCCACCGCTCCTAACTCTCGGATCCGACCCTCGAGGATGGCGACCTGGCGTTGATGCTCTGCCTGCTCCTTCTCGGCCTCTCTGGAGCTAGAATTGAGCTTGGCCAGTAGAGCCCGCTCTCTCTCCTCTGCCACTTCTATGAGGCCAGTGAGCTCCGTGGCATCGGCTGCAACTACCGGATCGGTATCCACGCCAGCTTCGGCAGTTGCTTCAGCGGCCTACATAAGCTCGGCAATTCGATCCCCGGCCTTCGCCTTCTCGACTAAGGCCAGGGCATTTTCCAGGTCAGACTTCTCCAAGGCAGCAGAGAGCTCGGCCACTTGAGTCTCCAGGGACTTGACGCGCGCATTGGCTAATTGGCTCGCTTCTCCTTCGCCCCCCTCGGCCTCGGGTTTCCGTGCCGAGTCGGCCTTGGCCTGCGAGAGAGCTGCGAAGTGACGCCTTATCGAAAGCCCAACCGAGGATAACTGCATCAAGAGACGAGAATAAGACAAAGACTACTACTAGGAACAAAGTGTGCGAGAGTCCTCACCTGCTGACCGGCCTGAACCACGAAGGCAGTCAGACGATCACTTTTTACCCCGTCCAACACAGATTGGTCTAGAGGGAGGCTACAGTTCTCAGCCAACCAAGCCGCCACACCGCAGTCGGAGAAAACCGACTCCTTCAGCCCCACAAGAAAGCGGGAGCGGAGTAAACCCTCGTCTGACTGAGGAAGATCGGCTGGAACCGAGCAGAACGCGTCCAGGCACCGCTCGTAGACCTTGGGGAGTGGGCCCAGCGGACCTCAGTTGAGGAGGGCTGGGCCCGACCCTCGGATGGAGGAACGCCGACCTCCGCAGCTTGGACAAGGGCCTTCTTCGGGGCATCCACCAAGGGAGAGGTCGGAACTTGCCCCCTCGCTCTCTTGTAACCAACACCGGGAGGCCCGGCCCGCTGTTTATTCCGAACCTCCAATACGTGATCACTTCTCCGCGGGTTGGGATCCGAAACTGTGACTAGGGGAGAGACTAGAGAAGAACCTTGGGCGAATCCACCTGCACAAGAAGGCAAAAGGAGGGATCAGAACCGGCCGGATGGGCCTCGGACATCTACTCCTCCGAGCGTCAGGCTTCAACAAAACTCACCGATGGGCCACACTGTCTTCCGCAGATTAAGGTCGGAGAAGAGAACATCAATCCTCTGATCCCTAATGGAGACCGCCAACAAGGTGTCAACCACCTCGAGCTCGGTGTCAGTTGGATTGCCCAGCTCGAGAACCAGCGTACTAGTGGCCCCCCAGTGGGCCGGGAAATTCACCTCTGACGGGAAGCCGACGAAGACATATTCCCCCTTCCAATGCTTCAAAGAGCTCGGCAGTCCCAGCACCAGGCTCTTCTTTGGCTGAGCACTAATGTAGAGCCAGGCCCCTGACTGATGGTGACTCAGACGGTAGAATTGGGCGAAGAGTCGGAGAGACGGATCGACCCCCTTCAGCACGCAGAGAACGACAAACCCAACAATACACCCAATAGTGTTGGGGCAGAATTGGCATAAGGCCACCCTATAAGCTCACAGAAACTCGGAAATGAAGGGGTGGAGAGGAAACCGAAGCCCGAACAGAAAGCTCTGTTCGTACACCCCGATTTCCAGAGGACCAGGGAAGCAGATCTGCTCGTCGATTTCAAGAGCCCGGGCGGAGTATGTGGGAAGAAGATAACTGGCACGCAGATCCCCAATTGAGGTGGCGCAAACGGACGAGGGCCGCTCCAGTACCTCGGGAGGCACCCCTGAGAGCACTCCCCCATGACGACTCAGCACTGTGTTGGATCCGCGAGTCAGGCCGGGATCGACGACATCTTCCAGGTGACCCGAACCAGTGGCAGAAGAGGACGATATGAGGCAAAGCTTGAGCAAGACCCGGTTCGACAAAGAGAGAAAGGATGAGGGGGATGACGATCGAAAAAGCAAAACCCTCGTTTGATGGACGACGGCCCCTTTTTATATCGTCCCCCGAAACTATACCTCGCGTTGCGAATACGATCGCATGGGAGCACGTGGCAGCATCTGGAGGCCGACGACACTTCGAATCCAGTACCGAGAGAAGTCCAAGCGGGCCGCGCCATGATGGCCTCCATTTAATGGATTGGCCTCGACTAACACGCCTGTCAAAATCCTCAAGAGTCACATCACCCAAACCGAACCGGCAAAATCCGAACGGCTCGGACGATGGGGGCAATTGATACGACTATTTTGGAGAAGCCCAAGAACAAGAGACCCAAGCCCCATGCCTACAACGGGAAGCCCACGAATGGGATTAGGCCCGCCTGACGAGGCCCACGGAAGGGCTCGAAGTCAGACCGGCCCCGGCCCGAAAGACGCACGATTAGCTCGCGTTCTCCGGAAGATAACCATCCTCCTGAAAGCGCGGCACCTTAATGACCATTAAGGAGCCCATTAATCGACTCCCCCACGACGCATGCAGGCGTCTTGATAGAGGCGGATCACGGGGACGTGAATGGGAGGCGATCAGGGGACGTGGACCGGGGGCAATCGCGGGCCAAACCCTATAAAGGGATAACATGGGCAACCGGGAAGGGGATCGAATCCTTGGCAATGACAACAGAGGTATTCCATTAACCAGACCTTGCTTTTTCCCATTATCTCCTCTGCCATAGCTCGGTCTGAGGATACGTGTGCTGGCATCCTCTTGAGCTGTACCGATCTCGCCGAGCATTACAGAGATCCGTTCTGACTTAGGCATCGGAGGAGACTTGGCCGGAACCAATGTCCGGCCCCCCCTAACGAGTTTCCTTGTCTGTCCAGGAAGGAGCTGAACCGAGGCGCCAAGGCTACAATTCGGCAAGGAACGAACCCTTTCACCGTTAGCGAGCGCCGTCACCAATCAAGACCGAGGAACATTCAAGGCATCGAGGCTTCCCCTTGATGCTCGTCCAGCCGAGGCCGAGCACTCAACCTGGAACCGAGGCTTCCCCTCGTCTCCACGCCAACCGAAGACCGACACTCTCCCGAAGCGTCTGCTCAACCGCGGATCCATCGCCTACCCACGCCAAGAGCACGTGCGCTCGGCGTAACCAAGGGATCCCAACCGATCCCTTGACCACGTTGACCGTCTAGTTGTCGGTCAACGAGTCAGTGGTTAGAAAACACCCGTAAACACATGCCATGTATATACTGATATTGTATTTCAATATGCCTTCCTGTGGGACTGTTTGCACCACTATGGATCAACCTGATGGCTACTTGATTGTCACAGTACATCTTAATTGGTCCATCCACCAAATTAAGATTCAAGTCCAATAGGAACCGTTTGATTCAGACCGCATGAGTAGCCGCCATACTATAGGCTATATACTCAGCTTCTTGTGTGTATATCGTTACACAACCATGTTGCTTGATACCCCAAGAAACAGCTGCACCACCAAAGATGAATACATGTCTTGCAGTTGACTTCCTGTCATCTTTGTCCACCTCGAAATCTGCATCAGAGTAATCAAGAACCTCAAGCGAATCAGCTTGATAAATTAACGTGTGGTGCATCGTACCCTTTATATATTTCATAATCTTTTTAACAGATTCCCAATGAGCTAGACCAGGATTACTTTGATATCTACTAACCAGACTAACTGGGTCCGCCAAGTCTGGTCTAGTACATAGCATTGCATACATCAAACCTCCAATAGCCTGAGCATATGGAACATCTAGCCGTTTTTGTCCCTCTCCAGGACATTGTTCTTTTCTTAACGGCTTTCCCATAACCAATGGTGTAGGGGCTGGATTAGAATTGCACATTCCAAATCTCCTCAATATTGTATGCAAATACTTTTATTGGCTTAAACTTAACATTTAGACTTCCGATCTCTAAGGATCTGTATTCCAAGAACATAGGATGCATCACTCATATCCTTCATCTCAAATTCAATACAAAGTGCTGATTTAATTCTTTTCAACACTTCAATGTCATTTCCAGCGAGCAAAATATCATCCACATACAAGGATAATATCGTAAAACTGCTCCCACTTTTCAAGACATACACACAGTTATCCAATTTGTTTGCAATGAAACCAAGTTGGATAATAGTATTGTGAAATTTGAGATACCACTATCTAGATGATTGTTTTAAACCATACAAATATTTCTTCAATTTATAAACTTTTTTCATGACCTTCAACCTGAAATCCCTCAGGTTGATCCATATATATAACTTCCTTCAACTCTCTATTGAGGAATGCAGTCTTGACATCCATTTGGTAGAGTTTCCAATTCAAGATCGGCAACAATTGCTAAGATTATATGTATGGATGCAAACTTAGCCACCGGAGAGGTCCTTAAAGTGACCATACTTCCTACAGATGTAGCAAGATCCAGGAGGTCCTTTCCTGTCGCGATCTGATTGTTGGCCAGATCCCTTGAAGGAGTGCTTCACATGTCCAAGACGCTGATTCCCTTGTGCCTTCTGGTATTGAACAACATTCGCCTCTTCCTCCTGCACAAGGTTGACGTCCGAGCCCTTCCTCCTAGCCAGAAGGTCTTGTTCCATTGCTAGCCGAGCTGGCACGTCGGTGACACGCTTAATGGTTCCATTTAGCCTAAGCGTAGTGGCAGCCGTATCAAGCGATGGTGTCAGACTATTCAGAATTGTTGCCACCTGAAGCTTCTCAGGAATTTCAGTTCCTGTTGTAGCTAGGTCTTTAGCCATAACAATCATCTTATTCACCTGTTCGGTAACATTGTCACCTTCTTGCATACGACATGAATTATACCTATGCAGCAGAGTTATATGTCTGCTGTGATTTCATACTTATCCTTAATAGTCTGTCACATGTCCTTGGCAGTACTACAATTTTCGAACACTTTTATTAGGCTATCGTCCATGAACATAAGCATGAGACTTCTTGTCATTTATTGTCCACTGGTTAGCTCTCTCTTCTGAGCATCGGTGGGATTTTCAAGAAGACCAGGAGCAGTGGACTCAATGACACTATATAAATTGTCTTGTATAAGTCTGTATTTGATTTTTCGATGCCACAGGTCATAGTTGGAACCGTTCACGTGTTCTATCTTGGTTAGTTTAGAAGCAATCAATTTACTAGCCATTGTTTGTTACTGTTTGATGAGATAAATAGGTTCCGGTATAAGGTGCCAAAAATATGTAGTGACAGATCAACTGAAACAATATCTAATAACATAGCCTAAAAATCCAATTTTACTTTTAGCCTGAGTGACAAATTTTATTAGGTTATAAGGAGTTTAACTATGCACAAAATAAAATACAGTATATTATGATGTGACAAAAATCTCTACCCTTTTTTAATTAATGGATGAATCAAATTTTATATTAGGTTTAAGTCACACTGGTGCAAAAATATGCAAATATAATAATGCAAATATAATAATTGTAGAATAAAATAAATGTACGAAGGAACCTGATTTGTGCGTTGATCAAGACGCGAAAAAAACTTAAAGTTTGCAAGTGGACCGAGACTACTCCTGCTAGAAACCGACTGCTCGTTGGTGCTTGAAACAGGAGAGCCCGAAAAAGAATTTGTGCAAAATGCTGTCTTTTGAAAAAAAAAACTGAAGCACAGCTTTAAGATCTGGTTTTTCACTGGGTGAAGGAGAGGGTTTATCTCTTTGGCCGTGGGTTAATATATATGGACTTGAGAGACCGAGATTATTTGAACAAAAATAAATGAAGGAGAGCCTCAGATTTAAACAAAGTTAATGAAGGAAAGAGAGTCTCTATTTGAACAAAATTTAATGGAGTGGTTTTGGGTAAAATATCAATTGGGCAAAGAAGATTTTGTATTGTTGCATGCCAAAAAAATCGCTATGCAAGGACCAAGGAGAAATTTACAGTAGCTTGTTTCTTTGGCTTTGAAGACTTGCTCGGCAAAGAATAGTGAAAAGCTCAATGGAAAATTAGAGGAGTCGGCTTAATGAAAAAGGAATCAAAGGAAGAGGTTCTGTCCTCGAGAGTTCTCCTTGACCGGTGAGGGTTGGATCTGTGCCTAGGTGAGAATCTCTGTTCGATGGGAACCGAGCCGATCTATGTTTGGTGGGAACAGAGCTGATCAATACGTCTGCTCGTCGGTGGATGAAGAAAACAAATCTCTGTGTAGTTGAAGAGGAAGAGACACGTTGTTCTCAGATGCGTTGTTCAGATCGTTGAGTCGCTCTAATACCAATGTAAGAAAGAGAAGAAAGAAATATATTTTGAGGGGTTTCGAAGTATGGCTGAAGTTTCAGATGCTTTAGAAGAGAAACACTCTTCTCTATTTCTAGGGCCACCGCCATATCCTCCACCCCTGCAACCTCCCCCATGATTTCCTCAACCAACCCACGATTTCCTCAGCGGACACGTGAGACTCGGTCTTTCAATTGAGGAAAATCCTCAACCTAATATCAGGTCGGATACCAGAATCTTTGACCATTTCTGGCCATACCAACTTACAAATGTGGGGACCGGGAAGAAAAAACCAATGCACATGGTGCACAGGGACTGGGAAAAAACCTAAGGGAGAAGCGGGGACCAAAGAGAAAAAAGTGAGTGAGTGTGTGGAACGTAGGGGTAAAAGGAGAAAAAGCAGAGACTAAAGTGCAAAAAACATGGGAGCAAAGTGTTGGGAGATGGGTACGCCTTCGAGGCAATTTATCTCTGTGTACGCATACAAACGTCTTGTTATATATAACACTAAGCTGTTTGGTAAGAATTTACCTAAGTTAATAATAATGTAGTTGACATTAGAACTTAGGTATATTCCTTAGACTTAATGCGAGGTTAAACAAGTATTGAAATGAGGATCCCGATCATGGAGAATTGTTTGACCGTTAGTAGCATAAGTCTAAAATCGTTCGTGGTCACAGATGTTTTGAAAAAAGGATAACGAAACATCGGATAGACCATTGTATCTTTGTCTTCACCATGGAGTGGTGACGATGATCTAATGGTCGTTCGACTTGGCGAAGTCGGAGACGAGACGCAGGTGCTCATTGGAGAATGAGTTCACTGAACGACCCAATGAGAATTATCACATGGATAACATAATAAATCTGTCAGTGAGAAATCTCAGTGATGACAGGCTAGTTGGTCCTTAGACTTGAGGTCATTGTATATACCTGTATGTGAACGGTGTCACTTAGATTTCTGACCTAGCTTCGAGGCAAGGCCTGTCGAAAGGTTTTTGGTTGGGTGACACTTGAAGCATGCGAGGAGAGTAATGACAAAGAAAGGATTCGTCTCTCCCGTTATGGAGAGTTAGTGTCGCATGTGTTGGTTTGGTCTTTAGTGAAAAACTTTGGCTACAGTAGGTTGGAAGAAGTCCAACATTATTTGACTAATGACCGATGGAGACTAACCAAGTTCAAGCTATATGGGTTGACTGTTTGAACGGTCCCTAGGCTTGACTAGGCGACATAGTTTTGACGAGGGGACTAAAACTGCGGTATTCATCACGGACACAGTCAGGGTGGTCCCGACAATACTCATGTTAATGAGTTAACCACATAATTATGATACCGAAACAGGGACAACACTTGCTGGTCGTGGTCACTGCCGTCCGGGATTTTGTCACGCCCCGTTTCCCAGGATACCCGGAATTAATTAAATTTTTTTCCAAGTATCTTGAAGAGTGAGGGTGATGAGAGAGGAAAAGAAAGCGAAAGGAGAAACTGAACAAGCAGGCCACTGCCCACATGCTGGGATAGTACAAGTGAAGCTTCACAGTAATATCAAAACAACACCATCAATAACTTAGATCAATAACAACATATCATATATAACGACTTCCATTAATTTACATAGCACAGATACACCACTACATATACACCATCACTCTCCACCTCTAAGACAACCATGTCACTACACAAGCTACATCTCCCACCAAGTGCTACTCCTGAAACCCAACTCCAATTCACCTCCAACCATGCTACCTCTGCTACCTGAAAAATAGGGAAGAGCACGTCAATGCGTGCCCCAATAGGAATCCACTTGGATTTGGAACACCAGTTTAAGGTTATCAACCACTAAGTAAGACATGAGAAATAAGACGTGTAAACTAAATAATATGGCGGAAAGTAAATAGCTAAGTGAGGGATCATACATGCGGCTTGATGTCGAGTTACTGCAAGAAAAGGGTTAGCACGAATAATAATACAGATATTCAAGGAAACATTATCTAATAAGATAAGTACAAGTGCTAGAGGTATGTCACAGCATCACAAGCAAAGCAGGTGAAAGGAAGAGGGAAGGTGCCACCAACAGGAGAATGTAACATGTGCAATTCTTATTTTATGATTGAGTTAATTAATTGAATTAATTGGAAACTTGGGTAAACTATGTGATACCAGGACCTGGACTTCACACCAAATTTGGGGTGAATATAGCACACATCGCAGTGGACACGGGCACTGTACTACACGGGCCTCTCAACTCCCCCGGCCCTGGCAGGAGTGAGGCTCTCCCACAATAACACAACCTACGTATGTCCCCTCCACTCTCGGTAAGGGCAAGTGGGTATAAATATCACAAATCATAAAATCATTTCCCCCAACTTCTCAGTCCAGGCCTCATATCCACAATTTGCTCAAATCCCACCTAAACCCGGGTTTTGCTAACTCACCCTCATTAGAGAGGACTGAGACATTCTAAATCATCAATTAAACATCATAAGTCATATTATAAGAATCATGAAGGCATGACTTCACCATGTTGACACTCCTCATTCGTATTGATCTGGGTCATGCACTAAAGTGCCATGCCCTCAGTCATCGCCTCATCACATAGAAATCTGGGTCATGCACTCACGTGTCATGCCCTCCATTACATCACATACACATTCACGTATAACAGTGTAGCCATGCCATCCATGTCCTCAACATCATCAATTTATAACAGGGTTCTTGGTACAAGAGCATATAATCTCATTTCTCATGTTTCTTTAATTTCACCTTCATTGAGGCATTTCAACAAACACGTGGCATGCACCATATCAATTAATACTATCACATTAGAAAATTTAGTGACACATAGCATGATTAATCATTCATTCAAGTAGCACAACATCCATGCATAATAGAATGGAAAATTTGACATCATCACAAGTTTCAATATTCAACTAGACATTCCAGCTTGCTGGAATTGCCAGAATAGCTACAAGATCAGCATTTTTGATCCATTTTTCTTGTGAATTTGACAAAATGTCCTAAATGAAAGTTATAGATATATTAGTCCTGGAATCACAGATAAAATTTCATGCAAAAATATTAAGTAAGTGATTTATGGTGAATTTGGTGACGTGTGTCAAATATGTTTTTGAGACAGATTTCAGGGTCTATATTGAAATCCAATTTTGGACATGTTGCAGCCAGAAATTCGATATATAAGCACTGTGATGAAATTTTAGAAAAACTTGTTAATTTTCTAACAAGACCAAGAACATAAAATTTCATTGTAGTGCACGTGTTTAGGTCAATTTTTCTAAACTGTATTAAAACTGAAAATCAAACAGACATGCTGTAAAGTTGGAATTTTTGCTCCTAATTTCTGAATTGAACATATATCAAAATTCATATGATTTTGGGTAGAACTATAAGATCTATAAGCCTATAGTTTTTTTTAACCCTAATTCAAGCTGCAGTAACCAGGATTACAGAAACAACACACAACAAAATTTCAGGATTTCAAAGGCGTTGTTTTTACTAAGAATTTTCAAGGGTTACTTTGTAAAATTGCAAAGCAGGTGGGCGCCCGCACCCGTTAAAAGAGTGGGCCCGAGCACGCTGGCAGCAGGCGGGGCCCACCCGCCCGCGCCCGCGCGTGCACAGCACGCGCCCGCGGGGCGCGTGTCGAGCATAAGCCCAGCGGGCACGCGCTGTAGGTGGGGCCCATACCGTGGGCCCCATATTTTTTGGGTTGTGAACTCTAGTGTTTTTTACGGCTGGGTTTTCTGCGAAAAATGGATTTTGGTCCATGTTCGAGGCTTCGTTTGAGGGGTCAAATGAACTCGGATTGGAGTACCGCTTTTTCCTACACGTTCACCGTTCAACCCTCTTCGCAACAATGTATGGCATCGTTCTTAGAGCTCAATGGTGAGGGAGAGAAAATTCATCAAAGTTTGGCCTTCGTGTAAGTCAAACTAAATTGATTTTCCTTCTCCAAAAGGTTTAGTCCCACATCGGTAATTAAGAAGGCGGAGGGGTCAGCCTCCTATATAAATAAGGGCCTGCCCCCCTCATTGAAACTCGCACCAAGCTTCAGATCTGAGTAGCTCCATTAAATGTGAGCAAGCTCGAATCTAAGCTTAAATAAATTATTGTAGTGGCCCTAGTGCCATTTACGGTATGATGTATATGATTATGTATTTGTGTAGTGTATGCGTATTAATATACGTGTGTAGAGTGTATATACATATGTGGTGTGTATAGTAACATGTATTATAGTACACATGGTAGTGCATTATTTATTATTATTATTATTACTACCAGAATCAGTAATGATGGACTTTGTTGGACTTTGGTGTTTATGTATAAGTCTCTGAGCTGGCTTAGTTAGTTCTGAGTTGGTTTTTGTTTCTTTTTGTGTTTTTGTTTTCTTTCTGTGTCTGTGACTTTAAATCGTGGAAACGTTACAGGTACTACCTTAGCAGTGTGCATTGACATGCTGACTTAATTGTATTTCTTTTCCATTCTTCCTTCGTAGCACTTGTGGGATCCTGACAAAACAAGGACGTTAGGATCGAATAATAAAGTCGAGACTTACGCTTGCGTACGCGGCACCGTAATCTCGGAACTTCACCCTCGGATTCGCCACAACGGTCGATACTTCGTCACGGAGGATCGAAGCAGAGTTTCACCGCCTAAATCTCTAACTAGAAGAGGATTTTAATGGAAGGGAGAAGAAGAACATAAGATGCCTTTTGCAAACTTATGGCATGGAAAGTGTGGAATGAATGCCTTACCCTTGGGTCCTATTTATAGGCTTTAGGGGTGGTTATTGTAGGAAATAACCAATTATAAGCTTATTAGCCTATATTAGCACATTCATTTATCCTCTTCTTCATTCACTTATCAAGTGCCTTTATGCACTTATAAAGTGACTTTTTCCACTTATCAAATGGCTTTTTCCACTTATCGAGTGGTCCTTTTCACACAAGAAAAGGTTCCCTTCGTGCACGCTTTCGTGCACGCGACATCTGAGGTCCGTATAACCTCATACATCCCCTCATGGGTGTATTCATGTCGTCCATATCCAACATCTCCCACTCACACATGAGGGGATTGTAAGGAAACATCTTTTCCTTTATCTCTTCTGTTTGTCATACCGAGAAATAGGCCGTGTGACCGTCATGCGCATAGAGTCCGCTATTGTGCACTTGTTAGAGATACACAACACTCCTCGAGGCGCAAAGTTGAGTAGATCAACGCATGCTTTACCCTAGATTATTTCTTCACATTTCTTATACTTTATATTCAACAATTGAATCCCATCTGGATTACAATTGGCTGGCCAGCTTTGAATCTCTAAAGTCCAAATGTGAATATGAAATTAATCTTCCTATTCTTGCGATCCTTTTGATCTTGACTTGACTTGCTTTTCTAACATGCCCCGCCGGACTGAATTAACCATAGTCCATAAGCAACATGCTAAGATAGCAATCACCCAGTCAAATCTTAAGGAACCAATTAGAGTCCATAAGGGTAACGAGTTAAGACCCATGTGGTCTTTGGGTCTCACATAATAGTAAACACAATTACTATTCTAACCCAATGGTCAAAATGCATACGTAGTATGAATACGTATTACAACATCACTCCTTTCCCAGGGAGCGTATGTATTAATGATGTTGTGAGGATGATAACCAGACACCACAATGTCTGACTTTGAGTCCCTTTTACTACTCAAATAATCTTCTGGACTCACATCCCGCATAAGACAGATAGGATTTCAAAATCCTCTTAGATCTTTTGAAAGCATCCATATGATGCAGATCTTTCATACGACCATTTTGTTTAAGTCATGACTCTAAATCGTCCGTCTGATGATTTTGACTTTAAACAGGGCTCATCTTTATTTTACCCGTCTGATAAAATAAAAGCGGTTGCTCATGTGAGAGAGCCAACCTTAATCTGTCCGACATACTAAAATTCAGCTGAGATTTCAAAAATGTACACAAACATTTCTTAAAGAATTCATATGCAATGTTGAAAAGAACTTAATCTTTTATTAAATTTGATCACTTACAGACATGGGAAATTACATTGGTACAACTCAGCTCTTACGCAATCCTTGAGATGATAAGTGTTTGTAAAACACATCTCTAGGGATCGCTTTCGTAAGCGGATCCGCTATCATCTCATGCGTAGATATGTACCTTATGTCTACCTTCTTGGTCTTATCATAGTCTTTTGCAAATTTGTAGCGGATATCTATGTGTTTGGTCTTACAATGGAATTTAGGATCTTTGACATAAGCTATAGATGCTTGACTGTCACTGTGTATAGGTACAGCACCTGAGTCACTTGCATCAATTAGCCTGTCTAAGAACTTCATAAGCCAAACAGCCTCTTGGACTGCCATGCTAAATGCTACAAACTCGGCTTACATAGTTGAAAGTGCGATGCAGGATTGTTTCTTACTACTCCAGGATATTGCACCAGATCCGAGTAGAAAAACATATCCTGAGGTCGATCGTCGCTCATCGAGATCACCCGCCCAATCAGCATCAGTGTAGCCTTCGAGCCTCAAGGCATCTCCTTGATAGCATAAAGCGTAGTCAGCAGTTCCCTTAAGATACCGCAATATCCTCTTAACCGCTTTCCAGTGTACTTGCCCTGGATTGGATTGGTAACGAATTACCATTCCAACGGCAAAATAGATGTCCGGTCTTGTACACATCATAGCGTACATAAGACTACCAACTGCACTGGAATATGGAACTTTTTCCATAATTTCCTTTTCCTTTTGGTTCTTTGGACATGATTTCAGACATAAATTATCGCACTTGCTTATAGGAGTATCAATGGACTTGCAGTCCTGCATATTAAAACGTTCTAAAACCTTCTTTATATAAGTCTCCTGTGAAAGAGAAAGAAGTTTCTTCGAACGATTCCTTGAAATCTTAACTCCAAGGATATATGCGGCTTCTCCCATGTCTTTCATCTCAAAAACTGATGAAAGCCAAGCCTTGATATCCATCACAAAGCCCTTGTCATTTCCGGCTATTAAAATGTCATCTACATATAGAGACATAATAACGTACTTGCTCTTAATCCTCTTGATATATACGCAGTTATCTTCATCAAGCATGGAAAAACCATTTGATAAGACAACTTCTTAAAATCGTATATACCATTGCCTCGAGGATTGTTTAAGACCATATATGGATTTACGAAGTTTACAAACCTTATGTTCGTTTCCTTCTTTTACAAACCCTGTTGGTTGTTCCATATAGATCTCCTCGTCCAATTCTCCATTGAGAAAGGCAGTCTTTACATCCATCTGATGTAATTCGAGGTCTAAGCAAGCTACCATTGCCAGAATCAGGCGAATCAAGGTAAAACTGACAACAGGCGAGAAGGTCTCTTCGTAGTCTATCCCTTCCTGTTGCGTAAAACCTTTCGCGACAAGGCGAGCTTTATATCTGTTAATAGAGCCATCAGCCTTATGCTTGATCTTGAGAACCCATTTGTTCCCAATAGCTCTACGTCCTCTGGGTAAGTCAACTAAGTCCCAGACTTGGTTAACTTTCATGGATTCCAACTCTTCCTTCATCTCTTCCATCCATTTGTCTGTAGCAGGGCATGATACGGCCTGTTTGAAAGTAGCAGGCTTGTCATCATCTTGTAGTAAAGTCATAAAGGTTTGCAGAAATTCATCCTCAAATCTTAGAGGAGCCAACCTTGTACGACTACTACGTCTTATTTGAGATTCTTCAAGTCCTTGTTGACTCGAAGTTAGATCAATTCTAATATCACTCCCACTTGAAATGTCGTTAGAAATGTTCCCACTTGGATCATTATTCACGTATGGAATAGGATTAGTGTCATTCGTATCATCCATTGGTGAAGTTTGAAACGTATTTCGTCTTCACCAAGAATTCTCCCACTCGAATGAGGTAATCCTTCTTGATCATTAATCTCAAATAGAGATAAGTCCTTACTTATCTCGCCCTGTCTTGGAAACTCGTTTTCCAAGAAAGTGACATCCCTCGACTCAAATTCAATTAGACCTCCATTGTCTTCCTGACTAACGAAAACATAACCTTTGGAGTTTTTTCCGTATCGTATAAAGATACATTTCCTTCCCCTTGGCCCAAGTTTGCCATACTTATGGGAGGAAATATGTGCGTAGGATGCACATCCCCAAGGTTTTAAAATGTTTAAGTCAGGAGACTTTTGGTTCCACAACTCATAAGGAGTGGAGCTAACTTATTTCGAGGGTACGCGGTTCAAAATGAAAGTGGCCGTTAATAATGCATCACCACAAAAAGGTGATTGGCAAGTTAGCTTGCGCCATCATTGAACGGACCATTTCCATTAAAGTCCTATTTCTCCTTTCAACAACACCATTTTGTTGAGGAGTATATGGCATAGTTACCTGATGTACTATGCACTTTTCATCACAAAGTTCCTTAAAATTTGTTGATTGATATTCACCACCCCTATCGGTTCGCAAGACCTTAATCTTGCGATCTAATTGATTCTCCACTAAACTCATATAGTTTTTAAAGCATGTTAATGCTTCACTTTTGTGGGATATCAAATAGATATGTCCGAATCGGGTGAAATCATCAATAAAAGTGATGAAATAGGACTTCCCGCGTCTTGTCTTGACATTCATCAGACCACATATGTCCGAATGGATGAGCTGTAATGGAACCTCGGCCCTTGTGCCGGTTCCAAACGGCTTGCGACAAGATTTCCCCACAAGGCAATGTTCGCAGGTCGACATTTCAACCTTTGAAACATTGGATAGAAGACCACGTTTGGCAAGTCTATCCATTCGTTTTGGTCCAAAATGACCAAGCCTTGCGTGCCAACAAATTATATTAGACTCATAAGTCGAAGAATTTGTAACAAGGAAATTTTCATTACATAATGAAGAGTCATACATTGTATTTAATACAATAAATCCTTTAAATACATACCCAGTACCAATTAAGGAATTATTACAACACAAGTCCACTTTACAATTTTGAAAGAACCAGCTATAACCAAGACCCATTAACACGACCACAGAAATTATATTCCTTCGAATATCTGGAGCGAAGAGAACATCATGAAGTAGGAGAGTGCAGCCGTTGTCCAAGACTAGCTTGCAAGTCCCAACGCCTTTCACTTCAACACGAGTGTTGTTTCCTACATAGATCCACTTCGTTCCTTGGGGTATCCGGTGATACTCGAAGGACCGTCTGTCCCTTGCTATGTGGTCGGTGGCACCTGAATCAATTATCCAAAATGGATTAGATTCTACAAGAAATATTGAACTAGAAACACATATTTAACTAGTATAATTACAAGTTACCTCGTCGCCTCCACTCGTACACGAACGAGCATAATGACCGAGCTTGTTGCACTTAAAGCACTTGATCCTCTTCAAGTATTTCTTATTGTGCCATTTCTTGTGCTCACCCTTATGTTTGGGTTTCTTGGTAGACTCAGGTTGCTTATTACGTTCATTGGTAGACTTCGAACGATCTTTCCTTTTCTTTCCCCCGTGTGAGGAACTGGCAACCATGTGCACTTCTGCACTTGGCTTGGCAGCCGCAAGCCGCTCTTCCTCTAATTCGAGGTGCTTGGAAACATCGCTGAAGGTCTTGATGCTCTCATTGTGAGTGAGATGCATCTTCATTTGGTCCCACCCATTTGGTAGGGAACGTATGACTGCTTGGATTTGTTGCTCATCAGTGAGCACATGACCCGCATCCTTTAACTCTGAGATAAGATTCGCCATATGTCGCAGATGTTTCCCCATGGAATGATCTGGACGTTTCTTGTATGAATCAAATCTTATAGTTAAGGCGCGAAGTTTGGACACCGATGTGCCACCAAACTTTTCCTCAAGCTTGGACCATATGTCCATGGCTAAGTCATGCTCTCGGAAGATGCGCATTATGCCATCAGCCATACTGCTTAATAACGTAATGCGTGCTATCTTGTTCTTCCGAGACCAAGCATCAAAAGCTTCCTTGTCTCGTCTGTGTTGGGCCGTAGTGCCCGACTCGGGTTCAATCATTACGTTCTTTAGAGTTTCGAGCACTTCTTGCTCCTCTAAAACGTATTGTATCTTGATGGACCAAAGTTTGTAATTATCGCCGTTGAGTTTTTCACCTCTGTTTAACTCAGCGACGATATTTTTTGAAGTGGAAGACATTTTACTTTTAAAATGCTGCAAAAAGACACAAAACCGAAGGTTTGATCAAAAACATTGCATTGAAAATTCTTAAAATATAATTCCCATTTGAAATGATAATAGAATATCCCAATTGGATAGTTCTAATTTCAACTCCCACTTGGAATGATATTTATAATTTGATAAGTTACTTTCGAAAAATATTGAAGATGTTACTCTAGAATCGGAAAGGTCACTATGTTTCCAATCACCATCTAGAGTAACTTTCAATATTTTCCCATCACTTTATCAAATAAAAGTACTCTTATAGTACTTTGCAGCGGAAAAGCGTTTTTGAAAACGTATTTTTCAAAACGTATGAAAAACGTATTTTTCAAAAATTGTATATTTCAGCCTAGTACCCTTATGATACTAGTGAAAAATTCGGCACTTCCTGGCCATTTGCCGGGGATGAGCCGTAGTCGTGCCAATGCCGGATCCCCCCTTTGGGGATTTTTCTGCAAGCCATTGTTGCCGGCTCCCGTATGGATCCAGGCGCTTCCCCCTTATAGGAGATTTTTGCCGCAGACGACTGCCGTCGACCCTGTATGGGCAAGCCTTGCAGGTGGCCGGGGCCGAAACCATTGTCAAGGCCTCTGGCTGAATTGGTCGACCAAAAATCCCGGATTGGTCGACCAATATCAACCAGGGATCTGGCACCCTCCGACCAGGGCCTCTACCCTGGCCGAGGCTGGCCAAGGGTCGGCCAGGGCCTCTGCCCTGGCCGAGGCCGGCCAGGGCCGGCCAGGCCCTGGCCGAGGCCAGGGCGCCGTCCCTGGCCACTGCCAGGGCCGGCCAGGCCGGCCCCTGGCCTTGGCCACGACCAGGGCCCCCTGGCCCTGGCCGGGGCCGACCAGGTCCGGCCATGGCCCATATGGCCATGGCCGGCCACCCCCTTGCATGTGGTTGGCCGCACACCCCTCCCCCCGGAGGGGTGGCCGTGGAAGTTATTGGCCGTAGCCAACCCCCTCCGCATGAGGAGGGGGAATGCGTTGCCTCCATAGCCCATTTGGCCATGGTGATCATGCACCAAAAGTCATCTTCTCCGATGGAGATAACTACCATCATCTTCCTCGATGAAGCACCCGTTCGTCAAGAAAGTAGTTATTCTCTAATGGCCGTGTGCCAAAAATGAAAAATAACATACTTTAAAGTTCGTAAACTACACGCTCCACATGAAGAGAGTTCACATTCCCTATGAATGGAGACTCGGCATCCATGAAGAGTGTGAGCTTGACGATATGAACGGTCGGTTCTTCTCATCACGGAGAGTTCCTGCCATATCTGTAATGGTAGGAGACCCTAACGTGAAAAGAACAACCGCTGCGTTCTCTCCGTCACGAAGTGTTCCTACCATATCCATAATGGTAGGATACCCATTCGTGAAAAAGACAACGCCTCGTTCATCGGTTCGACGGAGCGGCGGTTTGACCGGGGCGAACCCGTATGACTCTGATACCAATGTGGGATCCTGACAAAACAAGGACGTTAGGATCGAATAATAAAGTCGAGACTTACGCTTACGTATGTGGCACCGTAATCTTGGAACTTCGCCCTCGGATTCGCCACAACGGTCGATACTTCGTCACGGAGGATCGAAGCAGAGTTTCACCGCCTAAATATCTAACTAGAAGAGGATTTTAATGGAAGGGAGAAGAAGAACATAAGATGCCTTTTGCAAACTTATGGCATGGAAAGTGTGGAATGAATGCCTTACCCTTGGGTCCTATTTATAGGCTTTAGGGGTGGTTATTGTAGGAAATAACCAATTATAAGCTTATTAGCCTATATTAGCACATTCACTTATCCTCTTCTTCATTCACTTATCAAGTGCCTTTATGCACTTATAAAGTGACTTTTTCCACTTATCGAGTGGCTTTTTCCACTTATCGAGTGGTCCTTTTCACACGAGAAAAGGTTCCCTTCGTGCACGCTTTCGTGCACGCGACATCTGAGGTCCGTATACCCTCATACATCCCCTCATGGGTGTATTCATGTCGTCCATATCCAACAGCACTCGCTACTCTAGGAGAATCTGCGACGGATTTGTACTTCCGGTGTATCCTGGGGAGCGGGGCGTTACAATTATTTCCTCTTCTCCCTAATTCTTTGTTGCTCCTGATCAGGCTCTAGCAAAACTACGAAGGAGATCGGATCGGATCCAAAGTCTTGACGGAAGATCCATTCAAGGTGAAACTTTCTTTGGCGCATGGTTGGCTCAGCGCCAGGGTGTTGCTCACCTCGGGACGCGGTTCGGCTCGGGACGCAGTTCAGTTCGGGAGAAGCGGCGTGGGGCATTGTTTTGGAGATAAAGAAACGTTGCTGAAAACGACGCTTTGTATCCTGCAGAAACGAAGTGAAAGGTATGTAGTTTAATTAACATGCGTTTATAATTGCAATAGGTTGATAGATCTATCCGTAGGGGTTGGCCGGACCCAACCCCGGGATAGTAGAGATTCTGGCTGGGGTTGTTTCTTTAGGGCTAGACTTAAAATTGTTTTAAGTTTATTTTTCCACTGCTTTTATGTTTCGGCGTCCGCCTACTTAGGCCGGTGATTCGGGTTCAATATTACATATTTAACCCCACATTTAGCCCTATTTTGTGCTCATGTGATGCTACATTGTTCTCTAATTCATACGTATTTTGTACACAATTATTTATTAGAGAAAACACCTTATTTGAGCACATAACAGTAATTAACAAAGTATTTCTGCACTTATTATATTTTTCCTAGCTTGGTCCCGTTCTCACGATTCCAACGACTATTTATTTGTATTTTTCTGAGATCTGTGCTAATTACTGTGTATTTTTGAATGCAGAATACCAATTTAATGGGGAAATACGCAAGTAAATACGCATATACGGTCTACGCACGAATCTCAAAGGCCACGTGGTGTAATCTTACCGGCTCCCGCTCGCACTAACGGACGAGATCAAGCAATCGCGTTGCATTATGTGGACCGTTGGATTGAGATCCAGCGGCCACGAAGCAAGCTGCTTCAAGTCGATGCGGAGAGATCTCTAAGCCACGTGGCGAGATCCTGGAATGTTCCGCCCAGATCGAACGGCGCACAACGGAGAGGCGACGTGGCCAATAGCAGCACCGTTGATCTTGGATCCGACGGTTCAGCAGCAATCGAAGTTGAGGGCGGATTCGAGAATTATTTGTGGCGACGTGGGCTTTTGCTAACAGTTGGATTCTGATCCAACGGACAAAACCGACCCCGACGGTGGATCGAACACATCAGATTTTTGGCCACGTGTCGCGATCTCAAGGGTTCCCGCTTCGATCGACGGATTATATTGAAGTGGTTAGTTTCTTATCGTTGGATTTCTATTTGATTTGAATTGTGGTTGCAACAGATTTCCTCCTGAGGATTCGACATCTGGACTCCCAGATTATATTACTTGTACGGACTCTTGCGCTTGAGAGAGAGCACCTTTTTGGTCCCACCAAGTTTTTGGCGTTGTTACCGGGGAGGAATGGGTTGTTACCACAGTTTATTTCATTTAGATGACCTTCGGTGAGATCTTTCCACTTTATTGTACATAAACTTTTTTTTATTATTTTATTTTAATTTTTAAAAATTGAATATATGAACTTCTATTGCACGAACAATCTGTATGATGCACGGTATGCTAATGCACACAAACATAGGATGGAGAAGCTCAAGATCGTTAATTTTAATCAAACTGACTGTGAAACTTTCTTTCAGGCATGGAGGAGGTTCATAAACATAGTATCGAGCTATTCGCAGCATGGGTACACAAATGAAGAGCTTATGGTGTCCTTCCTAGATGGACTACGACCACAGCTGTAGGAATTATTGGGAGTCATGACGCCGACAAAGGCGTGGGAATACATGGTGTCTCTGCAAGAAAATGAAGAAACCATGGAAGAGACTTCAGAGAGCGATTCAACGGAGCCTTCGTGCCTTGATCAAGAAGAGCAAAGCGTAGACGTATCTTTGTAACCCTTGACAGAGGAAGCTTACCTGATTATTCAGACACAGGAGGCCACATCCCTTCAATTCCAAGAGAATTTCCTTGCTCGGAGTCGGCAGATTCAGAAATCCATTGAAGATCTTAATTTGATTGCCACTTGCTTAGAAGAAAATACTTCTTTTGAAATTCAACTTCAAGAATCTAATACGATTTTATCTTCTATTGCAGGAAAATCGAGCAAGCCATGTCACGTTGATGACACGAAGATAAATATACACATGGCAGAAAGTGTGTGCAAAAGAGAGGACGAGCTAGCAATTTTGGATGAACGAGAGGATGAGACAGCTAGGGACAAGGGTTTTGAGATTATTGCCATGGAGTCAAAACCATGCCCTCCTCCAGTTTTGTTCCAAAATCATTTACCCCTCTCCCCAACGATCGAGCATCATACCGAGAGTAGTGCATATCTTTCAGGGAGTAGTCGTCAACTTGACCTAATTTATTTCAACTATTTTGACGACTACATTTGGAATACTTTTGTTGAAAGGAATCTTAAATTAATTTGGACTGACATAACTCATCTCTCACAGGACATTGGCAAACAGCTTATAGAGATGCTTGGAGTTGTGTTGTTGGGGTCCAAATTAGTTTTTGGAGGAAGAATAATCGCCGAGGAGCGCAAGGAGCAAATTGAACAACTTACATTAAAGATTCGGGATCCGTCATTTGATCACGGTGTGTTCTTTCCAGTAGTGTAGTTTTTAAATGCTTGCTAGGTTGCTTGCTTGAATAAACTCGTACCCCTTTCGCCATTGAGGACAATGTCCATCTTTAGTTGGGGGGTGTGTATGAGACCTTAGGATTATTTTTTTGAAGAATAAATCACCAAATCTCATCTTTTAAAACTCCTTCATATGCCACTAATGCGGATGATTATACATTGATTGTGTTCTAAAAATTGTTTAGGGCTTGAGTTAATTATTTTTCTCTTCATGGAATTACAGTTAATATACTATTCAAGAAAATTTTCAATTTCCATGATTAATATCTCGAAATAGTTTGAATTTATTTCATGCATGCCAATGTGATGAAAAAGCTTAATTATACACGATTTAAAAGAATAGTCTTCTAGTTGAAGAGGAATTTGGCCTTGGTTATCAATGTTTATATTCAAAGAATGGGTGTTGAGTTGCTTACAAAGAAAAAGAGAAAAAGATGAAGAAAATAAAAGAAAAGAAAAATGAATGAAAAATGAATGATGAAAAATGAACGAAGAAGTATGTCACTAAATAAATAACTTGGTTGGCTCGAGTAGTACAGCCCGAGGGGTCCTTTTTGGCCTAATGCCCTATTATCGTCTGATTTGGGAGCCATTGACAGGAAACTCACTCATTTGATGGAGCGATCCAAGTTATACATTTTTCTGCGAATGTTGCTTGATGCGCGTTACGTAGAACTAATAAAAGAAAAGAAATGGTGAATATACTAAACAACTTCAATACCCATGTCTTGAATGATTGTTTTGATATGCCAATTCCTTGGAAACACGAAAACTAGTATATAACGACGTGTTATACTTTCGCTTATGCAAAACGATGCTTGCATGTTATTTATTCATACTAAATTAGAGAAAATATCATGTGATTGATTTTGTTCATGGATGTGTATATTGATGGTCAAGATCATGTTGGAATGCGTATTATTGAGCCATGCCATAAGCAATTGATAGAATTTATTGTTTTATTAAATCATCCATATTAATCGCTCTTTTTGCTAGAGACTAGCAAATCGCTAGTTGGGGGGTGTGATTCGGGTTCAATATTACATATTTAACCCCCCATTTAGCCCTATTTTGTGCTCATGTGATGCTACATTGTTCTTTAATTCATACGTATTTTGTACACAATTATTTATTAGAGAAAACACCTTATTTGAGTACATAACAGCAATTAACAAAGTATTTCTGCACTTATTATATTTTTCCTAGCTTGGTCCCGTTCTCACGATTCCAACGACTATTTATTTGTATTTTTCTGAGATCTGTGCTAATTACTGTGTATTTTTGAATGCAGAATACCAATTTAATGGGGAAATACGCAAGTAAATACGCATATACGGTCTACGCACGAATCTCAAAGGCCACGTGGTGTAATCTTACCGGCTCCTGCTCGCACTAACGGACGAGATCAAGCAATCGCGTTGCATTATGTGGACCGTTGGATTGAGATCCAGCGGCCACGAAGCAAGCTGCTTCAAGTCGATGCGGAGAGATCTCTAAGCCACGTGGCGATATCCTGGAATGTTCCGCCCAGATCGAACGGCGCACAACGGAGAGGCGACGTGGCCAATAGCAGCACCGTTGATCTTGGATCCGACGGTTCAGCAGCAATCGAAGTTGAGGGCGGATTCGAGAATTATTTGTGGCGACGTGGGCTTTTGCTAACCGTTGGATTCTGATCCAACGGACAAAACCGACCCCGACGGCGGATCGAACGCAGCAGATTTTTGGCCACGTGTCGCGATCTCAAGGGTTCCCGCTTCGATCGACGGATAGGAGCGAAGGCTGAATTCGGAGCGACTGAAATCTAAACTAGGTGACGTGGGCGTCTCGTGACCGATGGATATCGATCCAACGATCCTGATCGAAGATCGAGTTGTACTCGGGTTTGCGGGCGCGTGATTATTGAAAAACACGTGGCACGAAGAGGCGAGATCCCGCCTCCGATCGAACGACGGATATTTGAAGCGGGTTTGGGTTCGATTTCTAAGTGGATTTGAACCTGATAACACAACCCAAACCCGCAATGCCTCTATATAAGGTATTCCTAGGGTTTTTGGGCGTATTGAAGCAGATTCTGGCGTATTTGGAGCGTATTGGAGGCTCTAGGAGCCGTATTTCGACACCACAAAATTCTGTAAAATTCCAGAGGCTATTTTCTTATTTCCAGAGAGTTTTGGTGTCTTTTCATGGATATTTGGTGATAAATTTCTTAACTTAAACCTCGTATTTGGTGCTTTTCTATTGTATTTTGCTATTGGATTGATGTATTTTGCTATGAAACTTGTTTATTCTTGCACCATGAGTAGCTAAATTGTTATTGTGCATGGTATGGCGTAGTTAGGGGATATGATGCATGTTTATTTGGTTGTATTCCTTGTGCTAAATCGTTAAACGTCGTTAAAGTTGTAATCTTTGTTCGTAAATCGTCTTTTTCATCTTCCAAAAGAAGTGATTGAGTTGATGATCGCCCCAAAAGGGTGCGTTTTGATCTCCCCAAAAGGGAGTTTCATACCGTAGTTTTGATCTCTCCAAAAGATAGTTTCATATCGTATTATAACTTTAGCGATGATCTTATTGAATATTGTGCTTGAACCCCCAAAAGGGTATCTTCCGATGAGTTTCTCCCAAAAGGAGAATTCATTGAGTAATATTGGATATTTTCCAGTGAATTGCTCTCAAAAAGAGAATTCATTGTGTTATATTCATCAACCAAATTAATACGAATCATTTATCCTAACGAACCCATACCATGTGCATACTTTTTATAGATATTTTCAGACACGAATTTCCTTGTTTATATTGTTCACGTGTTCACATCACCATCACCTTTCATCATTGTTGAAGTGGTTAGTTTCTTATCGTTGGATTTCTATTTGATTTGAATTGTGGTTGCAACAGATTTCCTCCTGAGGATTCGACATCTGGACTCTCAGATTATATTACTTGTACGGACTCTTGCGCTTGAGAGAGAGCACCTTTTTGGTCCCACCAGCCGGGCGTCGATTTTATAGCCCTAAAGACATAGAAAACCCTACACAAAGGGAAGATGCAAGGTTTTGTTTTTATGAAAAAGCAATATCAAGCTTGCAAATAATGGACATGTGATAAGCTTTTGTTTGGGGATTTAACCAAAACACACAAACCCACACCCCTCCCCTCACCCACACCCCTCCCCTCACCCACACCCCTATTGGGCTCCCCACTCTCCCAAACACTTTATTATAGTAGGACAAAGAGGTGTTGTAACGGCCGGTATTTCTAGGCGTATAATTATTGTGTGTGCCCGAATTTTTGTTTTGATCGTCCGGATATTTTTACGCGCGAGTTCTTTTGTGCAACGATGCGAGCGCATCTCGGATGACTTTTTAATTTTTCATGGCGCGATTAATTAACTTAACCCTAATTAATTACCACTAATCAGAATTAATTAACCCTACATTCATACCCACTGTTTTGGGCAGTTCAGATCCAACTGCCTCATCAAAATTTCCCCCACCTCCAGCTATCTCCCCATCAGACTGTCTCCTTGCACTATCCTATATCCGTATCACCATCATCAGCAATGGAGAAACGATATCATCTCTTCTCCTGTAAATATTTCTGCAAACCCTCTTCCTCCATGCAAAGTTCTCCAACCCAAAACACAAAGCAGACAAACCCATCTTCATATCTGCAAAACCCAACTCTGCAAATCCTCTTTCAATTTTAGCAAACTACACATACACAAAAACCAATTTCTCAACCCAAATTCTCATCCACACCAAGAAATCAAACCAGAATCCAACATCCAAACAACAACCCTGCAAACCATTTTCCCAAATCAAACCCATCTCCTTACAAACAAACAATCCATCAAAACCAAATCCAAACTTCAGAAACCAAACACAACAACCCAAATCTGAAAACCCAAATTCAAATTCTTACAAATATTTTCAGATCCAAATCGATTCCAGATTCAACAAGAACTCAACCCAAACATCAAACCCCTTCTCCTTCTTCCTCCTCCTTCCCCTTACTAAGGCCGCACCTCCCCTCACCCTGCGCGCGTGCCGCTTGCCCCAACCTCAGCCGCCATCGGAATCTGAACCGCCGCCGTGCCTGTAGCCGTCGTCGCCGCTGGAAGCTCACGGCCGCCGGCGCCGCGACTTCTTCTCCCCCTCTGAGAGTGGTAAGACACCCCCTTGCGTTCCCTTGCCTGCAGTTATCAAAATGGCAAATAAAAAAATGAAAAGAATGAGAACATGTAGTAGGAAGAAGAGAGGCTGCGAAAGAGTTGGAGTAAAAAAAGGGGGTGTGGGTAGCCCTATTATTAATAGAGTAATAGCTAGTGAAAGTTAGAGTGATAGGGGGTAGGTAACAGATTTATATGAGAGAGAGAGAGAGAGAGAGTTAGTGAAATGGGAATTAAATAATGTTAGAGTAAGTTTTAACATGTTATTTGTTACCCCTTTAGTCAAACTTAGTAGGTGAATATTAATACCATGTTGACCATATAATTAATCTTATAATTAGTGTGTAATTAGATTAGTGGGTTAATTAGCTTAATTGATTAATTAGTGGTTAATAATAATTAGTGGTGTTTTAATTGTTAAATTGATTTCACCATATTAGTATGATTAAATAATAGGGTAATGATAAGTCGTACCATGTTAGTGTAACATGATATAAACGTTACACTAGCCAGTAAACCCTATAAAATTAGACGAAGGCAATTTAGGGCTCAACTTAATTTTGTGCTTATCTTGCAATGGATCTAATTCGGTGAATTGTTTAACCAAAACAGAGAATCAGCAATACCAACACGTAGTACCTGTCCAGATGAACCCACAACCACTAATACCACCGGAAATAGGCAAGTGATACTTGCCAGTTTTCTATTTAGGCCACGTCTTAGGCCATTTTGTTCAGTAGCGTAAAAGAGACTAGGCGGTGAAATGATAGTCGCCTAGACGCCCCTATTTGATCTAGTTTGACAACGAAACTAGATCCGACACCCTACTTGATCTAGCTTGATAACGAAGCTAGATCCGACACATTTATCATGCTTACATTCATGCTGCCATGCCACGTTTAATTTCAATTAACGGCACGCAATTTAATTGCTCATTTCCATGTCATTTCATGCATTCAATGTTTCATCGTGATTGCGTATCACATGCTACACTTATTGTAATGATTGAGGCTAGGCACCTGCTTTGCGGGCACAACCCTATGCCAAAAACACTTCCTGGCTCGTGACCCAGAAGATGGGCACCAATCCATATTGAGAAACACTTCCTGGACTCGTGATCCAGAAGCGAGCTCACGTACTTGGGAAACCAATGCTCAACACACGTGGAGGGGTAGGGTTAAGCTGTCACGCAGCGTAGAAGGATGCCTGATCTGCTCCTTCACCTGTAAGGAGTAAACCCTGAGCACAATGTGAAATGTTAATGTTCGTGAATGGTGTTTTTCGTAGTTCTGCTACGACGTGCTTGCATGTCATCATGTCATCTTAAATTGTTGCATACCTTAATTGTCATGTCACTTCATTATATTAGAACTGCTAGACGCCTTTCTTTTATTTGTATCCTTGCACAAAAGTGCTCCGCTTTATTTTGGGAGACTTTAGCTGACATTTGCCCTTTTCTCTTTGGGTGTCACATGTCAGGTTTAGAGACAGAGTTGGTTACAGTGGACGAGCAGTACGCGGACGTAGAGTTCGAGGTTCCTGCAGTGACTGAGTTTGAGGACACTGGTGACCAGTCCTAGACTCGCTTGGAGTCTTCTTAGCTGTCTTTAATTTTTAGTAATTGCAGTTAGCTTTCGGAGCGTATCACCTGACTTTCTTTACTTTTGTTTCGGCCATGTTTTAGGCCTATTGTTCAGACTTGGTACTTTGTGACTCTTTCTGTGATGTTGGAATAATTGCTGGATGTTTTGTTAGTGGATTTTCTTTTGTCTGCTTTATTATCATTGTTGCTGTTTCGTCGCAATACAAAGGACCTGCTATGATTTGAAATTTTTACAGACGCTTATCAGACTGCAGCTTCACAGCTCCACGTCTGAGCGGACCTCCTCACGTCTCGCCTTCCATATTAGGGAAGCGGGGCGTGACAGGTGCCATATGTGACAACTCTTTGTCCTCGTAGGATAAAATAATAGTTTTACATCAATAATTTTTTATATCGATATATCAACAAGCAAGTAAAACTTTGGACTCACTCGATCTTCGGTTTATTTGGTTTTTAGAATATGAAGATGAAAGTAACCGAAGACAATCATGAAAAAAAAATTAGATTGCACTTTTTAGAAATCATATGACACAAATGCTTCTATGTCATATGATACTTATAATTTACATACACACATAGTACGAGAATAATGAGAGACATATGGAATATGTGGCTAATCCATATATATGATTTCGAAAAGTCTACTCTCCATTGTTTTATAAAGTAACTGCACCATTTGTTTTGATCTTTGTATTCTACAATCCCAAAACAACAAGTGTGAACTTAAAGTGTAAGTTAACTATTATACCAATAAAATTTTTATCACTCCTAGTCAATAAACAAAAAAACTTTGGTTTCACCTACTATTTGGGATTATGTGAATTTGGAATATGAACATCAAAATTAACCGAGCAAATCCTTCAAAACAAATAATAAAAAGTAGTCTTTTCAAGTTGCATGTGTAGTTTAGTCAAATATGTCATATGCACACACGCATGCACACACCTGCACACACACAAGATTGAATAATAAGTATCAAATGACATATGAGATATATTTCTAATATACGATGACATGATATATTCTCATCTACATAGTACAAATGGTCACATATGATATACTTCCTATCCCACATGTCTTTAACTACGAATAACATATCATTCCATCATATATAAGAAAGATCTTGCATATGTCTCATACAATGTTAATAATATATATGCGCTGACAGCACAAGAAATTTCCTACGATGTCAGTTCGTTTCTTTAGAAAAATTGAATTTTTTTTATTTTTGTTGTACACATAATGGATATTCATCACGCCATAAATCAAATGAATCTAACAGTATTTGATTCTCGATCTACCGTTATAAATTTAACGATTTAAGAAGAATAGAACTCTTTATAGCTGGTATATCGAGGATCAAATACCTGTAGGGTTCACCCGTATTTGAGGTCTTATGGTTATAGAACGTGTACAAGAACCTTGAAAAAATTTGATTTTTTAAATAAATTTGTGGGTTGGCATCGTAGAAATTTCCGTGCACTGGAAAACATAACTGGTGGGACCTCCTATGGATGACAGTTGACACTAGAAGGGGTGATTAGTGTATAAAAATTCCTCTAGAGATTCTACCTAAGTTAACAATTTGAGTTATCAAATTTTAAATTAATCTACAATTGTCTCAAGCAATTAGTATGCAGCGGAATTAAACAAGCATGAGATAACAATCACAAAAAATAGTAAGCTAGCACAAATATATGAATAACCCGGGTTCAGATACCCAAGTTCCGCTTGGCTTATCCTACATCCAGCCACCTTAGTCATGTTGAGGATCCTCAGATTGCAAATAAACGCTAAGGCGTGATTAGTGTTTCTTAAAAATCATATAAAAAATTCTAACCTTCTAGTATTGTCTAAGTCTCGGATAGTTACCCCTTAAGTAATTAATCAACACAAAAATTAACTTGCAAGATAGAAAGAGAGATATGAAATGGAAGCTAATTTACAAAATTGCAAGTAATTAAAATTGAGAGACAAAACGACAATCGCAAACACAAGTCAATTTTATCCTGGTTCACCTACCCATGAGCTACGTCCAATCCCCAAGCAATATGGAATTTTCCACTAGCAAGCTCTGAACCGATAGAGCACCGTGCTTCAAATTAGAGGGCTTCTACAAGCACATAGCTCCTCTTGCTAGGAATTTCAAATATAACAAACCAGGCTCACAAAGTGAGGACCTCGACACTTGAAGTTTTTCTCAATCCAACCAATACAACCAACAACCACTTATCACCACGTCTTGAGTAGATTTACAGACCTCTTTTGGAAGAAGAAATTCTTACAATCTCATATAGCCAATATGTTAAAGCCTTTGTGTAATAAAATGGCTATGGAAAAAATCACTTTTTGATCTCAAAATGATGAATTTTAAAACAAAGAGATCAAGAGAAAAATGCAATTTGTCGCACCTCACTCTCCCAAATACGGAAGATACATAACATGACAAGGCTGTCGTAGTATTTAGACGCTGGGCTTTGAGCCCTTATATTCTAAATACTACTAGGCATTAATTTGTGAATAAATTAAACCATGTACACATGCCACTATGACATACTTGAATAGTACAGAAAGAAAGTAAAGTGATCCAACAAAATTTAAATTCACAGAGTAGAGAAAAAATATGAACTTTACACTATATTAAACACGGGTACGTTATACATACACAGGACTGTACAGAGTACAAAAGTGGGGTAAAGCAAAAAGAAACCACCAAGCCGCAAAAGAAAGACAAAAGGGGTCCTCACACTGTACAACCCACTCCCTAGTCTACACCAGTGAAGTCTAACCGAACAAAATCACCCGTAGTGGGCTCCATCTATACCTCGGTGTAGGAAGCGTACTCCTGAGACTGCTCATGTACCGACTATCCTATTCCTACCCTAGGAATAATAAATGGGACACGGCAATGCATGACCCAGAAGGAAAAATAAATCGATAATGACTCAATTGTATCTATGATTATGTCACAAGAACAACAGTGTGCCAACTCCATATGAAGACAAACTATTTTAGAATCATCATTATCTGGTTGGTAGAGACTGTATTCTCTTCCAAACCAAAACTAGGCATGTCGATGACAGCTACCTTGTAGTTCAGTCCATTCGTCAAAAGCATGTCGCTGAAGTGTCTAGGGTACGTAAATCTGTCAAACCATATTAACATATTAATGTTATGAGTCATGTATAAGATACCATAGTCATAGATGGCTCAATGTTATTACCCTAATAAGTTTGTACATTCTACATTAGCCAAGGACTCACTATGGATCCACACTAACTCCTTGTGACACTAACCTCTCATACAGGAGGAGACGAATCCTGTCTTTATTGTCACCTTCCTTCGAACACTTTGGACTATGCCCAGTGAGTACCTAGCAAAGGTTACTCTTGCCATTAGTTAGTAAAATCCAAAGCAAAGCCTACCATGTGTAAGGTCCTTTAGTGCATCTCAGATGAAGGTGTTGAGATATTGAGTCACACCCCCATGTAGTTTTGATGATAAGAAAACGTGACATTTAAGATCTATAAGTGCAAGAATAATAACTTAAGACAAATCAAGAGGTATTCAAAGCTAGGAGTGAGTTCAACAAGACCAAAGATCAAAGAAAGCTACACAATGAGCTTGAAGGGTCGAGATTATATCAAGGGACTTCTATGTAATAGTTTATGTTTTGATGTAATTTTTTTATTTCTCGTTGTGGCTTGTTAATGTCTTGCCTGAAGCACGCGCACGTGCACACACACACTTAGAATTCCTTCAAAAATATTTTTAAAATGTCTAAAATGTTCTAAACATCATTTCCTAAGTTTTAGAGCCCATATATTATGTATTAGTGTTAGGAGTCCAACTACTAAAACCATATGAGTCGACTACCATGTATGCAGAGGCTCAAACGACTTACTGGACTTTGCCAGTAGTAGACTATTATTGCTGAGTAGTCGACTACCAGCCCAGTAGTCGACAACCCAATGAACAGGAGCCGACTACTATCCCTTCAACGGTCATATTTGACATGTTTCTTGATTGACGTGCTTGTGTATTTTTTGATCTATTGTGAGAAGGTTTTGTGGAGCTGTTTTGTCCAATATTCATATCTATATATATATGGGGATTATTCAGATGTTTTATAATCATTTGCAAGCTTAATTTTCTAAGAAAAAAATTTGCTTTAAGATCCAAATGTTTTACAGAGCCCCTCTTCATCTTGGCCAATGCTTTGTTTGTCTTCAATTGTTTTCATAGGTCAAACCCCTTGATCTACCTGTGTAAAAAATCTTATCTTTAGAGATTAAGCTTTCTCATATAGCAACATGTCTACACTCGAGCTTTAAATAAGGCTATATGTAACTATATCTTCATGATCTGTAAGTATACTCTCATTTGTGTTGTGTGAGATGTGAATCCTCATTGTCGGTAATGTGGTGTGAAATCATTGTTGTAGGTAAGGTGGGTTGTAAACCCTTGTTAGAGGCAAGGCGGGTTGTACTATTTTGTTATAATAGTGGATTAATGCCCAACAGAGATTTAGGGACTGTACTAACCCTGGAGGGGTGAACTAGGATAAGATTATGCGTTTGAGATTGTGATCTCTTTACGTGTCTCTTATTTGCAATTTACTTTCAACTGCATAATTTTAATATTGCAAGTTTGATAGTTGATTAAGATTAAAAATAGGTTACTCTATTTTAATCTTAGGGATGATCTTATAGAAATATTTTAATATGTATAAACTACTATTCACCCCCTTCTAGTATTTCTTCTTGCCATCTTAGGTCTCAACAGAAGGGATTAAGCTGCGCCAACTGTCACCTGGGAGGTTCTATTAACATTGAAAATGGGATTACCATATAAAACGTTCTCAACGTGTCATTCTGTGTATTTTTCCTCCAACAAGAACATGCGCACTGTCTCATGATGTTTTCACATCGAGTGGATAAGAGACCAATTCTACCATCGCTATAGTAAAGATCATCGTGCACTGGTATATTTGGAAATCGATGTCATGTCTTGATATTTGTATGACCAAGAACATTTTGGATTAGTGCCTAAGCAAATCCATTGGGCATTATTATCATGATCTCATCATGATTCTAATGTTCTCACACAATCTAGGCACTTTATCCATACAATCACATAATAATATTCATACATACTCATTGTTGAGTATTGGACTTCTCCCTACTTGGTGTTAATGATGAGCAAACATAAATTCTTGTGACTAATTCCCTATTTTGCAGTTAATCTATTGCCTAAGCTAATTATGAGGATCTACTTGCAATGGATGACACTCAAAGTTGATTGAAGGCAAATGACATGGATTGGATGATCGTAGATGATGATTGAAGCTCCATGAAGTCTTCAAGCTCATACGATGGATAGAAGAGAGAATTCGTCAATGTAATTTTCTTTTATCTCTTCTAGTATGTATCTTAGAAGTAGAACATTGATGGAGCACTCACACACATCATCATTTCTGTCGTAGGACATTATTAGATCATTTGTCCTTTAACCCCAATCCATTTCTTTTGTGATTGTGCTTGGATTGTTTATAACAGTCGACTGCTGGACGTTTTACAGTCGTCTGTCTCAAAAACAGTCGACTGTGTTTTGTTCTACAGTCGCCTGTTATGCATAAGCTTTTAACAATCTAGTTTTGGGCCTCCTGTTTATTTTGCACAGGCTACTGATGAATGATTCATAGGCGCCTGTCCTTGTGACAGTTGACTGTGTTTTGTATATCAGTCGCCTGTCTATCTTTTGCCCAAAAATTCGTTGATCTGACTTTTCGGCCAGTAGACTATTGTTGTATATACAGTCGACTGTACTTGGATCAGTCGACTGTGTATGCTACAACAGTCGTCTGTCTGTGAGCCAACTTATTGACTCTGTACTTTGGAAATTCTCAGGGTATTTGACAGTCGTCTGTATAAGGATTTACAGTCGCATGTTCTGATTAACAGTCGACTGTATTATCTGCATCAGTCGTCAGTCCTGTTATCTTACAGGATTTCCAGATTTCATTCCTCTTACCATCTCTCGGCCAGTCACCTGTAAAAGGATTTACAGTCGCAAGTTGGTTTAACAGTCGACTGTCTTTGCTTCATCAGTCGACTGTCCACGTGGTAAGTTACCGTTATGATTTCTTACCTACTCATGCTGACTGTGCAACAGTCGACTGTGGTTTCTTCAACAGTCGACTGTCGCGAGTTCAGATTCTATCCGTTGAGAATTTTCTCACGGATTCCAAAAGAGTTTTTGCCTAAACTGTTTTGTGGATTTGAGAAACCTATAAATGAGGCTTCTACTGTTCCATTGAGAGGTTACTAAGTCTTCCAAGTTTTCATCTCAAGCTTTCATTCTAAAGTTTAAAGCTCTCAAATCCAAAGCCCTAAGAATTCCAAATCTTTGATCTCTTGATCTCCAACCTAGAACCAAAGAGTGATCCTCTAGGCAATTGGTGCAGTCAAGAGAAAGGGCCTTTTCCTCTCTTCCAAGAGAGTCTTCAACACACAACACACCACTCCTTCAAGTTCTACTTCAAGGCATAGGTGATTGTAAGTGTTGCTTTCAGATTTCATTATTTTCGTATATTGAATTTGCTCTCGGGTTGTGAGAGCGGTTTGCTTTCTCCCAAGTTGTGGGAGTCAAGGACATCGATTGTATTCGATTTCACTTGTAGGGTTGCTACAATTGGGTTTTTAAGGAAACCTCAAGTTTGGGTTCTAACTTGAGTATCCTGAGGTATCCGGGTGGAAGGGACATAGGATTAACGGGAACAAGTCGGGAAGTGACTTGGATAATCCGAACCCTAGAAACATAATTGTGTTTGTATTTGTTTCTTATTTGGGTTCAAATCTAATTCCGCACTTTATTGTTGGTTAGCATTTTAATTTGGTGTAACAATCGTTTTAAATTGCTTAAACACTATTCAACCCCCCTTCTAGTGTTTTATCCATAGACATGACCCCTACAATTGGTATCAGAGCGCAAGGTTATAGCTATGGCATCCAACAACAACAACGTTCCTCCACCGAATTCATACAACAATCACGATTGTGATGGAGCATCCACACTTTTCGAAGGTCAATCTACGGTATGTCCTCCACGTTTCAATGGTACTAATTTTGGCTAATGGAAGTGTAGGATGGAGACGTTCCTTAGGAGTGATTCACTTTGGGGAACCCTCCACAAGGAGTACGTCGAGCCCACCGAAGAGGATTTCGAGAAATGGACGACTTCCGAGAAGTCCGCCGAAGTCAACAACGCTAAAGCAATGAACGTTATTCATTGTGCGTTGGACCCGAATGAGTTCAACAAGATATGCACATGTAAGAGTGCATATCAAATTTGGAACCATCTCATCGTTACCCATGAGGGAACGAATAAGGTAAAACTTTCAAAGTTATATGTTGCCATGTAAAACTTCGATTTGTTTCATATGCAGGAGAATGAGAGCATTGCATCGATGTATGGATGCTTTACCGACATCACAAATGAATTGGAAGCCCTTGGCCAAAAATACACCGAAGCTGAAAAGGTAAGGAAGATCATCATGGGAATGACCTCCAAATGGGAAATGAGAGCGATCGCCATCGAGGAGGTCAATGATCTGAAGAATTACACAGTTGTGAATCTTATCGGGACTCTCATGTCTTATGAGTTAAGACAAGGGAACCGATTAAATATTTGGGCTATGATAAATCCTTCGGAGGCCAAGAAGAAGGATTTGGCTTTCAACGCCAATTCATCATCCTCTGATAGCGAAGATTTGGAAGATGAGATGGATTTGGGTGAAATGGCCCAAATGGCGAAGAAGTTCCAACGCTTCTTTCGCAAAGGTAAGTTTCCATCCAACAAACATTTTGAGTCTACTAATGCTACTTCCTCTCTTTGTTTTAAGTGTAATAAACCAGGGCACATCAAGAGGGATTGCCCAATATTAAAGAACAAAGAGAAGTGGAGACACCTAAGTACCACAAGTCCGACAAGAACAAGAGAGACAAGAAGAACGGACTTGTAGGTACCTTCGATGACTCAAGTGAGGACTCATCAAGCGATTTCGATGATGAGAAGGGTGAGAGCACCCACATGTGCTTCATGGCCCAAGAGGATCCACTCTCCGATGAGAGTGATTCCGACACGGATGAAACCGAGGTAACAATGGATGAACTTCGTATTGCTAATGAAGAATTATTTGCTAAATATCAATCTTTAATACTTAGATACACTAGCTTAAAGAAATCAAATGTTAACAAATCATCCATTCCATGCATTATCAACAATGACACCATTGTTGATACTTTAACTCTTGAGAAAGCAAACTTAGCTTCTCAAAATGTCACCTTGAGAGATGAGGTGAAAACCCTCAAATCTCAACTAGATCAAACACATCCAACGGATAATAGTGATCTAGTCACACGTCACACACAATTGGGTTTAGAGAATGATTCTCTTAAAACCCAAGTGCACGAGCTCAAAGCACGGGTGTCCACCTTGGATACCAACATTTCTTCTCTAAAGGAGAAATATGAGCTCATGTCCTCCCGTATTGTGAGATTCAATAAGGGAAAAGGACAATTGGATGATTTGCTAGCAAACCAATTTCCGGCCACACATCGTGTTGGTCTTGGGTTTGTGAAAGCAAATGCATCCAATGATCGCACCTCCTATAGTGGTGTCACTATAGACTTTGTGAGGCCTTCCTCTGGTGCATCCACAAGTGGTGTCAAAGACACTATAGGTAGCAAACCTACCAAGAAAGTCACTACTTCACCTTCTTTTCCTTTTGGCAAGAAACCCACTAAGGGTGGAAACCAAAAGTAAGGCCATGCTTACATATACACTAATACTCATCCACATAGGAAACCTCCTACTTCACAAGTGGATAATTATGACACTTTTTATGCTCCGCACCCACGGACACGTACACAACCACACATGAGAAATACTCATGTACGTGCTCCTATACACCCGTATGCACATACGCATCATTCTTACATGTATGCACCTCCTCTGCATGTCATGCATAACCCATATGCTTCATACAACATGCATTCCCAAGCATACATATCATTCTCGTATGTACAATGCATATCCACCACCTCATATTTATGCTAGAAACCATGTTCCTAAGATGCATGCACTACTTAGAAATTTAACAAATATGCATGCAACTAGGAAAAGGACTCCCAAAACTTACACCATTTGGGGTCCTAAGAACACTAGCCTAAATGATAGGAATGCTTATGTTGATTCCTATTTTCATGATGTGATCAATAATGGTAATTATGTTGGGAAGCGGAAGTCCACTTGGACTTGGCTTCCAAAGGGCTAATCCCCTTGGACCCAACAAACATTGGGTACCATAAGCTTATGGTATATTATATAAGTACCCAAGAGAAAGAAGAAGAGCAATAAAGGTCAAACTTGCTCTAAAGGGAAAGGATGGATTCTCGATAGTGGTTGCTCCAAACATATGACAGAAGATCCCTCATTGCTTTCCGAAGTGATTAGCATCAAGGATGGTGCAACGATCACTTTTGGAGGTAATCAAAAGGGAACCATCATAGGAGTAGGTATCGTTGGTAATCTTTCCAAACCCTTAATTACTAATGTTTATCTTGTTAGTGGTTTGTGTCACAATCTTATTTCCATTAGTCAACTTTGTGACAAAGGTTACAAGGTTAACTTTGGAGAGAGATTGTGTACCATTGTTGATTGTGATTCAAATGTTTTATTTTCCGCTATTAGGCATAAAAATATTTATTATTTGAGTTTGCCTAAAACCGTAGAACATTGCTTAATTGCTAACACAAGTGAACAACTATTATAGCATCGCCGTTTTGGTCATGTTCACTTCAAGCACTTATATAACTTAGCTAAGCATGATCTAGTCAAAGGTTTTCCTAAAATTGCTTTTAATAAGAAAAACTTTTGCGATTCATGTCAAAGAGGTAAACTTAGTAAATCATCCTTTAAGCTTAAAGAAGGGATTACTTCTAAGAGGCCCCTAGAACTTCTTCATCTAGATTTGTTTGGACCAACTAGAACCGCTTCTTTAGGTAATGCTCATTATGGATTAGTTGTCGTTGACGACTTTTCTAGATTTACTTGGGTTTCATTCTTAACTAATTAGAATGAAGCTTATGAAGAGTTTACCATATTTGCAAAGAAGATTCAGAATTTCTTAGGATCCACCATTATCACTATCCGTAGTGATCATGGAGGAGAATTTGAGAATGAATCTTTTACTAAGTTTTGTGATGACACCGGGATAACTCATAATTTTTCCTTCCCTCGGGCACCACCACAAAATGGTGTTGTAGAGAGAAAGAATAGGACTCCTATTGAGTGTGCACGCACTATGCTCCATGATAGTCATCTTGGACTACAATTTTGGGCAGATGAGGTGCACACGACATGTTATGTGCTCAATAGGATCCTAGTGAGACCCCGAACGAACAAAACTTGTTTTGAGTTGTTTTACGACAAAAAGCCTCAAGTAAAATATTTTTGCGTTTTTGGTTCAAAATGTTTTATTAAGAACACTTTCGGTAATCTAGATAAATTTGAGCCAAGATCCGATGAAGGAATTTTTGTTGGATATTCCATACGTAGCAAAGCCTACCGGATATACAACAAAACTTCTTCAACGATTGAGGAGTCACTACACGTTTCATTTAATGAAGATTTTGATTTTCCTCATGTTGATGATGATAGTGTAGATGTTACTCTTAGTAATGGTAAGATCAATGATTCGATTATTGAGACTAACACTACTAACGAAATTGTTGAAGATGTTCCCAGTGATGCATGTATACCCAAAGCTTATCCGACCATTCGCAATCATCCCCATAACCAAATTATTGGAGATATTGGTGTGGGTGTTCGAACAAGGTCGAGGATTGAAGAATTCTCTCATTGCGCATTCGTCTCTACCATTGAGCCAAAGAACATCCAAGAAGCTTGTGAGGATAGCTCTTGGATAGTGGCAATGGAAGAAGAACTAATGCAATTCGAGAGAAATGAAGTTTGGGAACTTGTTCCTCTTCCAAGTGGTCACCAAGTCATTGGGGCCAAATGGATCTTCAAGAACAAGACGGATGAGAACGAGGTGATCACAAGGAACAAAGCAATGTTAGTAGCTCAAGGCTACCGGCAAGAGGAAGGTATTGATTTCGAAGAATCTTTTGCCCCCGTAGCTAGATTAGAAGCTATTAGGTTGCTTTTATCTTTTGCATCCCATAAGAATTGTAAACTATTTCAAATGGATGTTAAAAGTGTATTTTTGAATGGGTTTGTCAATGAAGAAGTTTATGTTTCACAACCTCCCGGTTTTATTCGTGAAAAACTTCCAAATCATGTTTTCAAACTTAAGAAAGAGTTGTATGGATTGAGACAAGCTCCTAGAGCTTGGGATGATCAACTCAAGACCTTTCTTTTGAATTTGTGTTTTAAAATGGGAGAAATTGATTCTACACTCTTCATTAAAGATTATGACAATGACATTCTCTTGATTCAAGTTTATGTAGACGATATAATTTTTGGTTCTACTAACTTTAATCTTTGTCAAGAATTTTCTAAGTCAATGAAGGATGAATTCGAGATGAGCCACATGGGAGAGCTCACCTATTTCCTTGGACTACAAATTCGACAAATGGAGAATGGCACCTTCATACATCAGACAAAGTACACAAGGGAGCTTATAAAGTGATTCGGGATGGAATCGTCGTCAAGCAAACAGACTCCCATGAGTACTACTACCCACCTTCACAAAGATGAAAACGGAAAAGATGTAGACGTTCGTCTATATCGAGGTATGATCGGTAGCTTACTTTACTTAACCGATAGTAGGCCCGATATCATGTTTTCTGTATGCTTGTGTGCTAGATATCAAGCTAGACCTAAGGAGTTACACTTGATTGTGGTTAAACGAATATTTCGTTATCTCAATAAATCTCTAGATTATGGGTTACTTTACCCTAAATCTAGCACATATGAGTTAATCTCATATGGTGATGCCGACTTTGCCGGATGCAAGTCCGACAGGAAAAGTACTAGTGGCACTTGCCATTTTCTAGGAAATTCCTTAGTTTCTTGGTTTTCTAAGAAACAGAATTCGGTATCATTGTCCACGACTGAAGCGGAATATATTGCCGCGGGTCTTGCATGTGCACAAGTTCTTTGGATGAGACACACTCTTATGGACTATGGTGTTAACTGTGATACTTGCTCGATCATGGTTGATAACCAAAGTGCCATATATCTCTCCAAGAATCCGGTACACCACTCCCGTACCAAACACTTAGATGTAAGACACCATTTTATAAATGATCATGTAGCTAAGAAGGACATCATCTTATAGTACATTGAAACCCAAAAACAAATTACCGACATCTTCACAAAACCTCTTAAAGAAGATTCAGTTGTGAGGTTGCGTAGAGAATTAGGAATTATGGGTGAATCTGAACTAGAAGCTCAATATACATGTTATAACATCTTTTGAGCTCATGTCATCATATTGTCTTTCTTCCTTTGATATATGCTGCATATGTGTTTAAGAAAGGCAATTGCGATTTATGTGATTTCATGATTTCTTTGAGATTGTTCTTAGAGATTTGTGTTGCAATCGATTTATCGTATTATATTATTTTTATGATGAGTTTGTGATTAGAGTATAGGTCCTAGGGTGAGTGTTCTTATTCTCTGGATTTGTATCTCACTGTGCATTTTTGGACCAGGACAGACGACTGTCTTTCCTTCGACAGTCGACTGCCCTACTCTATCACCTCTGTCTGAGAATTTGTATCTTTCGCACAGACGACTGATGACTGTTTTCCAGTCGACTGTTATTTTAACAGGCGACTGAACTTTAGTCATCAGGCGACTGTTCTCTCTGTCGAAATTTTACAGAGCTCTCTGTCATTTTGATGAAGTTTATTGATTCTCGGTCAGCCGACTGATGTGTATAGTACAGTCGACTGTCCATCGGACAGACGACTGTATGTTACTCAACAGTCGACTGTCTGTCTTCCTGAGACTAATTCTTATCACTTCATCCAGTCGACTGACTTTTGTTCATCAGTCGACTGTCTACTCTTAGTAACGGTTCACTGCTATGATCTGAGCCGTCGATTCTTTGATCCAACGGCCCAGATTTATTCCCTCTTTCATATATTCTTCGAGCCGGTTCATTTCGACACTTGTTTTTCTCTCTCCTCCGACTGAAATTCCCTCGACTTCTCGCTCGAAATCTCTTGTTGATCTCCCTTCTGATCTCGTGGCGAATCGGTACTTCCTCCCTCGCGTGGTTACTCGTGTTTGCTCGCGTGTTGATCATCTTCTCGTCGGAATCTTGTCTTTGTTTACTTGACCTAATCGTCCGATTCGAGTAAGCTCATGGATCCTTTCAGTGTTCTGTTTCCTAATGCTTCTTTAGATTTCCTCAATGATCCGGCTCCTTTGTCTTAACCCGCTGATCCGGTTCCGACCTCGCCTCCATCTTCTGGAGAATTTCTTCATATCATTGTCGGTGACCACATCCCTTTTGAGGATGCTGCTGTTCACACTTCTCAACCAGCTGATCTCCTCCTCGTTCTCCACCTTCTGTTCCCCTCGAGGACTTTCTTCTTGGTCGACTGTGTGATCGTGTCACCGCTCTTGAGAAACTTTCCACTTCTATGGACGTGAAGCTCAACCTTCTGTTGGAGCTTCAGTACAAATCCTTTTTGCGTCATGGATTTCCCATCCCCGTCAAGCTTCAGGATCTGGTTTCTAAGTCTGAGGACACTGCCCCGGCTTGTGTTCCTCCTCCTCCAGGCTTTGTGCCTATACCCTCTTTGGTCCAGACCCCTGTTGTTCAGACCACTGTTCCTGCTCCTGTAGATTCGTCTGCCGCTCGTGCATCGTCTTCCAAGAGGAAGACTCCTGCTTACCCTACCCGATGTTCTGCCAGGCTCATGTTCCATTCTTCTGGACGTCCTTCGGACCCTTCCATCATTCACATTGACTGACGATGTAGCTGTTGCCTGTTTGCTCACTCACCCGATGACCTAGATTCTGTTTTGGTCTGTTTTTGATTATGATGAGTGGGTCTTCACTGTGTTTGGTGGATTAAGCGTTTATCTGAATGATGTATGATGGATTACTGATGTATGCTGATGTTATGATATATACTTGGTGTAATATGTACTTTTGGCATCATGATGTATTTTTTTGTGATCTTGATGTATGTATTTTTGCTGGACATGTTGATGTCAGTATGCTATATACTCACATCATCTTTGTTATATATATGATGTTGCTGAATCTCATGTGTCACACCTTCTAAAATTGATTATCTTATCTGTGTGATGATTGCCTCATTGTCTCCTTGAATGATTTATTCTCTTCTGATGTTTTGTTGAGTCAATTTGGTTTTGATATTGGATATTTCATGATATCTCTGATGTGATGAATTTTTGGAACTATTTTCGTTTTGTCTATCTATAATGTTGATATTGGACTTCTATTCATCTATTCACATAAGTATATGATGTGCTTTTATGAGATTTTTGATTCCATATATCTTTATACTCCTTAATTGTTGTTAGTTTGTATTTAACACGATTATTGTTGTTGTTATTTACTCCCACCTTTTTGGATAATGCCATAGGGGGAGAGAAATAAACATACAAGATTCATAATGAATGTGCTAAGTATGTTCTAACACTTTGAATCTAGGATTGAAGTTGCCTTAGATTCAGGGGGAGTAAGATTACAATGAATAGGGATTTTAATTCCTAGATTTCTTGAATTAAATTCATGCATATCTTACTCATTTGCTTCAATTGATATGTAGATGTCCTAATATTTGTTGACTAACTTGATTGGCATCTATGTAGGGGGAGTAAGTTTTCGTAAGCACAATTATTTATCTTTTTGTTTATGTTTGTTTGTCATCATCAAAAAGGGGGAGAATGTTGAGTATTGGACTTCTCCCTACTGGGTGTTAATGATGAACAAACATAAATTCTGGTGACTAATCCCCTATTTTACAGTTAATCCATTGCCTAAGCTAATTATGAGGATCTACTTGCAATGGATGACACTCAAAGTTGATTGAAGGCAAATGACATGGATTGGATGATCCTAGATGATGATTGAAGCTCCATGAAGTCTTCAAGCTCATACGATGGATAGAAGAGAGAATTCATCAATGTAATTTTCTTTTATTTCTTCTAGTATGTAGCTTAGAAGTAGAATATTGATGGATCACTCACACACATCATCATTTCTGTCGTAGGAAATTATTAGATCATTTGTCCTTTGACCCCAATCCATTTCTTTTGTGATTGTGCTTGGATTGTTTATAACAGTCGACTGCTGAATGTTTTACAGTCGTCTGTCTCAAAAACAGTCGACTATGTTTTGTTCTACAGTCGCCTGTTATGCACAAGCTTTTAACAATCTAGTTTTGGGCCTCTCTGTTTATTTCGCACTGGCTACTGATGAATGATTCACAGGCGCCTGTCCTTGTGACAGTCGACTCTGTTTTGTATATCAGTCGCATGTCTATCTTTTGCCCAAAACTTTGTTGATCTGACTTTTCGGCCAGTCGACTATTGTTGTATATACAGTCGACTGTACTTGGATCAGTCGACTGTGTATGCTACAACAGTCGTCTATCTGTGAGCCAACTTATTGACTCTGCTCTTTGGAAATTCTCAGGGTATTTGACAGTCGTCTGTACAAGGATTTACAGTCGCATGTTCTGATTAACAGTCAACTGTATTATCTGCATCAGTCGTCTGTCCTGTTATCTTACAGGATTTCCAGATTTCATTCTGCTTACCATCTCTCGGCCAGTCGCCTGTAGAAGGATTTACAGTTGCTTGTTGGTTTAACAGTTGACTGTCTTTGCTTCATCAGTCGACTGTCCACGTGGTAAGTTACCGTTATGATTTCTAACCTACCCATGCTGACTGTGCAACAGTCGACTGTGGTTTCTTCAACAGTCGACTGTCGCCAGTTCAGATTCTATCCGTTGAGAATTTTCTCACGGATTCCAAAAGAGTTTTTGCCTAAACTGTTTTGTGGATTTGAGAAACCTATAAATGGGGCTTCTACTGTTCCATTGAGAGGTTACTAATTCTTCCAAGTTTTCATCTCAAGCTTTCATTCTAAAGTTTAAAGCTCTCAAATCCAAAGCCCTAAGAATTCCAAATCTTTGATCTCTTGATCTCCAACCTAGAACCAAAGAGTGATCCTCTAGGCAATTGGTGCAGTCAAGAGAAAGGGCTTTCTCCTCTCTTCCAAGAGAGTCTTCAACACACAACACACCACTCCTTCAAGTTCTACTTCAAGGCATAGGTGATTGTAAGTGTTGCTTTCAGATTTCATTATTTTCGTATATTGAATTTTCTCTCGGGTTGTGAGAGCGGTTTGATTACTCCCAAGTTGTGGGAGTCAAGGACATCGATTGTATTCGATTTCACTTGTAGGGTTGCTACAAGTGGGGTTTTAAGGAAACCTCAAGTTAGGGTTCTAACTTGAGTATCCGGAGGTATCCGGGTGGAAGAGACGTTGGATTACCGGGAACAAGTCGGGAAGTGACTTGGGTAATCCGAACCCTAGAAACATAATTGTGTTTGCATTTGTTTCTTATTTGGGTTCAAATCTAATTCCGCACTTTATTGTTGGTTAGCATTTTAATTTGGTGTAACAATCGTTTTAAATTGCTTAAACACTATTCAACCCCCCTTCTAGTGTTTTCTCCATAGACAGGACACCTACACTCATTCCTAGCTATCAAGGAATTACATCGATAAAGTTGTACCAAATAGCTTAATATCATTTTAAACGAGATATATCATTACAATAATTAATGTAAGTGCATGCATTTTCCAACTCACCCATATTTTGGGTTTTGGTGTTTTAGAATGTGTATAATAATATTAAAAAGATTTTGTTATGAACGGTTATTTAACCGTAGTTGGGTGAGATTCTGGGCTATCCTAGAGATAGGCCCATATCATTGTAAGCCCATCTTTGTATTCTCCTAATTGCCTATAAATAAAGAGCTGGGGGCTCCTCCCCCAGTAGTTGATTCATAACACGTTATCAGCACGAGCCTCTAAAAATTTTTCTTTCCACAAAAATTCTTTTCGTTCGTAGCGAAGGCGAAGGCGAGAGGAGACAGGAGATCCACGAGCGCGGTGCAAGGCTTCCTCAATCGAGCGTCGTCATCCGCGTAGGGCTTCGTGCAACCGTCGCTATATCCGGAGGACGGATTTAGAGGTAAACACACGAAAAAAGATGTTTTTAATCATACGTATGATTGCTTTACCCCTAGATCTCGCAAGATCGACACGGGGAATTGTTAGATTGCCTAAAACGACAATTTTTCATCCCAAAATCAATTTTTTAGGGTTTTACATTGCGTAAACCCTAGATTGACCCCGCTAGCGGCCTTGTCGCCGGTAAACCCCCCACCGTCTACGCCGCTCCCCCCCAGAAGAGGGGGGGCGGCGGCCGCCAGACCCCCCTCGTGTAGAGGGGGCGACGGCCTACCCGCCGCCTCCCCTCCTGCAGAGGGGAGCGGCGCCCCGTCGCGCCCCCCTACAGAGGGGGGGCGGCGACCCCCCGCAGAGGAGGGGCGGCGCTCCGTCGTGCCCCCTGCAGAGGGGGGGGCGGCGACCCCCCGCCCCGCCCTACAGAGGGGGGGGGGGGGGGCGACGCGTGCCGCTCCCCCCTACAGCAGGGGGCGGCCCCCGCCCTCCGCCCCCCAGCGGGGGGCGGCGCCCCCCAGCCGCCAAAGCGGCGGCGAATTGGGGGCGGCGGCGGCGGCTAACCCTAGCCGCCGCCCCAAAGCCCTATTGGAGCTTTCGGCCCAACTGAACAAAAAAAAACTCTGTCTGCGGGCCTGCAGCCCGCAGCCGGCCTGCGGGGTTCAGGCTCGCAGGCCAACATAATTACAAAAAAAATCTGTCTACGGGCCTGATGCCCACAGCCGGCCCGCGGGCTTCAGGCCCGCATGCCAACACAGATTCAAAAAAAATGTGAAAAATGGGGGGGGGGGGCTGGCAAAGGCTATAAATAAGCCTTAAAAGCCCCCCTTTGGGCTAAAAATTCATCTAAAAAGGGCGTTTCAAGGACCTATAAATTCGGGAAAATAATCACGGTACATTATGGGGTTATTATCGGGCATTATAAGGATTTATTGGGGATTTTGGGGTTATTTGGGATGATTTAAAAAGGAAAACCATTTTCCTTCTATAACGAAAATGTCTATTTTGGGCTCTTATTCAATTTGATTGAATAAACCCATTTACTTTACAACCCTTGCATAGTAATGATTTTTTCTGTAAAAATCATATTTACATGCTTTACATCACTGACAAATTCTGTTGGATATTATATGTGTGGTTGTGCATTATATTTAATCTTAATAATTAGGAAGATCCTGCTACCGCTCTGCCGTTAGTCACCTAACCTAACGGTGTATGACGTTGCCCAGCGGTCCAATAATTATTAAGTGATTAAATTGTTTTTCCATCTCTACGAATATTAAATGCCTGTGATGCCTCTGATGAAAATGTCTGATGAAAATGTTGATGAGCAAAATATTTCTGCATGAATGGCTAAATGTGGTTTTTGGATCGGCTGTTTGAGTCCCATAGTTTATTTTCCGCATTTTTCTTTTATTTTTGAGAGAAATTATAGTGAGGAATTTATGTAAATGTCAAAGAAAGAAGACCAACTTCCATGTAGATGGAGGCCACATTTGAAGCTGGAGATACCATATGGGACCCACGGGATTTCCAAAGTTGTATTTTCCTTTTAAAAGCTGCAAATTTGTATAAATTGGACTGTATGGACTTTGGACTCTTTCTTGTGGGACTGGCCGATCCACGCATTTAGCCTTCATTAAATATTGCCTCCGCATGAAAATGTTTTCTTTGATTAAATATTAATTCATGCATGTTTGTGCTCTGCTAGATAAATGGCTAAAATTGCAAGCGTTGATTTCGAACTGCTGGATGCATCAGGTAGAAACTATCTAAGCTGGCAGCTAGATGTAAAGTTTCACCTGCGGGCAAAGTCCCTCATTGCTGCTGTGACAAAAAAAGAAAATGTTAGCGATATAGAGAAGGCGCAAGCCATCATCTATATTCGCCGCCATGTGGACAAGACCTTAAAGGCTGAATACGTTACGGTCGAAGATCCACTTGAGCTATGGACTGCCCTTGAGGACAGGTATAAACATCAGAAAGATGGTATACTCCCAAGGGCACGGTACGAGTGGGAGAACCTGAGACTGCAGGACTTTAAGTCCATTGCTGAGTACAACTCAGCACTTTTTAGTATCACCTCACGCCTGAAGGTGTGTGGTGAGAAAGTCTCAGAAGATCGCATGCTGGAAAAGACGTATACGTCTTTCCATGAAAAAGATGCGATACTCATGCAGCAATACCGTGAATGAAAGTTCACCAAGTATTCGGAGCTGCTGTCATGTTTACTCATGGCCGAGCAAAACAGAGAGCTTCTTCTCGCCACTCACAATATGCGCCCTCCCGGCACTGCCCCTACCAGAAGCTCACCATTCCTCTTCTTTCAAAAAGAAGAGAGATACTAAAAAAAGAAAGACCACAGAAAGGGGGACAACCGAAAAGAGCCAAGGGCCAAGTACAGCAGCGAAAGAATGAAGGGAAGCGCAAGTTCACCTGGCGCAGAAATGACAACAAGAAAAATGATGCACCCCCACCCAAGAGGGATTGGGAAGACCAGTGCCACAGCTGTGGCATGACAGGCCACTGGTCCAGAGTGTGCAGGACCCCAGTGCATCTCCAGGAGCTTTACAAACAAAGCAAAAAAAATAAAGCTGAAACAAACCTGGTGACATCTGATGCTCCAGTCAAGTTCTCAGCTGACGACTTTGAAAATGATGACCTGCTTGATTAGCCTTTATTTGTTACCTTAGCAAATTGTTTAGAACATTTCATGTTATGAGAGCTTTTGTATTACGCAATCTGTTTTGAATGAAAATGTTTAGTAGACAATAAATGAAAATGTTTATCTGAATATGCATGTGCCTAACGATTCATCTTTTAATAGATGAAACTGCGCTCATAAATGATTAGTAGACAATAAACACGTACGATTTTTTAATACAAAGCCCAATATCAGGGCCATATTGAAGATACAGGGAATGCAACACTGTTGCCCCCAAATGACACAGAAAAAGGGGGGGGGGGTGCACTAATCTCTCCGAATTCCAAAAGAAACTTTCTAAAGTTTCAAGGACATCTGTTTCAACGGATTTCCATTTGGAAACAACAAATGTAAATGAAAAACAAATTACTGTATGCAACGTCTCAAGAAAAAGGAGTAAAATCCATACTTGTACGTTTTGAGAGCTTTACAGGCCTCTACCATATAAAGATTCGGAGAAAGGAAGCGGAATTAAACGGAGCGCCTGAAGTGCCCGACATCAGCCAAGTTTTTACTCTGGCATGATGGACTTGGCCACCTTGGATTTGTGATGATGCACCGCATCTTATCATATGGGTATGACTTGAAGAACCAGAAGATTCTTCAGAAGGGAGAATTCCCTCGCATCCCTTACTATAAGGGAAAACTAATTGCAAGGCCATCTCCACGAAAAGTTGAAAAAGAATCTCCACGCTTCCTCAAAAAATACAAGGAGATAGATGTGGATAAAATCCACCACCCATAGTAGGCTATTTCGGTACTTCATTGTACTGATAAATGCATCCTCAGAACACTCGTATGTGTGTCTACTACAGACCCACAACTTAGCTTTTCCAAAGCTATTGGCACAAAAATAAACATGGTGCGGGCACATTTCCCAGAAAATTAAATGTAGAAAATGAGTCTGGTTAATGTTGGGAAATATACCTCCCGGTCATTTCAAGAGTACTGCCAAGTAACGGGAATAGAAAATGAACACATGGTGCCGCATGTTCATACCCAAATTGGGTCGGCAGAGTCATTGATAAGTAGACTCCAATGGATTGAACATCCATTAAATCCCGATTGCCTATGGATGTATGGGGACATGCAAATTCTGCATGCTGCATCATAAATGAAAATAAGACCATCTGGAGGTCAGAGTCTCTAATGCAACTTGCATATGGAATGCCACCGAACATTTCTCATCTGAGAATCTTCGGTCGCGCAGTTTTAAATCCCCATTGCACCACCAAAGAGGACCAAAACGGTACTCAACGTCGCCTAGGTATCCATGCAGGGCTTGACTCACCCTCACTTATAAGATACCTAGAACCCCAAACGGGGGACGCATTTAAGGCACATCTTGAAGACTGTGATTTCGATGAGACGAGTTTCCCCAAAATAGGCCCAGATACTGGAAAGTCTGGCGCGAAGCAAATGTTAACGTGGGATACAAATAGCTTGACCCACTAATGATTCGGTAACAAAACAAATGTGAAGATGTGATCCTGAAGATCCTACACAGAACAATGTTCACCACTTACCGAACTCATTTACTGACAACCAGAAGATTATCAGATCACACATCCCTGCTGCAAAAACTCCAGCTAGGATTGACATCCCCGAGAATGGATGCAACCCACCAGCAGTAGAAGTGGCTGATCCTCAACAGAAAAGAGGCAAACCACCAGGCTCCAAGGACAGAAACTCCTGGAGACCTTAAGACAATACTACCACAGGACAATGAGCTCATGTCCACACCCTCACCCTTCCCGGAATCCACTGCAGAGGAATTACCGGGAAAAAGTGAAATTAAAAGTAAATGTTGTACGTACTGGGGAGGTGTCGGACAGATAGAACATAAATTGTCGACAATGTATTCACGTATCATATTGCCATATACATTGTAAAAGCGATGATGTTTATAAATTATCGTTCCATACTCCGTTACTAGAAGGCAAACGTAGAGAATGGCCAAATGTGGAACATGGCAATAAGAGATGAGCTGGACTCACTTATAAAACGTGAAATGTTCGGACCTGAAGTCCAGACAACAAAAGGTGTCAAACCTGTGGATAAAATAAAGTATTGCACACATAAGAAAAATAAATACAAAATCGTATGCTATAAGGTACAACCTATAGCCCAAGGCAAATTTCGCTGAAACTAGGGATCGAACAAATTAAAATGAGCATGACTCGTAAATGATGCATCAGTCCCTAAGTTATCAAAGGCGAATACCTTACGATTTGGCAAAGGAAATTCTGGATATGCTGTCATTGGATGTTGTGACGGCATACCTTCGTGGACATCTTGGTAAAGATAATTTCCACATTTCCTTAAATGCCTGAATAGACTTCGGGACATCTATTCTATTGAAGAAAAACAATAAGAATAATGTACAACCAAGAAAATCGCTTGACAAAGCAATGATTCTTACTGAGGGTTGTCTTTGCATCTAAGCAAAGAGCAGGACTTGAGGTCATAGTTATAAACAACTAAAATCTCATCGGATCTCCTGAAGATAAACCGAGACATCTGTTCAAGCCTGACTTTTAAACATGAAATAAAAAGACCTAGGCAAATATAAAGTCATGGCTCATGGAATCCTGTTACATACGCCCAGAAGTGCGTTGGAGAAATTAAAAGGACCATTGTCATCAAAAGTACCCCTATGGGAGTATACTTAATGGATGAACAAAAAAGAACCCTTCCGATCGCTGGAAGAGGGGGAGGATATAACTGGTCCTAAAGTCCCTTATCTAAGTGCAATCAGGCACTTCTGGCTAACTGCACGTGTCCCGATATAGCAATTGTAGTAAACTCATTAGCCAGAGATAGTTGGCACCTAAAAGGGCCATTAGACTGGAGTTAAGCCTTCTGCGCTTCCTCCAAGGGTCGAAAGATTTGGACTTACAATATGAAGTAGCATCCTCCAATGTTTATGCAAATGCAGGTTACAGGTCCGGTCCCTATACTGAGAAATCACAGAACGGGTACCCACAGTGGGATGGCTATCTACTGCAAATATGCAAAGCAACTTATGAAGGCAATATCATCATATCATTCCGAGATCCTCACCATTCCAGAATAACACCAATGGTGTATTTGAGGGCGCCTAGTGGTATATCACATCCCAGTGACGACTGGGATAGAGGCTGGTTTTGTGAAGCTGACCATATAGTCTGAAGACCACATCAGAGGCGACGAGACTTAGCACACCTCTCCAGGGTTTCTGGATTTAGCAGCTGCTTGATAGTGATAATATTTGTAATCGGTGTATATTTTCGGGATGTTGTAAATAGGAGTGATGAGATAAGCCTAAGAGATCTGAAAGCCTAATAGCTTTTCCAGATCAGAGGGAGTTGAGGAAATTTGTACTCTTTTCCCTTAGCTATGATTTTTTCCACTGGGTTTTCCATAGCCAAAGGTTTTAATGAGGCAAATCATATCAACTCTGGATCCTGAAGTATCCACCCCTCTGTGACGCTCAGAATCCAGAAGTATTCATGAGCAGAGTCACTTGTACAAATCAGGGGGAGTTTTTGCAATCTTTTTCCTTAACTATGGTTTTTCTCACTAGGTTTTCCATAGTTAAAGGTTCTAACGAGGAAAATCTCACCAACTCATGATCCTGAAGTATCCACCCCATGTGAGACTCTTCTACGCTCAGAATCCTGAAGTATTCACGAGCAGAGTCCACACTTATGGCTGGATACGGGGGAGTGTTGTGAACGGTTATTTAACCGTAGTTGGGTGAGATTCTGGGCTATCCTAGAGATATGCCCATATCATTGTAAGCCCATCTTTGTATTCTCCCAATTGCCTATAAATAAAGAGCTGTGGGCTCCTCCCCCAGTAGTTGATTCATAACAGATTTAATTTTTTTTGGTTTCATGGCTGATAATGTAGGAGTTTTCCCACACTATCAGCACATACCCGTTGATCTCTATATATTTAATGGTTTCAAATAGAATTTTTATAATGGCTTGATCAGTGGTCAAATCACATTGGGGTTTACCTTACATTCTGTATTTTCAGGTTTTAGAATGTGTACAACAAATCCAACAAAAGGGTTTTTTTTAAAATAAAATAAAACAAAGTATGCTTTTTTGGCTACTCATACCAAATGTGTGATGAGGTTAGACCGTGCATGCGCGTGCGTACACACACATGATGAAATTGGATATGTGCTGTCAGCTTAAGAAATTTCATGTGTTGTCAACACAGAAAACCAATTTCCGATGATATATTGAAATTTCTAACACCAAAAACTCCTAAATATAGGTGAACCCTAATTGAATTTTACCATTGGACCACTCGTTACAAAAGTCCTATTCTTCTAAAACCATTGAATTTACAAAATCCAGATTATGAGTCAATTAGTGTTGGGTTCACACTTGATTTTTGCTATGTTGTGTTGGAACTTATCCAACAAGTTGGATCTTAATCCAATGTTGGGCTAATATGCGGTAAATAATTATATAAGTGCTACGCTGTCATATTAAGCCCAATATATTAGTGATCTGGTTTTAATTAATTAAATGGGCTAAATGAGTTAAACAGGTTGTGGGGCCTTTATGTGTAGAGACTATTGGGCTTCAACTCGTTGATGGGCCGAGTTGGAAACCCTAGGGCTATGGAGGATAGCCTATAAATATTAGCGGTCGTGGTCCCCGGAATACACGAACAAAGTTGAGCCGTCTTTTCTACGTCCCGTCGCTAGGAGAGAAACCGGGAGAAAGCTAAAGGGATTCTCCAAACGGTTGATTCGTGCTATTCTGGAAGATCGTCCGTTGCGGTATCGTCAGGATCTCTTTCAGATTATTAGCGATGGACTCAGGTACGCTTCCGCTAAATCCGAGTAGGTTAATGATTTAAGATTCCGCATGTTATATATCTAGATTATTATTTGCATGGTCTTGCTTAATGATTAATCTAGATCTTTAGTTTCTACAAGTGGTATCAGAGCCCACATGCTGTGGATCTTAAATTTTTGCCTGCTCGTTGTAGATTTGATAAAAATCAGATTTTTAATCTGTTTCTGTTTTTGGATCTGTTAAAAATTCATTTTTTATCAGTTCTAAGTTTCAGATCTATGAAAATTGGGGTTTTTTGATTGATTTTTCCTGTTAAAAAAATTGTTTTTTTTTCAAACCCTAGATCAGGGGCGGCCCGCCGGCCGCCGCCCGACACAGCAAAAGAGGGGCGGCAGGGCCGCCCCCATCGGAAGATCGGCGCCGGCCACGTGGCGTCGACACAGAACAAGAAAGGGGCGGCAAAGCTGCCCCTGTAGGATGAATCGCAAAAGGGGAAAGGGGGGGGGGGGGCGGCGGAATCCGCCCCCGTCGGCGACGAGGGCGGCGGCTTCCGCCGCCCCCGTCGAGATCAGAAGGGGGCGACGGAATCCGCCCCCGTCGGCGACAAAGGGGAGCGGCTTCCGCCGCCCTCGTCGAGATCAGCGGGGGGCGGCCGAAGCCGCCCCCGTCAGCGTCGGAGGGGGCGGCTTCCGCCGCCCCCATCGGAATCAGAGGGAGCGGCGGAAGCCGCCCCCCTCAGCATCAGAAGGGGCGGCCTCCGCCGCCCCCCGCCGGAGAAACGGGCGCCGGCCCCCCTGCCGGCGACCGACAGCAAAGATGGGGGCGGCGGCGGCGGCGGCGGCCCCCCAATCAGAAAACCCTAACCCTAAAAAAATTTTTTTGGGAGGATTGGGCTGGGCCTGTTTTGGGCCTTGTTTGGGTGTTTTTGGGCCTATTATTGCAAAACAGTTTTAGCCTTCTTTTGGGCTTATTGCAAAACAGTTTTTTGGGCACTGGTTACTTTTGGACCCAATTTTTGGGTCATTTGGACACAAATTTGGGCCTATCTTGGGATGTTTTTTAACACAAAGTTAGGGAGAGGAAATAAAAGGGCGATTTGTATATTTCCATTAAGTGTACTTTTGTGTTAAAATTCACATTTTAATTCAATTTTAGGAGTAATTAATTATATATATCTCTCGAAATAATTTTATTTAAAAGGACAACCCACCAAAGTGGGCTCCATCGTGGCAATTAATTTTATTTCGCTATATATAAAAGGCTACGTACATGCTTGGCATGAAAAATTTATCGCCTAAAGTTTTGAATTTAAATTCGTGAAATGGGAAATAAATGGTTGTGTATATATATTTCCTTTAGGCCAAATTTTGTGTGTTAAATTAAGTTCATTCCGATTTTTAATTCTTTAGGCAAAGTTTCAGTTAAATATACATTTTGAAATAACTCTAATTTTTTGTGAAATTCCACCAAAGTGGATTCCATTATTAAAATTGTTATTATTTCGGAATGTAAACTGATTAAAAATACATACTTAGTATGATCAGTTGCCTGGATGAATTTTAAACGGATCGAATGAGTAAATAAAATGCTTTCTAATATATTTACATTTAAGTTTAGTTTAATTTGAATTCAATTTTTGGGCAAAATTAGTTTATATGTTTCAAAATAATTTTAATTATTACGGGATCCCACGAAAGTGGGCATTACTGTTAAATTATTATTATTTCGTAACATGAACGGTAAAATACATACTATCGTATGATTGGTTGTCAAAAATTGAATTTAATTTGGATTGAAGGAGGGAATAAGACTTTTATATATTCCTCCTCAAAGATAAAATTTTGTGTTAAATGTGCAAAATAAATTTAAATTCTAAGTTTAAGGCTTAAAACCATATATATATACTTCGGTATATAACAAGTTGACTTCATACATCGGTATGAAAATTCAGATTGCCTAAATTTAGATTTAAATTAAAACACAAAATTCAAGTGTTTTCTTCGGGAGCAAATAAAAGGTTTTAACATATATTTCTCCTTAAGAATAAGTTTAAAAGGCCTTAAAGGATTTTCGTGCACTAACCATCAAGCAAATGGCCTTAAGGAAATTTGACACATTTTAAAGTTATATATGAAATGGGGTAGGGTGTGTATATATATATATAACTTTATATGTATGTTCATATACACATTAGTACACCTAATATACCCTATTTTAAGAAGAAAATTTGTGTTGAATCTATGGATTTTATTTAACTCAAAATAAATGATTAGAAAGGTGGAATAAAAGATTCTTATATATATTTCCACTTGTTGTAATCATTTTTTTTGTTAAATTCGGTTTAGTTTCAATTTTGATTTTTTGGCACAATTATTATATATTTCGAATATAGAATGATTGGATCATCAACTCACCAAAGTGGGTTTTCTTGTGAAGATCAATTCTAATCTCGAAATATAACAAGTTGAATACATACTTTTGTATGAAAATTTTGGTTGCCATAAATTTGATTTTGAAGAAAAGTGGACTTGAATATCTCCACTTAAAGTATATTCATGTATTAAATTGCGACTTAGATTCAAATTTTGCAAAGGTATATATTTTTGAAATGATTTCGTGCAATCATCACCTCGCCAAAGTGGGCTCTGTTGATTTGCATTATTTCATTTCATGAATATAAAAAGAATCAAATGTGCCCGTGATTTGCGTAAGAATGCTAAATCGGCCCAAAGGAAGATTACCGTTCTCTACCATTTCATGCGCACCTGTGGCAATAGACAAGGTGATGATTAGTGAGTTCAATGCATGCAAATTTAATTCGGCCCAAAGGAAGTTTTATTTTTGGCATGTTATTATTGTCATTGTCTGATTGCTACAGCAAGATATCAGTGACTAGTCAATAGATTATCCAAAGATAAATATTGGACTAGTGGGGGATGTCTTGAGATGGGAAAATAGCATTAATTTGAATTTGTTGTTGTATTTAATACTCATATGAACATGTTATAAATTGTTTTCTTGTTCTCTTTTCAGCTAATATTCCTGAAAATTTTTCTGCCAACCTAAAATCAATTCCAGTCCTTAATGGCACTAACTTCAAGGCATGGAAGGAGAATCTTTTGATAATCCTCGGAGTCATGGATCTTGATCTGGCATTAAGGACTCATTGTCCCCCACCACTCACTGATGAGAGTACCTCTGATGAAAAGAGGGAGATGGAGGAGTGGAAGAGATCAAATCGCATGAGCCTAATGCTTATAAAGAATGCCATTCCAGAATATCTCAGGGGTTCTCTTTCAGAGAAAATTTCCACAGCTAAATGGTTCCTTATTGAGCTTGAAAAGAAGTTTGTCAAGAATGAAAAGGGTGAAATTAATACACTCTTGACAAACCTATCTTCAATGAAATATGAAGGAAAAGGAAACATCAGGGAGCATATAATGAAGATGTCTGATATTGCTTCAAGGTTGAAAGCACTTGAGCTAGACCTCTCTGAGGCTCTGCTAGTGCATTTTGTTATGATATCTCTTCCATCCCAGTTTGACCAGTTTAAGATGAGCTACAATCTGAAGGATGAGACTTGGTCTCTGGATGAGCTCATCTCAAACTGTGTAAAGGAAGATGAAAGGCTTGAGCAAGAATTGACAGAAAGCCCTCTCCTGACATCCACCTTCAACAAAAGGAAGAAGGATACTGAAGCTGCAGATACAGCTTCTCAAAAGAAACAACGAAGGGAACTGAAAAGTTCAGAAGGTCATGGTTGTTTCTTTTGTGGAGCTGAAGGGCATGTAAAGAAGAATTGCTCAAATTATCACGCTTGGCGCGCTAAAAAGGGCATGTTTCTTTAATTCGGTTTGACTCTAAGTTAATTTCTTTTCATGCAACCTTTGGTACTTATAGGCACGTGATGGAAAGATTTGGTATAACCATTCACATCATTGTGTCTATGCAGGATTGTCTAAGATGCCAAGAGCCAAATGATGGTGAAATATACATCGATATGGGCAATGGCAAGATGGTTCAGGTAGAGGCACATTAAATTTAGATTATTTCTTTTAAATGCTAGATTGTATTTGAATTTTATGAGACTATTATGTACCGTTTTTAACGGAATTTGGATTTCCATTTCTATTTTGAACAAATTCGGTTATAAGTGTTCAATTTTGAATGGAAAATTTGGTTGTCTCTTAATTCAAAATTAGTTTATTCTAGTTCTTTAAAAGATCATTATAATCTTCATTTATTTGGAAATGTCGCTTCATTTATAAGATTCCTGCAGTTTAAGTACATGTGTTGTAATGAAAGAATTAACAGTTTAGAATTCAGTCATATTTTGGTTGCAGCTTATATCCTTAATAAAGTTTCAACAAATGAATCAATTGCATGTTTGGATATGTCCAACTAAAGTAAGGCTTTATAAGCCTAATAAAGTAATAGGACATAATGCTAATGATTTTCTAATTTTGTTGAATAATTTTAAAGTTGATATTATTTTGCAAGGTTTTACATAATCCCACCATTAAGTCAGTTTACGATTAAGGAAATGCACACCTATTTGAGGATGCTGAGTTTGAGGGGGGAAATTTAGTTAGTGACATTACTCTTGAAGAGGATTATATCCTCACAGGTGTTGTTGGCATTGTTCAGGATGGTATTCCTGACATTGTTCGAGACACAATAAATTCAAGATAATGTTGCAATTCCTCCCATTCGGGAAATTGTTCATAAGGACAAACTCTAGCACCTCAAGTAACTAATTGCCATTCAGGAAAATCCATTAAAGAGATGACAAGTTTATTGTTGACATTAGGATGATGGAAGTTTGTCTTACATCAAGTCTTAAAAGGTTTTACATCTCTAAAATGGATTAATGCATTAATTAAGAAAGTCTTTAAATAATACTTAAAATCTTTTTCTCATTGCCATAAGGTTTGAAACCTATTGATTGTAAATAGTTTTTTATAATCAATAGGAATTCAAAAGGGTATTAAGAAAAGATTTAAAGCGTATCACTCAAAGACTTTATACGGAAAAGAATGCATTAATTGAAAAGAGACTTTTATTCAGTTTTCATGAAAGACTCTATAAGGTTTATAATGGCATTAGTAGAGCATTTCAATATCGTTACTAATACATTAAATTTCATTAAGTGATCACCTCGTTTGGTTTTGAGATGATATTTAATGATGTTATCTAAGTTCTGTGGGAGCATGTAATTTCTATAATATCTATGTGGTAATGAATGCTAAATTCTGTGGGAGACAAGTTTAGTCTCATTAATTACCCTGAGAATAATCTTCAGAAGATTTCCTATATCTCACCAATAGGGAGTCAGTTTTATATGCATTTGGTTATTGCATATATTACAGATGTGTTGGGTAGATTGTTAAGTTCAGGAGTTGACCATTTGACAGCAGCCAAATGTGTCTTACGGTATTTATGGAGAACAAAAGGGTTACATGTTCAAGGATCAGTAGTCAAAAGGGTTTGAGATCATTTTGGTATACTGACTCTGATCATTTATTGGATGCAAAGAATGTATGAAAATCTATGTTAGGTGCCATCTACTAGAAGAGATGTAAATGGTCCCTTTATATAGTCTCTTCCGACATGGCTTTAGATTTCATATCAAATTATGTGACATCCAAATCATGAAATATATCTGCATATTTTGTCACTATGCTGCAAATTAGGGATGGTGTTGAAACACCACACAGTTTATTTAGTGACAATGAAGTCTGCAGTTTTATATTCCAGCAACAACAGGAACTCGACAAAGTTTAGATATTCAGAGATCAAGTTCCTAGATTGTTGATTAATAGGAGTGTATAATTGTCTAATGAGCACATCGGAACAAACCATGTAATTACGGATCCGTTATAATAAGGAAATGTCATCCAAAAGGTTTTATGAGCTAGCTACTCATATGGATGTCATTTCATTGAGAACATTCAGTTTTGTGGGAGTTTGTTCTTTTGGGTGCTCATATGATAGACAAAATTAAGTCTCCAGCTTAAGCTTGAGTTATTTTCTGATCAGAAATAAAGTTTTTGGTTTCAGTTCGGCTTCACTCCGATTTTGGTTTGTTTATGATCTCACTAAGGTTAAGGAGGATAAGTTGGAAATAGACATGTTAGATCACATTACATGCAATTTCCACGCTACACATCCACTTCATAATCCATGTCATTCTTTTGTATTAGCACGGTGACCACTGATGGGTCGAGCTGCAATTGCTGCGGCGAAGATCTCTTTGATCCCTTGCTAATATAATTGATGGACCGGATTGTTCTTAACTCATTAAAGAAATGACAGCAAGTTAAGATCTTATTTGGTTGTATGCACTATGAAATATAATTATAAAGTTTAGCATATAGCCCAAGTGGGAGATTGTTGGAACTTATCCAACAAGTTGGATCTTAATCCAACGTTGGGCTAATATGCGGTAAATAATTATATAAGTGCTACGCTGTCATATTAAGCCCAATATATTAGTGATCTGGTTTTAATTAATTAAATGGGCTAAATGAGTTAAACAGGTTGTGGGGCCTTTATGTGTAGAGACTATTGGGCTTCAACTCGTTGATGGGCCGAGTTGGAAACCCTAGGGCTATGGAGGATAGCCTATAAATATTAGCGGTCGTGGTCCCCGGAATACACGAACAAAGTTGAGCCGTCTTTTCTACGTCCCGTCGCTAGGAGAGAAACCGGGAGAAAGCTAAAGGGATTCTCCAAACGGTTGATTCGTGCTATTCTGGAAGATCGTCCGTTGCGGTATCGTCAGGATCTCTTTCAGATTATTAGCGATGGACTCAGGTACGCTTCCGCTAAATCCGAGTAGGTTAATGATTTAAGATTCCGCATGTTATATATCTAGATTATTATTTGCATGGTCTTGCTTAATGATTAATCTAGATCTTTAGTTTCTACATGTTGATCATCTAAGATGCGCATAACACATATGAAACTTTTTTAAAAATTAAAATAAATACTGAATCTATACATTAATGTGAGAAAAATTTTCCCGCTGACAATACATATACGCTATTATGTGATCTCTATAATATACGATGATATGATATATTTTTCTCCCGCTAGTACAAATGGGACACACATGATGTATTTTTCTCGGACATATCTTTGTAGATAAGAATGCATCATATCATCGTATATAAATAAAATTTCTCATATGTCATATGATAGCTATCACATATACAGAGAGAGAAAGAAGCTGAATAGAATTCATTCTAGTATATCAAACTGGAGGACCAAACACAGTCCAGATTTAAAATGAGACCAGCCGAATGAAAAATTTGTTGTATTGGGTATGACTTAGCATTTCTAAGCTAGTTACAAACTAATTTAAAATTAAAAAAGTTTAAGGACAAGGTTCACATAATGTGGAGGTTTTGCTCATCCAAAATAAAGCTAAATAGTCAAGGGTCTACGGCTTTCGAAATAAAAATGAGACTATTCCTTCTCTATGCGTTCTCCTGTTACTTTTACGAACGGGTCCGGATAAGAAAGTAAACAAAACCGGAGGAACAAATAACCGCATCATTCCCACCGCATGCTTTGCGTCCCGCCTCGTCTCTTGCCTGTGCGCAAAAATAAAAAGATAATGTTTAAAACCCCCAAAATCAAAATTAGGATAACACACAATATATTTTCCTTAAAGAAAATGACCGATGTGTCCAATACATTATAGAAATGACCGATGTACCCAGTAAAACTTACCGTCCATTGAATCCCCCCGTGGTCCACGAAACTAGACGACGCTGGTCCAATGTAACGGCCGTGGCCCCGTCTCAGCCGTCCGATCCCGCGGGCGAATCACCACGAAAAGCGGCTCACAAGCGCCGGCGCAGGCACGTGTCTCTGTTGGGCGCGTGGCGTCACGTGACCGGGCGTGTTCCTGTTTTTCCTTCGAGGTGGGCGTTGGGTTTGCCGCCAAACATTTTTGCCGCTGGGGTTTCATCAACGGCGGATACGTGCTTAAATGTTTGCTGGTGAGTTGTCCGATTTGTGAAAAAACCAATATTTGTTGCCTTAAAAAAATAAAAATGTTAAAAGCCCCAATACTTGTTGCATTGGTACTAAACTAAACATTAAAACAATTTTGTTTATTTTCCCTGCTCTGTTAAGAATTTGACCATACCTAGCTTTGTACGAATGGGATTAAAATGGGAGCTTTTTAATTTTCGTAGACATGATATCCTATATATAAATAACTATCTTATTTCTAAGGAAAAAAATATGACATGTAAACATGACAAAATACAACTTTTACTTGAGCCATTTTAACTGAGGTTGTCAAAATTTTGGCCAAATCCTTCTTGACAAGAGTTGGCAGACCCGGCCAAATTTTGCTAGGCCAAATTTAGCATGGGCTACCAACTCTAACATTTATAATCCGTCCACCTCAAAATGGATTATTTTTGGAATTTTAATTCCCCATTGCCGAAAGAAGTTAGAGGAATTTCACAGGCACAACTTTATTAGCTTGGAAATCATCTCTAACATCAAATTCTACATGAATTCATTGTTGGATTACGAAGGTATAATACTAACGATTGATGGCGAAGAAACAGAGCAACAGAATGTATATATATGAACAATGGATAATAACTGTATAGGGAAGCGAATAAACAGAGATGAACAGAATACTTATCAGAAACGACTGTGTCGTGGGATGACCACTGACTTGAAAGCAATTACGGTGCGACCTTTGTAGTAATCGATATCACCGGTGGCTCCCCAAGGTTAACACAGCAGCCCCAGGACGCGTCTACTCGTGACCACGAGCTTTGGAGTTTGCACAGTATATATACCTGGGATAAGAGCAAAAGAAGACAGAAATTTTGGAGGAGAGAAATTGTCCGTGTGTCTCAGAAGAAAATGACATACGACTATTTATATGATTCAACAAGACAAGTTACAGAATTCAAACTGGCAAAAGTAATTTACGTTGTAACAGCTGCAATTAATCAAATAGTCGTTTGGTCATCAACAGCTGCAATCAACAGTTGCAATAAAAAATGGAACATTGAAACATTTAAGGGCAATCAAAATTGGAACGTTAAAACATTCAAGGGCAATCAAAATTGGAACATTTAAGGGGCTAGGTCCAAAAAAGGAAAGGCGTGCACGTCACGACACGGCCAGCGGGCGGTGGCGCACGCGTGTGGTGTACCCATATGCTCATGTAAGTCCTCTCTCCTTCACAAAAGAGTCGTATTCCATAGGGCACATCCCTAAGTCTCAACAACTCCCTAATAAACTCATCTAAAGAAAATTGCCCAAGCAATGTGGGACTAAAAATTGTTAGTGGGAATGAAATAAAGGCTTTTGAGAGCCTATTATTTCCCACAATCCCCCACTAATGGCTCGAAAAAAGAAACGAAGAACTTTTGAGTAAATGAAGGATATATACTCAAGCATCAATATCTTTCAATTGAATTGATACATAATGAAGTGAGGCAACAACTTACTTCCTAATGAGTGAATTTCTCTTGAACTCATTAGAGTTCAGTTGAGACCACCACAACACATATTGTAACCTTGAGTATGTGCAAATTTCGCGATACATATCAAGCGCTTTAAGGCCATGCGCACACCTCGGGTCTCATGAGTGCTCTAGAAAAACTGCCCTTGTTTTTCATAAAGGCGGCCAAACCTTCTCACCCACATAGGTGGTCCATCAAGTGCTTCTCTATAGTACCACCACAAGGGATATTGAACCATTAAGAACATATTGCTCAACCTCTCAACAGATAATGAGTCCATTAAGTGCTTCTCTATAGCACTATCAATATCTGGATATGGACTTATCTTAAAGTGAATCCATCAAGTGCTTCTCAATAGCACCACAAAAACTTGGCTATGTATTCAAAAACACTACCACATGCCATAGGGATGGAAATGTAGTGTATGTTAAGGATCATATGGCTTCATTAGACCACACCGGGTAACAACCATATTATCTTAACTTAAGTGCTTTAGCCCCATCCCACTCGACGAATCAAGAACCACTTTCCTTGGTAACCCTTGGTTAGTGGATCTGCAAGATTTCTTTCGGACCTCACATATTTCAAAGAAATTACTCCATTTTTCAATAGTTGTTTAACCACACCGTGCTTGAAGCGTATGTGTCTTTTCTTCCCGTTGTAGACACTGTTTTTAGTAACTCCAATGGCTGCTTGAGAATTATAATGAAGGGAAACTGATGTAGTTCCCCCCACAGTGGCACGTCTGCTAACAAGTTCCTTAACCATTCAGCTTCTTGTCCTGCCAACTCAAGAGCAATGAGTTCAGATTCCATGGTGAATCGTGCTATACATGTCTGTTTTGAATATTTCCATGATATAGCGCATCCACCCAAAGTAAAAACAAACCCACTAGTTGAACTGATTTCATCATTACTTGAAATCCAGTTTGCATCATAAGATCCTTCTAAAACAGCAGGAAAATCTGATGAAATGCAAACACCAATCAATAGTTCCTTTCAGGTATTTTAGCAAACGATGAAGAGCATTCCAATGTTCGTTACTAAGGTTATGTGTATAGCGACTTACCCTACTAACTGTAGAGGGATATATGCCCTTATTTCATTTGTATTGGATGCAAATGGATTTTATAACTCGAAAAGAGTTTGCGATATAAGTTTAGAACATTAAAGATGTGAGGATTTTTCATATGATGCAAAAGAGAATTAAATATGTCGTAAAATGTTTACGAGCACATTTAATATAATGAATGAGATGAAAAGGTTACCTGGTTGACGGGATCGTCCTAATCTAAACGTAGGTACAAACGGCGTCCGAATCAAACTCTAAATGAGCGATTTAGAGCAAATACAAAGGAAAGGGGGTTTAAAGGGGGTTCAGCCCCTTTATAAACAAGCCCGGCCCATTGGGCCGGGCAGCAATATTCTGGCACCCTTTTTTAGGGCGCCAGCACGTGCGCCCGACTGGGCGCGTGCCATGACGCACCCAGCCAGGGTGCGTGCTTGGCACGCGCCCGAGTGGGCTTGGCGTGCGCTGGTGCATGGGGCCCACGTGGGCCCCACGCCTAGTGCTGCAAACCCTGGTTTCCCATTTTCCTTGACGGGTGCAGTTTTTGCGAAAAAACTGGGATTTGGCTATGTTTGGACACTCGTTTGAAGGGACAAACGAACTCAGAATGGAGTGTCGTTTCTTCCTACATGTTCACCGTTCAACCCTCTTCGATTTGATAGGTTGTATCACTTACGAAGTTCAACGTTGAGGGAGGAAAATTCACTAAAGTTTGGCATTTGTGAAAGGCAAACTTTAATTAATTTTTCTTCCAAAACCTTTAGTTCCACATCAGATATGGAGTGAAAGGGAGGAGTCAGCTGCCTATATAAATAGGGGCTACTCCCCTCTTTGAAACTCGTCCCAAGCTACAGATCTGAGTAGCTCCATTAAATATGAGCAAGCCCAGATCTAAGCTTTAAGTAAATATTCTCTCTTTCTCCCAAAAATTCTTCCTTGCTCCTGATCGGGCTCTAGCAAAGCTACGAATGAGCTTGGATCGGATCCGAAGTCTTGACGAAGGATCTACTCAAGGTGAAATCTTCTTCGGCGCGTGGTTGGCTCGGCGATAAGGGTGTTGCTCGCCTCGGGAGGCGTTCGGGAAGCGGTTTGGCTCGGGACGAGGTTCAGCTTGGAAGAAGCAGCACGGGAGCCAAAAAAATGCTGCTGAAAACGACACTTCGTATCTACGAAAATGAAGTGAAAGGTATGTAGTTTAAATTAAACATGCGTTTATAAATTGTAAATGTTATATAGATCTATCCTTAGAGGTTGGTCGGACCCAACACCGGGATAGTAGAGATCTTGGCTAGGGTTAATATCTTTAGGGCTATTCTTAAAACCATTTAAAGATAATTTTCCGCTGATATCTTCGTCCGACTGATTTATGCCGGACATTGATTTTATTGCCCCAAGGACCCAGAAAACCCAACAGTGGTATCAGAGCCATGTCTACCTGATCTATATTTTGCAATTATAAAATGTATATGATACACCACGTTTCTCCATGAGATGGAGGTTGAATTTTAAACTATTAAAATTGTCGTTTTTTCCATGCAACGTTTTATTTTCGAAAACTAATTTTGAAAATTAGATCTAATTGTAAAACCATGACATAATTTTAATAAGTTAGATCTTTAAAATTATAGAATAATTTTGATGTAACTTTGATTTATGAGATAATTTTTAAGTTGCATACTTAGCTAAATTGTTTAGTTGATTATATTAGTGTTATTGATTATATGATAATTCAAGAAAAACTATTAGGATAGCCATTAAAACTTTCAAAAAAATTATAAGATAATTTTTTGATAGACATGCTATGATTTAAAAATTGTTGCAACATATTAAATTCCTGTTTAGGGTAGCCATCTCCAAATTATTATTTTAATTGTTCTAATAATAATTGTGAACAAAAGGCTATGCTTTAAATTGGTGCAACTTGAACTTTAAATGCATAATACATGATTAGGATAGCACCATAATAATCCTTATAGTTGATAAGGACATTAATAAAAGTTATTAACCAATCCTACCAATTTCGAATTTTAGGATTCAACTAGTTGATAGGATTAACTAGTTTTAATGAAGCCAATTCTAATCGATGGCACACATATGAATAATAAGTTTCCTTCAATGGACCATGATCCGGTCTAGTGTTTTTTGACTAGTGTTGTGGATCACCCTAGCTCGACTGTGGATATTGATCATGGCCTAGCCAAATCCCTGGCCCTGTTCTGCTAGACCGCAAGGATGCGAATTATGATTATGTGACACCGTCGATTATATTTAGTCAATTACGTTAAAAATCTTCTTTAAGGTTAGCTATAACGCCCTGCTCCCCAGGATACCCGGGAAGTACGAATTCATCCTGGTTGTTCCCAGAGAGGCGGGTGTGATAAACAAAAGAAGGGGAGAGGGGGGGGGAGAGAGAGAGAGAGAGAGAGAGAGAGAGAGAGAGAGAGAGAGAGAGAGAGAGAGAGAGAGAGAGAGAGAGAGAGAGAGAGAGAGAGAGAACTAGCGAGATGCAGGTCCACTGCGTACTACTGGGATAGTACCTGTAATGTTCCCACATATAAAGTATCCAAACACAAAGCAAGAATAACAAATAACACAGAAACATCCAGAGCCAACATTGAGACAAAGAGAAGAACCATGTTATTATACATAACCAATCATGTCCATGTACATCTTTATACAGCTACATTATCAACATATATAACATCTCAACACGACCCCAGAAACAAACCCAAGAGTATATATGTCACTCTCCTATCCCCTCGCCACCACAATGCAATTAAAAGAACAATGTTGTGCATACTTCTTATAAAGGAAACACCCTTTCATTAGAACACTACATTGCAACATCACAAGCCCATTGATTTGCTATGGTTGAAAATAACAAGAAGGGAACTCTCTACATTCTTCCACGTATAATGAAGGGTTGTTACAATTTAAGCAAATTTGCACAATTAGAACAAAAGCTAGCACCTTTGCACATAATTCTTTTATGAATAGGCAATTAAATCAAGCATAGTTATAAACACACAAGTTGTGCATGAACTTTAATAATGATTGTAGCTTGCTTGGAAAAGAGACTAGTTTGCAAGTATTTCAATAAATGAGAGAACTTTCTTAAGGAAATAACAAAATAAACTACAACACTTCCAAAATTACTAACTTTTTCCACAATCACATAAGAAAGGTAGCATCGTTACTATGGTTTCATAACAAAGACGTGAACTTCAACATCACAATATAGCAAAAGAGAGATGTTTACATAAACATGCATTTTTAACACAAAAGATGATAGCTTAGTACTAAATATGACATGCAAACAACATGCTAGTGTGAATTGAAAATCCTACATCATAAAGGAGCTCTTTTCCCTTTAAAACCCCAAGCTTTACTTCATCAAAGCCTCTCTCCAACTCCAACACCAAAAAGCCTCCATCTTTTCCCTTGAATCCTTCTCCTTAAAAGCTCAAATCAACCCACATGCACCCAACGAAGAAGAGGATGATACTAGAGGATGCAGAGTGAAAGTTTAGTAGCCCTTGGGGTATTTTGCCTCCATACAAACCAATGGAAAGTTTCGGACATGATAAACAAGAAGGGAAAATAGAAAGAAAAATAGAAAGGAGAGAAAATGAAAGGAGAAAGTGAAGGAGAGATCTAGAGATTTCTAAACTTATCCTAAAGATAGGCATGATCACTATATAATTACTAAAATACCCTTTGACCATATAATACCCTCACTACTTCTAGGTATTACCAAATAGCCTTTACTATACACACCCACCTCTTTACTACACACACACACCTTAACCTAATTACAACAATGCCACTACCCCCAACCCATTTTCACACTAGTCCACATACACACCCTCATTCATGCATACATACATAGTGCATACACACATACACTTACATACACATATATCCATACACATATCTATACATATAGATCATTATCATCTCTTTGTACATCCAAGGACACATACTACGTACATCCATGTCATATGTATCAACATACACCCATACATATACATGTAGTAGCTTCACACACACACACACACACACACACACACACACACACACACATTTACATCAATTCCACACAACACTACATTATATGCACACTAGCACACTAACATGTATCCATATATACACATACCACACCCCAATATACACCTTAAACCAATCACACACACACATTACATATCAAACATTGCCATATCAAACATTGCCATATACACATAACAATACATGTCCCAATACATAGCAATACATAACATTACACCATAGAGCATCACCCAGGGAGCAACACCCTGGGGGCATTATACACTACATAGATACATGCATGTATACACGGATACATGCACACACATATATACACTCCACTGTATATGGCACTTAGGCCATTACATTAGCAGTAGCCCTCCTTGTTTTTGGATTAGGGGACTAAAAGACGCATGTCATGGTTGTTGAGTCTCCTCAAGCTATGACATGGTGTCTTTTAGAAACCGACTCCATCATACATGAGATGTAGTCTGGTATTAACCCAAACCGCTATGTCGGGTCTCCTAGAGTATCGGTGTAAGCTAATATTAGACATAAAAATAAGGGTTCGACTAGACTAGTCATTATGGTTTGTTAAGTCTCCTCAAGATCATAAGTGACTAGGGGTAAAAACCAATAGGGAGTCACATATGATGTGCTTGACAATGAGATTATCTACCAACTGCAGAGTCGATCAACTTGTTGAGTCACCTCAAGGTTGTGAAGCTCAGTGTGGTTGGGTCCATATCCCATTAAATAACTATATTCGATCATCATATGGCTAAAGATGATCGCAGAAATAGTGTGAGGTTATAGTTGAATAAAAAACATTTTAACTATATTTAACAATCATGAACATATCCTAAACTAGGATACTTCTATGTTTTACCAAAGTGGAATCCAAATCATAATATCCTTAAAAGAAATAAGTCAACTGGACAAAATGATTAGTTGAGGAATATTTGATAAACCAAACTATATTCACACTGATATTAAAAGTGACCTTCCTAGCACCAAGTTAATGACAATGATTTCCTTAAGCTCCAAAGTCTAACACAATAAAAGCACGCTACTTAACACTCGCCTCTGTGAGCAGGTGCAGCTTAACCATACTGATGTTTAAAGCACGTTTCTTCGTAGAACTTGTTGAGTCTTCTCAAGTTTGTATGGAAAACAGTTTCAATCCGCAAGGTTGGAAACTTCGATCAAACTGTTTGACTCGTAAATGAGTGTAAGAGCGGTGCAAGACAATGTATATAAATTAGATCTTGAGATGAGCAACGTGTTGAGACTCCTCAAGGTTGTAAAGCTCAAGTGTTTGGATGCATTTGATGCTTGCACATCTAATATTTGTGTTAGGACGAAAAACGTCTAAATGTGATTTAGAAAGAAGAAGGCACTAAGGAAAATTCTTTGAGAAAGAATATTTGGTTTATCATAAGACAAGGCATAATAGGTGGAATTGAAAATACGACATGTTTGATGTCTAAACTTTCAGAATAATTGTTATACAAAGATAGTCTTGTTGGATCTGGATCCTAGCCTAGAGGGGGGTGAATAGGCTAATAAAAAATTCTTGCGCAACCCACGAGAAATTACACACTGTTAAAAGCACAACCAGAGTAAATAAGAGACAATCACAGAGTACGCACAGATACACCCTGGTTCGGTCGCATCAATGACATACGTCCAGCCCCAAGCAAATACTAGCATTAATAAATTCATTTTGTACATCTACAATGGGGTTTTAGCTCCAAATCTCCATCTAAACTGTATCACACTCAACAAAGTGCAGAACCCTATCAACATAGTAAATGTGTATCTTGACTGCAACAACACGTCAAGACCATCTTGTCTAGCCCAACCAGACAAGTCCAAAATAGTCACAAAATAGGTAAATTTTTCCCTACAAAGAATGTTACACTAAGACACGAATATAAAGAGTAAAGGGTTTAGAAATGCTCAGTTCATGTCCGTGTAGTCGTCTCTGTCAATCAGCACGTCGTCAGCTCCAATCTGACGCAAACGGTGTCTCGATCCGACTCCTGGATCTCAATCTATCTCAAATAGCACTCTGGTCTGTGCACAAAGCAATTTCAGTTCAAATTTAATGTGCTTTGGTCTGTGCGTATAGTAATCCCACTTAGCATCCCTTTCCACGTCAGCTCTCCGTTTTCTTTTTGTTTTCGTGCAAATCCCCTCCACGTCAGCTCCGCTTCATGCAAAGCCCTAACACAGAAGGAGCTGCTCTCCGACTTGACTTTGCGTCTCTGATCACTTCTCTTCGACATGCGGGTCGACGGCGAGGGCAGCTGGGAACTTCGATGGCGACGCCTTTGACTTTGGCACAACGAATTCAACGGCGAACAGATCACAGCAGTGGGCTTCTTCGCGTTTCTCAACGGCTACGACTAGAAGGATGAAGATATCGACGATGGCGATGCGTGGCAGAGTACCAGTCAACGACAGCACGTAGAAAGGCTCGTCGTACACTCTGATGAAGCACATCAACGGGGTGGACTAGGGCATGCAGATCAGGTTGTGTGCTTCTTCTTCGATGTCTTATACTTCGACGACGACTTCGACGGTGAAGACCCTACGCACGGTGAAAGCAAGCGAACTCCGGGGACATCTCGGTGGTAGGATGATCGGTGGCTTCTCCTTCTCCGAAAACTCGACAGCAGCGCTTGTTCTCTTCGGTAGCTACGAGGGTTTCGACAAGGTTGTGCACGGCGAGAGACTGGCCTGAGTTTGATCGGAGGCGCTCGTTACCAAGTCACGGCGGCGAGCTTTGGACGGCACTTCTTCGACGGAGTTGTTGAGGTTTGCAGCAGCTTAGGACTTCTCCCTCCGGGGACAAGGAGTAGATGGCAAGATGACGCAACACCGGAACTCGAGGGCAGCAGCTAGCTTCACGGCAACGGGGAGGAGACGACGAGGGAGAGCTCTTCTTGAAGATGATTCGAAGTTTATTGCTTGAGTTGATCTCCCCCGATGATGATTGCTTGAAGGTGAAGCTTGGAGATGAGCAATGCCGCAAGCTTTTGTGAAGAAGGTGATGTCGTGCCCTCTGTAGTTGAGATGTTAGCGTGAATTTCTTTTGGCCTTTGGATCTAGGTGATGTATATGAGATTGAAGGAGGAGGATTGGTGATGTATATAATATGTATGTTGTGTTGAGTATTGATTCCCCGGATTTGGTTTTGGATGATGAGCAAACATAAATATCGTATACTAACTATTGGTGAGCACAGTTATGGAGATCGTCGCCAAAAGAATACATACATCAAAAGCGACGTCTCAAGACTTCTCAATACGCGTGATCATCTGCCTAAAGCTTCGTTGAAGCTCAAGGAGTTTTATTGAAGTCAAGAAGAATGAAGATTGAAGCTTCGAAGACGGTTCGTCATGTATTATTTATTGTCTTCTAGCTTCATAGATTAGAATGTTAAGCCTTGAGTAGGACTTACATTATTATCTTCATTTTGCTCATATCTTAGAGCTAGGATTATCATAGAAGCCATTAGAAACTTTCCCGAAGCCTATCGGTTCTTTTCTCGGCTTCTAGTGCATCTTAGTTGGTTCAAGAAGAAGTACCAACCGACTAGATGACGATCTAGTCGGTCGACAACTCTTCATGAACCGACTAGATGTCCTAACTCATTTCAGCTCAGCCATGTCGATCAATTAGTCGGTCAAAGAAGGTTCACCGACCGACTAGATGACGATCTAGTCGGTTAGGAATCCTTCTCAGACCGACTAGTTGAGCTTGCCTCTGTACAGCCTGAGTTACTGTTTACAGTTAGTTGGTCCAAGAACATTCATCGACCGACTAGTTGTGAAAGTAGTCGGTCAGCATTTGTTCTTAGACCGACTAGTGTAACTTGTATTCAGCTACGTGCATTTCACTCTTAGTCGGTCAAAGAACACTCATCGACCGACTAGTTGGCAAACTAGTCGGTTGGCAAGTCTTCTTAGACCGACTAGTTCATGTTGCCTGGAAATCACTCTTTTGGCTGTCAAGCTGTTAGTCGGTCCATGTTGAATCACCGACCGACTAGTTGATGAACTAGTCGGTCAGTGATCCTTCTTAGACCGACTAGTCTGCTTCAGAATAGAGCCGTTGGAGCCTTTATTGACTCGATTTCTTCTCTCTCTCTCTCTCTCTCCTCTATCCTATATATAGTTGTAGAGGCTCTTTCATGAGATTCAAGGCTGATCATTTGAGATATTTGAGAATCAAAGAGGAGCCATTAAACTCCATTCCTAAGCTCTCTCTTCCTCACTAGAATCTCTCTCACTCTTATTTCAAAAGAGAGATTCATTGATTGTGAGCCTTCCAAGCCAAGGAGCTTGATCCAAGGTCACCAACATCCACCTAGGACTCCATTGCTGCTCAATATCTTGGAGCTAGGGTTTGGTGCCTTCTTCTTCCTCAAAATCCATCTTTGCCCTAATTTGGTAAGTATACTCAAGGCATAGGATTTTGTGGTAAGTGTTTCTTTATTTCATCGTATTTGATATTTAAGATTGTCTCTCGGTTGTGAAAGAGGGTGTGATCCCGGTTTGTGGGAGTCACATGTCATTTGTATGATTTGGTCTTGTGAAGGTTTTTCACAAGAATTTCATAGTGCTAAATCTTGAGTTAGGGTTTCTAACTCAAGTATCCGGAGGGGATCCGGGTGGTTGGGACGTAGGATCACCGAGAACAAGTCGGGGAGACTTGGGTGGATCCGAACCCGTTACATGCGTTGTTTGCGTTTGTTAATTCTTGTTGATTGTTGTTTATTCCGCATTGTCGTTTGTTTCTTGCACAATAATTAGGAATAACTATCTTGATTATTTTAAAGTACTATTCACCCCCCCTCTAGTACATGTGCAGTAGCTTCACAGTGCACAACAATTGGTATCAGAGCCAAGGTTAAAGCTACAAGTTCAAAGCTATGACGAACAATGACTACAACGTCTTCAAGGATCGTCAAGGATCTTCTTCAGTTATGGAAGGACAATCCTCTGTCAGGCCTCCTCACTTCAACGGTACCAACTATGGGTACTGGAAATACCGGATGGAAACCTTCCTCCGGAGCGCTTCACTTTGGAGAGCCACGATGACGGAGTATGTCGAGCCCGCCAAACAAGATTTCGCGAAGTGGACTACCGCGGAGGTCACCGCGGAGGTAAGCAATGCCAAGGCAATGAATGCCTTACAATGTGCGTTGGAGCCCGAAGACTTCAACAAGATATGCACATGTAAGAGTGCATATCAAGTATGGAACCAACTCCTCATCTTGCACGAAGGAACGAGTACGGTAAAAGATTCTAAACTCGTTGTCGCTAACAAAGAATTTGAGTTGTTTCACATAGAACAGGGTGAAACCATGAAGGACTACTATGCTCGCTTCGTGGACATATCCAACGAATTGGAAGCTCTCGGGAAGATGTACACCCAAAAGGAGAAAGTCGCGAAGATAATCGACGGACTTCCTTCTTGTTGGGAAAAGCGTACCTTCGCCATCGAGGAAGTTAACGATATGAACAAGTACACGGTTGTACAACTAATGGGTACCTTGTTGTCTTACGAGGTACGCAAGGAGAGTAAGATAAAGATGAAGGAGAAGATGAAGGCGTACTTGAAGCAAGACGAGCCAAAGAAAAAGGCGATTACGTACAAGGCCGCTCCATCTACCGATGATGAAGAATCAGAAGAAGAATCGGAAGATGAGTTGGACATGGAAGCTTTGGCCGATTTGGCAAAGAAGTTCGACCGATGCTTCCAAAAAGGTAAGTTTAAGAATTTATCTAAGTTTGGTTCTATTAATGTTTCTACTCCCGTGTGTTATAAATGTAATAAGCCAGGACATATCAAGCCGGATTGTCCTCTAAACAAACAAAATGGGAAGTGGAAGGCATCCAAGCACGACAAGTCGAGAAAGCACAAGAAAGGACTTGTAGGGACATTCACCGACTCCGAGGATTCATCAAGTGGAGAGTCGGATGATGAACGCGTGGAGAAAGCACACATGTGCTTCATGGGAAAAGAGGAACGTATTCAAGAGACCTCCTCCGATGAAAGCGATGAAAGCGAGGAAAGCGAGGATGAAGGCGGTGAGGTAACCATGGATGAACTTAAATTAGCCAACGAACAACTTTGGTATAAGTTTTTTAAATTGGCTAGTAGATTTATTAAGACTAAAAATGAGTTAGATAGTCTTAAAACCTCGCCTAAACCTATCATCGTCAACAACGACACCGTTGTTGAAGATTTGAGAAATGAGATTGTAAATCTCAAATCTCAACTTGAGCATGTTCATGTCGAGGATTCGGATGAACATGTGATAGCGGATTTGACGTCTCAAAACTCAACTTTGAGTATTGAGAATAAAAATCTCAAGTCACGTGTTTGTGCACTCGCATCGCAAGTGTCCACCTTGGATGCTTCTTTGCATTCTCTCACCGAGAAGTATGAATGCACATTAGGCCGAATCAATGAATTCAATAAGGGTAAGGGCCATTTGGATAATATCCTAAATGACTTACTTCTGGCCAATCACCACATTGGCTTGGGGTATAAGATGGGAGAGTCATCCAAATCGTCCGCCACCTTTGTTAGGCCAACGTCCGAAGCTTCTACTAGTGGAAGCAAACACGTCATGGGTAGTTCTTCTACCAATGGTGCTTCCGCTAGGTACACACCCCCATTTGGAAAGAAACCCACTTTGGGTGGACCTCCAAAGAGGGGCCATGCTTTCATGTATACCATGCCACGTAGGAACACACATCCTACCCCACATGTTAACACATATGATGATTTCTATGCTCCGCATCCACGAGCACGTGCACACCATATGAGACACACTCATGCACGTGTTCCACCACATTCGTATGCTCATCCTAATTCTCATATGGATAATTATCGTCATGCACCATTGCATCATATGCCATATGCCTATCCACGACATGCATCACATAGAAATCAACAACGTATGGATGTTCCCAATAGGAATAGGGCTCCCAAAATTTTCACTATTTGGAGCCCGAACGACACAAACATGAATGAAAAACAAGTGTATATGAACTCTTATTTTATGAATGTCGTTCATAATGATAATTATGTGGGAAAGTCTAAGTCCAATTGGACTTGGCTTCCAAAAGTCTAATCTCTTAGGACCCAGTGTCCTTGGGTACCTTGTAATGATGTTTTATCTTTAGGTACTCAAGGATAAGAGAAGGAGCATCAAATCAAATTTTTGCTCCATATTAAGTTTTTCTAGGTTCAATCCACCGTGGGATACCAACCCTACCAACTCATTGATTTGCAAAGGATTTTTTCATTCAAATAGAGTTGATGGTGCCTAAGACATGCACCAAAGTAGGGGGAGCTTAATGATGTAAGTATATTCTTACATTTGATATACATTTGGTATCCATGTAGGTTGAATGCATGCATTGTTAGAATATCTACATTGGTAGACTATATTACAATTGATGTCATTTTGTGCTAGAATTATGTATGCCATAGTTTTATGATGCTCTATCTATTTTTGGCATAACATTTTTGCATATTACTTTTGGTATCGTTTTGCTACATCTGGTTTTCACATTGGACTTTTGTCTCTGATGTTGATTTCGTCGCTCGACGATTATCTTGGTTAAATAGAATTCTTTCTATGGAAACATAGAATTGTTTTCCATGCACTATTTAACTAAGAATGTTGATATTGGAGAGTATGTTCCATAACTCAATAAGTGAAATTAATTTGAGTTTTGGATATTTCGTTTTTCGATTTTCGCCTATGGCTTGATGATTTCGTTTTTCGATTTTCGCCTATGGTTTGATGATTTCGTATTTCGATTTTCGCATATGGCTTGATGGTTTCGTTTTTCGATTTTCGACTATGGTCAAGTTGGCACGCTTTGATTTTCTTCGGTATTTTACATTTGGTACTTTACTTTGGTGTCATTTGGGCAGCGGTCGCATTCTTCGACTCCCGTGCTTTTATATTTTTAGCCATTGTATTTGTCGTTGATCTCCTCCCGCTCTTTTTGCTAATGCCAAAGGGGGAGAGAATTAATAATGACGATGTGCTAATTAATAATTCAAAGCAATTTACCATGAATCTAATTTGATATGTTAGATTCAGGGGGAGTGAAGATATAAAAATGGATTTAAATCCTATATGTCAATAATTGGCTCATATTTCATATCTTCCTCGTCTGCATGATGCGTATGATTAATATTTATTACGAGACTAACGTGTCATCAATGCAGGGGGAGTAAGTAAATTTCTTATTTAATCATTATTATTGATTATTATTTATGTTGGTTTGTCATCACCAAAAAGGGGGAGAATGTTGAGTATTGATTCCCCGGATTTGGTTTTGGATGATGAGCAAACATAAATATCGTATACTAACTATTTGTGAGCGCAGTTATGGAGATCGTCGCCAAAAGAATACGTACATCAAAAGCGAAGTCTCAAGACTTCTCAATACGCGTGATCGTGTGCCTAAAGCTTCGTTGAAGCTCAAGGAGTTTTATTGAAGTCAAGAAGAATGAAGATTGAAGCTTCGAAGACGGTTCGTCATGTATTATTTATTGTCTTCTAGCTTCATAGATTAGAATGTTAAGTCTTGAGTAGGACTTACATTATTATCTTCATTTCGCTCATATCTTAGAGCTAGGATTATCATAGAAGCCATTAGAAACTTTCCCGAAGCCTATCGGTTCTTCCCTCTGCTTCTAGTGCATCTTAGTTGGTTCAAGAAGAAGTACCAACCGACTAGATGACGATCTAGTCGGTCGGCAACTCTTCATGAACCGACTAGATGTCCTAACTCATTTCAGCTCAGCCATGTCGATCAATTAGTCGGTCAAAGAAGGTTCACCGACCGACTAGATGACATCTAGTCGGTTAGGAATCCTTCTCAGACCGACTAGTTGAGCTTGCCTCTGTACAGCCTGAGTTACTGTTTACAATTAGTCGGTCCAAGAACATTCATCGACCGACTAGTTGTGAAAGTAGTCAGTCAGCATTTGTTCTTAGACCGACTAGTGTAACTTGTATTCAGCTACGTGCATTTCACTCTTAGTCGGTCAAAGAACACTCACCGACCGACTAGTTGGCAAACTAGTCAGTTGGCAAGTCTTCTTAGACCGACTAGTTCATGTTGCCTGGAAATCACTCTTTTGGCTGTCAAGCTGTTAGTCGGTCCATGTTGAATCACCGACCGACTAGTTGATGAACTAGTCGGTCAGTGATCCTTCTTAGACCGACTAGTCTGCTTCAGAATAGAGCCGTTGGATCCTTTATTGACTCGATTTCTTCTCTCTCTCTCCTCTATCCTATATATAATTGGAGAGGCTCTTTCATGAGATTCAAGGCTGATCATTTGAGATATTTGATAATCAAAGAGGAGCCATTAAACTCCATTCCTAAGCTCTCTCTTCCTCACTAGAATCTCTCTCACTCTTATTTCAAAAGAGAGATTCATTGATTGTGAGCCTTCCAAGCCAAGGAGCTTGATCCAAGGTCACCAACATCCACCTAGGACTCCATTGCTGCTCAATATCTTGGAGCTAGGGTTTGGTGCCTTCTTCTTCCTCAAAATCCATCTTTGCCCTAATTTGGTAAGTATACTCAAGGCATAGGATTTTGTGCTAAGTGTTTCTTTATTTCATCGTATTTGATATTTAAGATTGTCTCTCGGTTGTGAGAGAGGGTGTGATCCCGGTTTGTGGGAGTCACATGTCATTTGTATGATTTGGTCTTATGAAGGTTTTTCACAAGAATTTCATAGTGCTAAATCTTGAGTTAGGGTTTCTAACTCAAGTATCCGGAGGGGATCCGGGTGGCTGGGACGTAGGATCACCGGGAACAAGTCGGGGAGACTTGGGTGGATCCGAACCCGTTACATGCTTTGTTTGCGTTTGTTAATTCTTGTTGATTGTTGTTTATTCCGCATTGTCGTTTGTTTCTTGCACAATAATTAGGAATAACTATCTTGATTATTTTAAAGTACTATTCACCCCCCCTCTAGTACATGTGCAGTAGCTTCACAGGGCACAACATGTTGCTCCTAGGTTGGGACTTGAAAATAAATATTGGTAGGGTTTTGATGAGCTCCTCTTTTTCTTGGAGGCCACCCCTTCAATTTGATGTTTCCGCAACCCTCTCTTTCTCTCTTTGGAGAAGGGTTTTAAATAGGATGTGGAGATCTTTTGGCATTGGATGATTCCCTAAAGTCTAGGAGATTGAGATTTGATTTGCAATTCAAATTGGATAGCTAATAGTGTTTCAAATAGGATATGAGATTTGAATAGGATTTTGGTAGAATCAAATATTTGCAAATCTAGCTAAATGATTTGATCAAATCCCTTTTGAACTCAAATTGGCCTCCATCTCAACCCATATTAGACCAAGTCTAATTTGCTTTGTGTATGGCACTTTGACCAAGTCCATTAGCTATGTGGATAGCAATTCCTCCAACGCTTAGAATAACGACTTTGCCATTCCTGAAATACACTTAGCACACACGTTAAATAGGTCGCACACGCTTGTCATTATCAAACTAGAGTTCCTAGATCGTTGCATCCAACAATCTCCCCCTTTTGATGATGACAAACCAATGAAAGATTTGAACAGTGGATAATAACTATATAGGGAAGCGAATAAACAGAGATGAATATAATACTTATCAGAAACGACTGTGTCGTAGGACGACCACTGACTTGAAAACAATTACGGTGCAACCTCGGTGGTAATCGATATCGCTGGTGGCTCCCCAACATAAACACAGCAACCCCTGGACGCGTCCACTTGCGACCACGAACTTTGGAGTTTGCACAGTATAGATAACCAGGATAAGCACAAAAGAAGAGAGAAATTTTGGAGGAGAGAAATTATTCGTTTGTCTCAGAAGAAAATGAGGCACACTATTTATAGGATTCAGCAAGGCAAGTTACAAAATTCAAACGGGCAAAAATAATAAACGCTGTAACAGCTGCAATTAATCAAATAGTCATTTGGTCATTAACAGCTGCAATCAACAGTTGCAATCAAAAATGGAACATTGAAACATTTAAGGGCAATCAAAATTGGAACGTTGGAACATCCAAGGGCAATCAAAATTGGACGTTGGAACATTTAAGGGCAATCAAAATTGGAACATTTAAGGGGCTAGGTCCAAAAAAGGAAAGGCGTGCGCGTCACGTCACGGCCGACGGGCGACGGCGCATGTGTGTGGTGGACCCATATGCTCATGTAAGTCCTTTCTCCTTCACAAAAGAGTCGTACTCCTTAGGGCATATCCCTAAGTCTCAACAGCTCCCCAATAAACTCATCTAAAGAAAATTGCCATAGCAATGTGGGACTAAAAATTGTTAGTGAGAATGAAACAAATTAAGGCTTTTGAGAGCCTATTATTTCCAACAATCCCCCACTAATGGCTCAGAAAAAGAAACGAAGAACTTTGAGTAAAAGAAGGATATATACTCAAGCATCAACATCTTGCGATTGAACTGATACATAATAAAGTGAGGCAACAACTTACTTCCTAATGCATGAATTGCTCTTGAAACTCATTAGAGTTCAGTTGAGACTCCCACAACACATATTGTAACCTTGAGTATTGCAAACTTTGCGATACATATCAAGCGCTTTAAGGCCGTGCGCACACCTCGGGTCTCATGAGTGTTCTAGAAAAACTGCCCTTGTTTTTTATAAAGGCGTCCAAACCTTCACACCCACGTAGGTGGTCCATCAAGTGCTTCTCTATAGTACCACCATAAGGGATATGGAACCATTAAGCGCATATTGTTCAACCTCTCAACAGATAACGAGTCCATCAAGTGCTTCTCTATAGCACCACCAAAATCTGGATATGGACTTATCTCAAAGTGAATCCATCAAGTACTTCTCAATAGCACCACAAAAACTTGGCTATGTATTCAAAAACACTACCACATGCCATAGGGATGGAAATGTAGTGTATGTTAAGGATCATATGGCTTCACTAGACCACACCGGGTATCAACCATATTATCTTAACCCATGGGTTTTAGCCACATCCACCTCGACGAATCAAGAGCCACTTTCCTTGGCAATCCCTTGGTTAGTGGATCTGCAGATTTCTTTCGGACCTCGCATATTCCAAAGAAATTACTCCTTTTTCAATAGTTGTTTAACCATGCCGTGCCTGATGCATATGTGCCTTTTCTTCCCGTTGTAGACACTATTTTTAGCAACTCCAATGGCTGCTTGAGAATCACAATGAAGGGAAACTGATGCAGTTTTCCCCCATTGTAGCACATCTGTTAACAAGTTCCTTAACCATTCTGCTTCTTACATTGCCAACTCAAGAGCAATGAATTCAGATTCCGGGGTGAATCGTGATATATATGTCGTTTTGAAGATTTCCATGATATAGCGCCTCCACCCAAAGTAAAAAACAAAACCACTAGTTGAACTGATTTCATCATTACCTGAAACCCAGTTTGCATCACAAGATCCTTCTAAAACAACATGAAATCTGCTGAAATGCAAACACCAATTAATAGTTCCTTTCAGATATTTTAGCAAACGATGAAGAGCATCCCAATGTTCGTTACTAGGGTTATGTGTATAACGACTTAGCCTACTAACTGTTGAGGGATGTATGCCCTTAGTTCATTTGTATTGGATGTAAATGGATTTTATAAGTCGCAAAGAGATTGCGATATAAGTTTAGAACATTAAGGATGTGTGGATTTTTGCATATGATGTAAAAGAGAATTAAATATGTCGTAAAATATTTACGAGCACATTTAATATAATGAACAATATGAAAATGTTACCTGATTGACGGGATCGTCCTGGTCTAAACGCAAGTTCAAACGGCGTCCGAATCGGACTCTAAATGAGCGATTTAGAGCAAATACAAAGGAAAGGGGTTTTAAAGGGGGTTCAGCCCCTTTATAAACAAGCCCGGCCCATTAGGCCGGGCAGCAATATTTTGGCACCCTTTTTCAGGGCGCCAGCACGCACGCCCAACTGGGCGCGTGACATGACGCGCCCAGCCAGGGCACGTGCATGGCACGTGCCCGAGTGGGCTGGGCATGCGCTGGTGCGTGGGGCCCACGTGGGCCCTACACCTAGGGCTGCGAACCCTGGTTTCCCATTTTCCTTGACGGCTGCAGTTTTTGCAAAAAACCGGGATTTGGCCATATTTGGACACTCGTTTGAAGGGTCAAACGAACTCGAATGGAGTGCAGTTTCTTCCTACACGTTCACCGTTCCACCCTCTTCGGTTTGATAGATTGTTCACTTACGAAGCTCAACGATGATGAAGGAAAAATTCACTAAGGTTTGGCCTTTGTGAACGACAAACTGTAATTAATTTTTCTTCCAGAACTTTTAGTTCCACATCAGATATGGAGTGAAGGGGAGGGGTCAGTCGCCTATATAAATAGGGGCATACTCCCCTCCTTAAAACTCGTCCCAAGCTCCAGATCTGAGTGACTGTAATGCCCTGTTTTGAACTATACGTGTATTCTACTAAACACAAGTGGTATTTCTACTTACGATACATGTGTAGGCATGAAATAAACGTAGATATCGATGTATGTAGCTTAGTACATGGGGAATTGGGCCGTAACACGTGTCTAAGAGACGAGAAAGCAAGAAAGAGTGCAGGAGAAGAGCAAATGACGTCGTGGGTGTGAAACAACAGGAAATGTGTTGGACGCGTGTGCGTGGTGCATGTATGCATGTGTAAGCATGCATGGGGGTGTGTATGGAAGCCATGCAAGTGTGAAAGGGGTTAGGAGTCAATGGCAACCCACGTAAATTTTTAGAAAGGTTAGGGGCAAAACGGTAATTTGGACAAAAAATGCTGTGTGTGCATAATAAAGTTGTGTGTGCATAAAGTAATGGCAAACTTGTAAATACCTAGAAGGTGGAGGGGTATTTTGGTCATTTCTCAATATGCATGCTTATCTTAAGGGAGGTTCTAGAGCTAGATATTTTTGAAGAAAGTTCTCTCCTTCTTTACTTTTCTCTTCTCTTCTCTTTTCATTTTTCTTTTCTTTCTCCTCCACCTAACATGGCCGGCCACCCCTCCCATCTATTCCCCTTCTTCTTCACTCCAAAACCCTAATTATTCCTTTCAAAAATCAAGAAGCATAAGTGGTTTCAAGTGAGAAGAAGATGGAGAAGAAAGGATGAAATCAAGCATTTGAGGTAGGAATCCTCTTGGATTTGGAATTCCATTAAATTAGTTCTTGCTATTATGTTTTTATAGCATGTTTAGCTTAATATATATTAGGGATGGTGAAAATTCATAAGCCATGTTTCAATTTCACAAATTATACCTTGAAATTCTTAGTAAAAACGACCCCTTTGAAATCCTGGAATTCTGTTGTGTGTTTCTACTTGGATTCTGATCTCTGTGGCTTGAATTAGGCTTCGAAAAAAATATGAACTTGTAGATCTTAAAGTTCTATCCCAAAATCATATAAATTTTGATATATGTTCAATTCAGAAATTAGGAGCAAAAATTCTATCTTTTCAACATGTCTGTTGATTTTCAGTCTTGACACAGTTTAACAAAATTGACCTAAACACCTGCACACACAATGGAATTTTATGTTCTTGATATTGTTGAAAAGTTAACAAGTTTTTCTAAAATTTCATCACAGTGCTTATATGTCGAATTTCTTGTTGAAACGTACCCAAAATTGGCTTTCAATACAGACTCTGAAATCTGTCTGAAAAACAGATCTGACAGACTTTACCAAATAATTCACTATAAATCATATACTTAATATCTTTACATAAAATTTTATCTGTGAATCCAAAACTTCCATATATTCATCTTTCATTTATATTTTTTTGTCAAATTCCCAAGAGAACTGAATGAAATGTGTTGATCTTTACGGTTGTCCTGGCAATTCCAGCAAGCTGGAGTGTTGGTTGAATAATGAATCGTGTGGTGTTGTTAATTTTCCAATCCATTATGCATGGATGATGTGCTATTGAAGGAATGCTTAGTTATTATGTTGTTATTACATTTGATAATGTGACAATGTTCACTTCTATGTCGCCTGCCACATGTTTGTTGAAATGCCACAATGAATGTGAAGTTAAAGAAACATGAGAAATGAGCCTATATGCTCATGTATCAAGAACCATGTTATAAATTGATGATGTTGGGGACATGGATGGCATGGCTACATTACTATACGAGAATGTGTGTGTGATGTGATGGAGGACATGTCACGTGAGTGACCCAGATTGCTATGTGATGAGGCGATGGCTGAGGGCGTGACACTTAGGTGCATGACCCGTGTTGATGAAAGGAAGTTTGGTAGCATGCCACTATGTTTTCTATAATGGAACTTGTAACGCTTAATTGATGTTTGAGAAAGTCTCAATCCCCTCCAAAAGGGGGTGAGTTAGCAAAACCCGGGTTTTAGGTGGGATTCGAGTAAATTGTGGATATGATGCCTGGACTGAGAAGTTGGGGAAATGGTTATGTGATATGTGATATTTATACCCACTTGCCTTTAGTGGGAGTGGAGGGGACATACGGAGATTGTGTTATTGTGGGAGAGCCTCACTCCTGTCAGGGACGGGGGAGCTGAGATGCCCGGTGTCGTACAGTGCCCGTGTCCATTCTGCCGTGTGCTATATTCACCCCAAATTTGGGGGATGTTCAGGTCCTGGTATCACACAGTTTACCTAAGTTCCAATTACTTCAATTATAAAATAATAAAATAAAAATTTGCGTGTTACTTCTTCTGCTGGCAGGACTTCCCCTTCCCTTTGCATGTTTCTTTGTGACTTTGTGTCATGCCTCAGACATATGCACTTATCTTATTAGATAATGGTTGCTCGAACTCTTGTATTATTATTATTAATATTCGTGCTAACCCTTTCCTTGCAGTAACTCGACATTGGACCGCAGGTATGATCCTCTTGTTTAGCTATTTAATTTTCATTATGTTACTTAGTTACATGCCCTATTTCTCTTGTCTTGCCTTGTGGTTTGATAACCTTAGAATGGTGTTCCAAATCCAAGTTGGTTCCTACTGGGGCACGCATTGACCTGCTCCTCCTTATTTTTCAGGTAGCAGGGGCAGCATGTTTGGTGGTGACTTGGAGTTGGGTTTTCAGGGGTAGCCTTTGGTGAAAGATGTAGTTGTATTGTGACTGGGTTGTTTTGGGAGATAGAGAGTGGTGGTGTTTGTGTAGTGTCGCACCTGGACTATGTACATAAATGGAAGTTAGATATATGATTGTTGTTGTTGTTCTATGTACTATGAGGTTGTTTTTGGGTATGTTTATGGAGCTTCACTTGTACTATCCCAGCATGTGCGTAGTGGCCTACCTTTGCTTTCCATCTCTCGCATCTTTCTTCCTTTACCTCTGCCTCTTCGAGATTCCTGGAAAAAATTGTGGAAAAAAAAGAAAAGAGAAATTCCGGGTATTTTGGGGAGCATGGCGTTACATTTTTTTGTGGCCAATGTAGGTCACCGCACTGCGATATGCGTAAGGATAGTACATGTAATGCTTCAGGTGGTGATCGGAATACATTAGCCCTAAGGTGGGTAGTGACCTTAGAGCCTTAAGTGATCCACCCTTAAACCCCTAACTTAGGAAGTCAGAGGATGAACTTCCTATAGTGTAGTGTACTATAGATGTATATTAGTTGGTATCAGTGTATACAGATATAATAATGAGAATATGTGTATATAAATGCAGTTGTTGTACTTGGATATTTGAAATATATGCGTCACATGTATACTAGTATTCAGTATATATACATATTTGTATTTGAATAGCATGAAAGTTGCATGTATGGATAGATGTGGGAATATATACTAGGTGGGTGAATACTTGAGTGTATGTATACTACGTCTCTATAAAAGTACATGATACAGATATGTGAGGCTGGTATGTGGTATACTTGTGTGACTCCGAGACATAGGTGATATATACATGTTTGTTCGTGGATGTATATTGGTGGGTACCTATAAGCTAGTGGGGACATATGTCTTATAGGTGTGTGAGTGAGGATATGCACGTATGTGATATGAGTGCATGTATGCGGTTTACAGTCGTGTTTCATGTGGGGAGTACACCAATGTGCGTACACCTACCCTTGTATGGATAAAGTAGTGGGATGTCCACATTGTCTTTGGACATACGTGGGAAAGTGCATGCGTGTGAATATATGCGTGATTGTATGGATATGTGGTGTAGATATAGGTTGGGATATTGGTGTATATATATATATCGCCAGTGTTGCATTGCTAGTGTATGAATTCCTCATGTGTTAGATTTGAATAACTGTGAGTATGTGTATATGTAGCCTATATGCCTATATGAACCGATATATTGTCTTAATTTGGTATATGGTTGTCGGTTGTATTATTGCGTGAAGATAGGTGTTGTGTTATGGCCATATATGGTGTGTATGTAGTGATATAGATAAGTAGTGGGCGTATGGGTAGTATGAGTAATGCTACAGTGTATTTGGAGTAGATGTATCCTAAGGAGGGTAGGGGTGCTTTAGACCCGTCCACCTAAGTTGAGGCCCTTAGCTCTATACCGTGCTTATTATGGGATAGGGATATAAGTGTGACGTGTATCATATATAGATGTGATGGATATAAGGATTTGAGACCATAGAGTGCAGGTATACATGGAAAGATTGTGGGTTTGCATGGTTAAGTGGAGTTATGTTATATGTATATATGTGCATATACGCTTACCCAGTAGAATGGTGTTTATAAGACCATTTGGATGCATATGTAGTGTAAAGATTGTGGGTTTGCATGGTTAAGTGGAGTTATGGTATATGTATATATGTGTATATACACTTACCCCGTAGAATGGTGTTTATAAGACCATTTGGATGCATATGTAGTGTATGTATTCTTCTACATATGGTGGTATGAGGGAGGACTGTGTATTGGTATATGAGATACTTGTATATATGTAGGTGTGTTGTAGCAAGCGTGGTGTGATTGTGTATATGTGTTGTTATTAGTGAATATGCATTGGTGTATGTCTTATGAGTGGTTATATGTATATGTATTTGAATGATCCCTATTCTGATATACATGTATGAGTATATAAATGTGTACGCATATGGATATGACTATCTATTGAATGTGTATGACTATTGAAATACATTTATTTGTGCATGTACCAGTGTGCTAGTAAAAGTGTGGATATATTGGATGTTATGTATATAGTGATACGGGTAGCTACTGACTACCTGCTAGTATAGTTTGAGTAGCTTGACTGTATATGTGTAAAAGCAGGATATGTATGGTAAGTGTGAATGGGGGTGTGTGCCCATACATGGTAATGTATGTGCATGGTGCATGGATCCTAATAGGTATATATACATGTCTGTATGCATACATACTATTAGAATAATAATCTGGTGTGCATGAGCGAACGTGTATATGACTATGTGTAGGCATATATATATATATATAGGGATCTTCAAATGCGAAAAAAGGGCTTTTCGCACCGTGCGAAAACAATTTTTTTATTTTTTTGAAATTTTTTTTTTCAAAAATTCTTTTTTTGATGTTTAATCCATACAATTATATACCCCAGGGAAAATAATGGGTGAACCCGTTGGGCATTAGAGCACCCATCCACCCGTTACAAATTTAACGGTCTCAAAACGTGCGAATTTGATGAAATGCCTTGATCGAAAGCCAAATGGCATTATTTCTCAACCATTATTTTTTGAGGGGGGTATAACAACATATAATGAGGGTGGAAAAAAGAATTTTTGAAAAAAAAAATTTCAAAAAAAAACTAAAAACATTTTCGCACGGTGCGAAATGTTTGCATTTGAAAATTTTCCTATATATATATATATATATATATATATATATATATATATATATATATATATATATATATATATATATGGTGTTGATATGAATACATCTGTTGGTATATAATGAGTGTGTATATAATTAGATGTGGAGTATCTATGTAAAGTATTGTTTTACCTATATGTGAATATGTATCATACTTGTATGAATGTGAAGTGTAGGGATGTGTTCATGTAGGTGTAATGTGCAGTAGGAGTATATGTAATGGTGTGTATATTGGATGAATGAATATATATATGTGTGTGTGTGTGTGTGTGTGTGTGTGTGTGTGTGTGTGTGTGTGTGTGTGTGTGTGTGTGTGTGTGTGTGTGTATACTTATACATATCTTGTTTGTTTACTTGCTGATCTATCCTATAGGATTGTCCATCCAGGCGTATCTCGGTATGCCCTGGATAAATGTATTTCTGCTTGTATACGTGTGTGTATATATAGGTCTGTACCAAAGCATGTGTGTATGTATACACATGTGCAATGTAGATGTAAATGTGTTAAGATATGGAATGTAGGTGTATATATGTTTGATAAATGTAAGCGAATGAAAATGTTTGATATGTGGGTATTGGAATGTGTGTGTTTGTTTGCATATTTATATGTATACGCGTGTGTGGGGTGTAGATGGATGTTTATAATTATTTGACTATTATGGTTGTATGTGCGTATGGTATGTAAAGGTAGTTACATATATAGCATAGGGCCAAGAATGTATTATGTTTGTGCACTCTTGTGTGTATTGCGTGTGGTACATGTACCTATCTTTGTGAGGCAGTAGGTGCACTGCTATGTATGTGAGGTTATGTGTATAATTATTTAAAGCATGATTGTGAACCTTATGTGACTTGATCATGCATATGTTAGTACGTGCACATGAATGTATGTATGGATGTGACTAAATAATGTGTGTATATAGATATTTATATGCCTATACATGGGAGTGAGTCCATATGACTAAGTATTGGGTGTATAGGGATCAGGTGTACATACGGTGTGACACCGTGATAGTGACAATGTCTATCAAGAAATGGTGTGTAGATTAATGTGTATTGTTGTGTGTTTGTGCATGGATATAGACGTATATGTATATATATATATATATATGCAGATAGAATATAATTCGTTATACTTGAAGGTATCGTGATATGGATACGATGTGATGTCGTATGCACATGGATATGAGTAGTGATCTAAATACGTGTAATAATACGTAAAGAGACTTATTGTGGTGTGTGATGAATATGTTAGTGTGTGAATATGTGTGTCTAGATGTTTATATGAAAGACATATATGTATGTGTACGCAGTGAGTGCACATGGCGATGTGGATGTGCTATTAAACAAATAGTAGGACGTATCCGTGATATGTATGTGATTCAGATGTGTATGGATGACCGTGAAGTATATAGTGTATATACGTGTGGCGTAAGTATGTAATTTTACTTGTACTTCATGGGTAGTGAGACCATCATACCGAGGTGACCTTGGACAGAGTTCACGCCCTAGAAAGTCCGAGGGCGGACTTTATTTTAAGGTGGGTAGGATGTAATGCCCTGTTTTGAACTATACGTGTATTCTACTGAACACAAGTGGTATTTCTACTTACGATACATGTGTAGGCATGAAATAAACGTAGATATCGATGTATGTAGTTTAGTGCAAGGGGGATTGGGCCGTAACACGTGTCTAAGAGACGAGAAAGCAAGAAAGAGTGCGGGAGAAGAGCAAATGACGTCGTGGGTGTGAAACAACAGGAAATGTGTTAGATGCGTGTGCGTGGTGCATGTATGCATGTGTAGGCATGCATGGGTGTGTGTAGGGAAGCCATGCAAGTGTGAAAGGTGTTAGGGGTCAATGGCAACCCCCGTAAATTTTTAGAAAGGTTAGGGGCAAAACGATCATTTGGACAAAAACTACTGTGCGTACATACTAAAGTTGTGTGTGCATAAAGTAATGGCAAACTTGTAAATACCTAGAAGGTGGAGGGGTATTTTGGTCATTTCTCAATATGCATGCTTATCTTAAGGGAGGTTCTGGAGCTAGATATTTTTGGAGAAAGTTCTCTCTTCTTCTTTACTTTTCTTTTCTCTTCTCTTTTTCATTTTTCTTTTCTTTCTCCTCCACCTAACATGGCCGGCCACCCCCTCCCATCTATTCCCCTTCTTCTTCACTCCAAAACTCTAATTCTTCCTTCCAAAAATCAAGAAGCACAAGTGGTTTCAAGTGTGAAGATGATGGAGAAGAAAGGAGGAGGAAAAGAGGAGGAAATCAAGCATTTGAGGTAGGAATCCTCGTGGATTTAGAATTCCATTAAATTAATTCTTGCTATTATGTTTTTTAGTATGTTTTGCTTAATATATATTAGGGATGGTGAAATTCATGAGCCATGTTTCAATTTCACAAATTATCCCTTGAAATTCTTAGTAAAAACAACCCCTTTGAAAACCTGGAATTCTGTTGTGTGTTTCTACTTGAATTCTGATCTCTGTGGCTTGAATTAAGCTTCGAAAAAAATATGATCGTGTAGATCTTGAAGTTTTACCCCAAAATCATATAAATTTTGATATATGTTCAATTCAGAAATTTGGAGCAAAAATTCCATCTTTTCAACATGTCTGTTGATTTTCAGTCTTGACACAGTTTAGCAAAATTGACCTAAACACCTGCATACACAACGGAATTTTATGTTCTTGGTCTTGTAGAAAATTTAACAAGTTTTTCTAAAATTTCATCACAGTGCTTATATGTCGAATTTCTGGCTAAAACATGCCCAAAATTGGCTTTCAATACAGACTCTGAAATCTGTCTGAAAAACAGATCTGACACACTTTACCAAATAATTCACTATAAATCATATACTTAATAGCTTTACATGAAATTTTTTCTGTGAATCCAAAACTGCTATATCTTTAGCTTTCATTTAGATTGTTTTGTCAAATTCTTAAGAGAACTGAATGAAATATGTTGATCTTTACGGCTGTTCCTAGCAATTCCAGCAAGTTGGAGTGTTGTTTGAATATTGAATCGTGTGGTGATGTTAATTTTTCATTCCATTATGCATGGATGTTGTGCTATTGCAGGAATGCTTAGTTATGATGTTGTTATTACATTTGATAATGTGACAATGTTCGCTTCTATGGCGCCTGCCACGTGTTTGTTGAAATGCCCCAATGAATGTGAAGTTAAAGAAACATGAGAAATGAGCCTATATGCTCATGTATCAAGAACCATGTTATAAATTGATGATATTGGGGACATGGATGGCATGGCTACATTACTATACGTTGAGTGTGTGATGTGATGGAGGGCATGTCACGTGAGTGCATGACCCAGATTGCTATGTGATGAGGCGATGACTGAGGGCGTGACACTTAGGTGTATGACCCGTGTTGATTAAAGGAAGTTTAGTAGCATGCCACCATGTTTTCTATAATGGAACTTGTAACGCTTAATTGATGTTTTGAGAAAGTCTCAAATCCCTCCAAAAGGGGTGAGTTAGCAGAACCCGGGTTTTAAGTGGGATTTGAGTAAATTATGGATATGAGGCCTGGACTGAGAAGTTGGGAAAATGATTATGTGATATGTGATATTTATACCCACTCGCCTTTATCGGGAGTGGAGGGGATATACGGAGGTTGTGTTATTGTGGGAGAGCCTTACTCCTGCTAGGGACGGAGGAGCTGAGAGGCCCGGTGTCGTACAGTGCCCGTGTCCACTGCGTCGTGTGCTATATTCACCCTAAATTTGGAGTGATGTCAAGGTCCTGGTATCACACAGTTTACCCAAGTTCCAATTAATTCAATTATAAAATAATAAAATAAGAATTTGCATGTTACTCCTTTTGCTGGCAGGACTTCCCCTTCCCTTTGCATGTTTCTTTGTGACTTTGTGTCATGCCTCAGGCACTTGCACTTATCTTATTAGATAATGGTTGCTCGAACCCTTGTATTATTATTATTATTATTATTCGTGCTAACCCTTTCCTTGTAGTAACTCGACATTGGACCGCAGGTATGATCATCTTGTTTAGCTATTTAATTTTCATTATGTTACTTAGTTACATGCCCTATTTCTCTTGTTTTGCCTTGTGGTTTGATAACCTTAAAATGGTGTTCCAAATTCAAGTTGATTCCTACTGGGGCACGCATTGACGTGCTCCTCCTTATTTTTCAGGTAGCAGGGGCATCATCGTTGGTGGTGACTTGGAGTTGGGTTTTCAGGGGTAGCATTTGCTGAGAGATGTAGTTGTATTGTGATTGGGTTGTTTTGGGAGATGGAGAGTGGTGGTGTTTGTGTAGTGTCGCACCTGGACTATGTACATAAATGGAAGTTGTTATATATATGATTATTGTTGTTGTTCTATGTACTATGCGGTTGTTTTTGAGTATATTTATGGAGCTTCACTTGTACTATCCCAGCATGTGCGCAGTGGCCTGCCTTTGCTTTCCCTCTCTCGCATCTTTCTTCCTTTACCTCTGCCTCTTCAAGATTCCTGGAAAAAAAATTATGGTAGAAGAAAAGAAAAGAGAAATTCCGGGTATTTTGGGGAGCAGGGCGTTACAGTGACTCCATTAAATGTAAGCAAGCCCAGATCTGAGCTTAAAGTAAACATTCTCTCTTTCTCCCTAAAATTCTTCCTTGCTCCTTATCGGGCTCTAGCAAAGCTAGAAGGAGCTCGGATCGGATCCGAAGTCTTGACGAAGGATCCACTCAGGGTGAAATCTTCTTTGGCACGTGGTTGGCTCGACGACAAGGGTGTTGCTCACCTCGGGACTCGGTGCGGTTTGGGACACGATTTGGCTCGGGACGCGGTTCGGCTTGGAAGAAGCGGCGCGGGAGCCAAAGAAATGTTGCTGAATATGACACTTCATATTCTACAGAAACGAAGTGAAAGGTATGTAGTTTAAATTAAACATGTGTTTATAAATTGCAAATGTTATATAGATCTATCCTTAGGGGTTGGTCGGACCGAACCCCGAGATAGTAGAGATCTTGGCTTGGGTTAATATCTTTAGGGCCATTCTTAAAACTATTTAAAGATAATTTTCCGCTGCTTTATTTGATATCTTCGTCCGACCAACTTACGCCGGACATTGATTTTATTGCCCTAAGGACCCAGAAAAACCAAACTATGGTATCAAAGCCATGTCTACCTGATCTATATATTGCAATTATAAAATGTATGTGATACACCACGTTTCTCCATGAGATGGAGTTTGAATTTTAAACTACTAAAATTGTCATTTTTTCCATGCAACGTTTTATTTTCGAAAACTGTTTTTGAATATTAGATCTAATTGTAAAATCATGACATAATTTTAATAAGTTAGATCTTTAAAATTATATGATAATTTTGATATAACTTAGATTTATGAGATAGTTTTTAAGTTGCATGCTTAGCTAAATTGTTTAGTTGATAATGGTTATATTAGTTTTATTGGTTATATGATAATTCAAGAAAAACTATTAGGATAGACATTAAAAACTTTCAGAAAATTATAAGATAATTTTTTGATGGTCATGATATGATTTAAAAATTGTTGCAACCTATTAAATTCCTGTTTAGGGTAGCCCTCTCCAAATTATTAGTTTAATTGTTCTAATAATAATTTTGAACAAAAGGCTATGATTTAAATTGTTGCAACTTGAACTTTAAATGCCTAATACATGATTAGGATAGCACCATAATAATCCTTATAGTTGATAAGGACATTAATAAAAATTATTAACCAATCCTAACAATTGCTAATTTTAGGATTCAAGTAGTTGATAGGATTAACTAGTTTTAATGAAGCCAATTCTAATCGATGGCACACATATGAATCATAAGTTTCCTTCAATGGACCATGATCCGGTCTAGTATTTTTTGACTGGTGCTGCGGATCACCATAGCTTGACTGGGGATAGTGATTCTGGCCTAGCCAAAATCCTGGTCATGTTCTGCTGGACCGCAAGGATGCGAATTATGATTATTATATTTAGTCAATTACGTTAAAAATATTCTTCAAGGTTAGCCGTAACGCCCCGTTCCCCAGGATACCCGGGAAGTACGAATTCATCCCGGTTGTTCCCAAAGAGGCGGATGTGATAGTGAAAAGAAGGAAAGAGAGAGAGACAACTAGAGATATGCAGGTCCACTGCGCACTACTGGGATAGTACCTATAGTGTTCCCACATATAAAGTATCCAAACACAAAGCATGAATTGCTGCGAGATGTATGCCTTCGAGGCAATTTATCTCCGTGTATCTATACAAACATCTTGTTCAAAATTACAGTAAGCTCTATGGTAAGAATTTATCTAAGTTAAATTATAATGTAGTTATCATTAGAAATTAATTTAGGTAAAGTCCTAAGACTTAATGCAAGGTCAAACATGTATCGAGATAAGCATCTCGAATATGGAGAAATGCTTGACCGTCAGTAGCGTAACTCTAAAAGAGTTAGTGCTCATAGATGTTTCGAGAAAAGGATATCGAAACATCGGATAGACCATTATGTCTTAGTCTTCACTATATAACGGTGACGATGATCTCATGGTCGTTTAACTTGGCGAAGTCGAAGACGAGACACATGTGCTCATTGGAGAATGAGTTCACTGAACGACCCACAAGAGTTATCATATGGTTATGATTGACAAATCTGTCAATGATAACTCTTAGTGATGATAGGCAAGTTGGTCTTTGACTTGAGGTCATTGTTTGAACCGGTACGTGAACGGTGTCATTTAGATCTCTGACCTAGCTTCGAGGCTAGGCATGTCGAAAGGTCTTTGGTCGGGTGATATTTGAAGTGTGCTAGGAGAGTAATGACCAAGATAGGATTCGTCTCTCCTGGTCAATGGGAGTTAGTGTCATAGTGTTAGTTCGGTCTTTAGCAAAAACCATGGCAAGAGTATGTTGGAAGTTGTCCAACATTATTTGACTAAAGATCGATAGAAACTAACCGGCTTCAAGCTAATGGGGTTGACAGTTTGACCGTACCCTAGGCTTGAGTTAAACGACATAGTTTAGACGAAGAGACTATAACTGCGGAATTTATCACGGACATAGTCAGGGTGGTCCCGACAATACTCATGTCGATGAGTTAACCACATAATTATGATACTGAAACAGGGACTGCAACTGCTGCTCGTGGTCACTGCCGTATAGGGCTTCGAGCCCAACCTGTAGCAGGGTCAGGCTGTAGGGTCTCACACAGAGTGCGACCTTCTTCTAGTAATAGGTAAAAACATTAGGGAGAATGTGCATTTGATGCCAGAAAGAGAAAACTGCATTTGATGCAAATGATTATTTATTAAGCTTAGATTAGGGACTATTTTGCATATGATGCAAGCTGATTTAAATGTATCGTAAATAGTTTACGACATTATTTAATACAATAAATGCAAGAAAAGGTTTACCTGTAAGACGGGAATGTCCCGGTGTGAACACATGTTCGAACGGCGTCCAAATCGGACGTTAAATGCCCAAGTTATGCTCAAAACTGCCATGTCAGCTCAAAGGGACCCATGCCCAAACTGGGCATGGGTCAGTCCTGACTGACCCACGCCAGACCGCCCAGTCTGGCCTGGGTGCCCTGGGCGCCTGGCTCACCTGGGCCAGGCGCCCAGGTCCAGGCGCCTGGGCACCTGGCCCAGGCTTAGGCAGCGCCCATGCAGACTACCACGTGCCCAGGCCTGCCTAGTTGGTGCAGTGGGCCCCACTCGGTGCGCCCCACATCAGGGTTCTGAACCCTAGATTGGTGTAGTTTTTGGCGGCTGGATTTTGCACGAAAATCATGTTTGGGCTGATCTTTGGACGATCAATTGAGGGGTCAAACGGACTTCGATTGACTCGTCGTTTTTCCTACATGTTCATCGTTCAGTGCCCTTCGATTTGATAGATTGTATCAAGATCGAAACTCAACGGTGAGGGAGTTAAAATTCATGGAAGTTTGGCCTTTATGAAAATCAAACTAACATGAATTCATTAATTCCAAAACAATAGTCCCACATCGGAAGTTGAGTAAAGGGGAGGGGTCAGCCTTCTATATAAATAGGGTGTCTGCTCTCCTCCTCTAAACTCGTCCCAAGCTCTAAATCTGAGCAGCTCCCAAAAATGTTGGAGCACGCTCGGATCTGGGCTTAAATTAAATATTCTCTTCTCCCTATAATTTCTGCCTTACTCTTGAAGGGCTCTAGCAAAGCCACGAAGGGGTTCGGATCCGATCCGAAATCTTGGCGAAGGTTCACACTCTGGTGAAACTTTCGTCGGCACGTGGTTGACTCGGAAACAAGAGGATTGCTCGCCTTGGGATGCGGAGCGGTTCGAGGAGTGGTTCGGCAGGGGACGGGGAGTGGCTCGGAAGACGGTGCGATACACCTTGCTTGTACCAAGGCAAAGTTCCAGGTATGTGAATTTAATTAGCGTTCTTTTAATTTAATCGCAGTAGCTTAGCTCCCTCTTGGGATGGTCAGACCCATCCCAAGTTGGTAGAGATCCTGGCTAAAGGGTATTGAACCTTAGGGCCTCGTTAAATAGTTTAACGAATCTAATTTTTCTGCTGCATTCTTTTCTCTCTATAGTCCGTTCGACTTAGGACGGGCATAGATTTGTGCCCTGATAGCCCATCAAAACCCTACAAGAATAACAAATAACACAGAAACATCCAGAGCCAACACTGAGACAAAGAGAAGAACCATGTTATTATACATAACCAATCATGTCCATGTACATCTTTATACAGCTACATTATCAACATATATAACATCTCAACACTACCCCAGAAACAAACCCAAGAGTACATGTGTCACTCTCCTCTCCCCTCGCCACCCAATCCTAAACTCAGACTCAGCAACAATTCTCCATCTCCAGCTTCAACTCTGAAGCACCTGAAAACCGCAAGATGGAGCACGTCAACGCGTACTCCAGTAGGATATCCAAACTCCCACTAGTATGCCACTCATAAATGCAACTACTGAGTGAACAAGTGAAAGTGCTACATGAACATGGCATGTTAATACATCAATATATAAAAGGTGCAAATGAAATAAGGCGATTAAACATCAGCTATAAGGCAAAAACTATAAAGAGCTGCAACGGTTATTAATTGAACAACAAACGCAACACAGAGGCAAAGTCACAAAGAACTACAAAATTAAGTAACTTATTTATTTCATTAAATTTCATTTGGAAACCTGGGTATGTCCTTGAATATGAGGAACTGGACTCCACCCTAATATGGGGGGTAAGGAGCACGCGCCAGTGGTATACGAGCACTGTTTCCTTAACGGGGCCTCTTACTCCACCCTTTCCCTCGCATCGGAGTGCGAGTGAGGAAAACTCTACAACATCAAAATACCATACCTGAAACTGAGCAAGGTACATAGATAACCACATAGTATCCAAAACTGACTAATGTACATAACAGTATCACAACTAGCCCAGTCCTCATACCCTACTAGTACCCAGTTTCCCCCAACCCCATTTATCAGCTCACCCCCTTTGAAAGGTGACTGAGTCATCTTAAGACTATTAATCTTTAAGGTCTGTTTGCACGGTTTCATTGATGCATCACAAATAAAGAAAGCAAACATAGGCGAGCAATAGGGATAAAAGTAAACTACCACTTGGGAGCATAGTTGGACACAAAAGTTACTATTAGCTTCATGGAAATAAATGCAACATAAACAAACCAACAACTATGCATGTTGAGGCATAAAGGAACACCGACTATGTACAACATAAGCAACCATAGTAATAATGAGCACAAGCTCGCATAAGGGAATTACAACTACATAAAGCAACATAAACGGGTTCAAGCATGACATGAAAAGGTATGCGCATGAACAATTTGATTATGGAGGCATGTGGCATGGCATAGTTTCCCCTTTCATTTCCATTTCCCATATAACACTATAGTAAGTGGGGCCATGCCCATTGCCATCTCACAACACATCCCCTTACATCATGTCATGCCTCACATTCACACCCAACCAATCCATGCATTCCACTACCTCCCACACTATGTCACACATTTCAAGAGTCAATTCCACCACTTACGTGCATTTCCACAACAATGCAATTAGAGATAAAATCCTTGTGCATGATCCTTAAATAAGGAGATAAACAATGCATTCATAAGAAATGGACTAATTTACACATGAATCCTAAACTTGTGCATGATAATCTCATAAAATTGCATAAATCCACCAAAATGCAATTAAAAGAACAACGTTGTGCATACTTCTTATAAAGGAAACACCCTTTCATTAGAACACTACATTGCAACATCACAAGCCCATTGATTTGCTATGGCTGAAAGTAACAAGAGGGAAATTCTCTACATTTTTCCACGTATAATGAAGGGTTGTTACAATTTAAGAAAATTTGCACAATTAGGACAAAAGCTAGCACCTTTGCACATAGTTCTTTTATGAATAAGCAATTAAATCAAGCATAGTTATAAACACACAAGTTGTGCATGAACTTTAATAAAGATTGTAGCTTGCTTGGAAAAGAGCCTAGTTTGCAAGTATTTCAATAAATAAGAGAACTTTCTTAAGGAAATAACAAAATAAACTACAACCCTTCCAAAATTACTAACTTTTCCCACAATCACATAAGAAAGGTAGCATCTTTACTAGGTTTTCATAACAAAGACATGAACTTCAACATCACTATATAGTAAAAGAGAGATCTTTACATAAACATGCATTTTTAACACAAAAGATGATAGACTAAATATGACATGCAAGCAACATGCTAGTGTGAGTTGGAAATCCTACCTCATAAAGGATCTCTTTTCCCTTTAAAACCCCAAGCTTTACTTCATCAAAGCCTTCCTCCAACTCCAACACCAAAAAGCCTCCATCTTTTCCCTTGAATCCTTCTCCTTAAAAGCTCAAATCAAACCACATGCACCCAACGAAGAAGGGAATGATACTAGAGGATGCAGAGTGAAGGTGGAGTAGCCCTTGTGGTGTTTTGCCTCCATACAAACCCATCGAAAGTTTCGGCCATGGAAAACAAGAAGGGGAAAATAGAAAGAAAAATAAAAAAGGAGAGAAAATGAAAGGAGAAATTGTAGGAGAGATCTAGAGATTTTTAAACTTATCCTAAAGATAAGCATGATCACTATATAATTACTAAAATACCATTTAGAAGCTCAAAGACCATATAATACCGTCACTACTTCTAGGTATTACCAAATAGCCTTTACTACACACACCCACCTCTTTACTATACACACACGCCTTAACTTAACTACAACAATGCCACTACCTCCAACCCCTTTTCACACTAGTCCACATACACACCCTCATTCATGCATACATACATAGTGCATACACACATGCACATACATGCACATACATCCATACATATATCTCTACATATAGATCATTATCATCTCTTTGTACATCCAAGGACACATACTACGTACATCCATGCCATATGTATCAACATACACCCATACATATACATGTAGTAGCTTCCAACTAGGGGTGGCAATTTTCGACCCGGCACGATAGCACGGCACGGGCACGGCACGATAAGACCGGGCCTGGGCCGGCAATTTTGGCCCGAAATCCTTATCGGGCCGGGCCGGCACGGCCCGGTTTATTTTCATGCCGGACTCGGGCCAAGCTATTCGGCCCATTAGGCACGGCACGTCACGAAATCCTTATGAGTTTGCTTGACCTCGTCCCACTTCAATAGTTAATTTCGTATTAATGAGTACTAATTCGTATTCTGTTTCAATTCGTATTCTTTTTTTTTATAATCCCCGACCTGACGAGATGTTCTCATTATTGTATACTGTATAGTACTCACTATTGTTAATTACTTTAATTTGAAGTTGAAAGATCATCAGTAGTTATAATTCTTAGTAACATCTAATTGGTGTGTACTTACTCCATAAAATAATCAAACATGAACTTTGAAGATGGATATTAATCTCACATACATAATTTTTTCAACCCTATCGGACCGGGCCAGGAGGCCCGAATTTTTATCGGACCGTGCCCGAGCCGCACCGGAATGGCCCGAAGTCTTATCGGGCCGGGCCGGGCCGGTCCTTTAAGAAAACCGGGCCGGGCCGGGTCGGTCCTTTAAGAAAACCGGGCCGGGCCGGCACGGCCCGATAAGACCGGGCGGGCCCGAATTGCCACCCCTACTTCACACACACACACACACACACACACACACACAAAACACACACACTCTCACTCACTCACTCACTCTTACATCAATTCCACACATCACTACATTATATGCACACTAGCACACTAACATGTATCCATATATACACATACCACACCCCAATACACACCTTAAACCAATTACACACACATATTACATATCAAACATAGCCATATCAAACAATGCCATATACACATAATAATACATTTCCCAATACATAGCAATACATAACATTACACCATAGAGCATCACCCAGAGAGCAACACCCTGGGGGCTTTATACACTACATAGATACACACATGTATACACAGATACATGCACACACATATATACACTCTACTGTATATGGCACTTAGGCCATTACATTAGCCGTAGCCCTCCTTGTTTTTGGATTAGGGGACTAAAAGATGCATGTCATGGTTGTCGAGTCTCCTCAAGCTATGACATGGTCTCTTTTAGAAACCGACTCCATCATACATGAGATGTAGTCTGGTATTAACCCAAACCGCTGCGTCGGGTCTCCTCGAGTATCGGTGTAAGTTAATATTAGACATGAAAACAAGGGTTCGACTAGTCTAGTCATTATAGTTTGTTGAGTCTCCTCAAGATCATAAGTGACTAGGGGTAAAAACCAATAGGGAGTCACATATGATGTGATTGACAATGAGATTATCTACCAACTGCAAAGTCGATCAACTTATTGAGTCACCTCAAAGTTGTGAAGCTCAGGGTGGTTGGGTCCCTATCCCATTAAATAACTATATTCGTTCATCTATATGGCTAAAGTTGATCGCAGAAATAGGGTGAGAATATAGTTGAATAAAAACTATTTTAACTATATTTAAAAATCATGAACATATGCTAAACTAGGGTAATTCTATGTTTTATCAAAATAGAATCCAAATCATAATATCCTTAAAAGAAATAAGTCAACTGGACAAAATGATTAGTTGAGGAATATTTGATAAACCAAACTATATTCTCACTGGTATTAAAAGTGTCCTTCCTAGCACCGAGTTAAGGACAATGATTTCCTTAAGCTCTAAAGTCTAACACAATAAAAGCACGCTACTTAACACTCGCCTCTGCGAGCAGGGGCAGCTTAACCATACTGATGTTTAAAGCACGTTTTTCCGTACAACTTGTTGAGTCTTCTCAAGTTTGTATGGAGAACAGTTTTAATCCGTAAGGTTGGAAACTTCGATCAAACTGTTTGACTCGAAGATGAGTGTAAGATCAGTGCAAGACAATGTATTCAAATTAGATCTTGAGACGAGCAACTTGTCGAGTCTCCTCAAGGTTGTAAAGCTCAAGCATTTGGATGCATGTGATGCTTGCATAGCTAATATTTGTGTTAGGACGAAAAATGTCTAAATGTGATTTAGAAAGGAGAAGGCACTACGGAAAATTCATTGAGAAAGAATATTTGGTTTATCATAAGTCAAGGTATAGTAGGATGAATTGAAAATACAACATGTTTGATGTCTAAAATTTCAGAATAACTGTTATACAAATATAGTTTCATATATTGGCTAATGGACAAAAGTTGTCTTTAGGCCATATGGAACTTATATCACATTTGGCGAATGTCGTCACATTACTTTAGAAGAAATGTTTTGATGTGATTATAATGTATAACAATGTTGTATTACTTGTTAATACATGAATATGCAAGTTAGTATCAAATCTTATATGACAAAATAGACTAAGCCGTACCGAAGAGACTAAGCTTCAAAAGTCATATAAAGAGGGGTTTGACCTCTCGTATTATGAGTCGAATGACACTTGTAATTCTTGTTTTAAAGGTTTGCTGGCCGAAATTCCATCTATAAGACAGTGGAAGAATGAGTAGGTGAACTCGTAGTCTCGTACATATGAATGTACCCAGACCCAAGTTTGAATAAGCCAGGATAAAGTATTCTTATTTTATTACGACACGCATTCTTGATGAAACACAAGCCTGATAAAATAGAGAACACAATGACAGAAGTATTTGAACTGGTTCGATCCGATTGAAGAGTCGAATACTTAGCTATGTAATTCTTACGTAACTAAATGAAAATGAGATTTTCTCTCAGGTCAAGTCTTTTAACACATCGGTGTGTTAGAGAGCATGAATCGTACTCAGTTAGACTTAGTGCGATACATGGCTAATGACTCTGAGTTACAATCCTCGTTCTGGGTTAAAACCCAGATAATAATGCCTAGGTATTCGATAAGGTTATGTTAGAACCTTATAAATATAATATCCCTCAAATTAATTGTTAGGAAGTTACAAGGATTACTCGAGTCTCGTGAGACGTTAAGTTGAGTTAAACGCCATAGTTGATGATGGCCTAATCATCTTCCAAGAATCCATTCAGAGTAGGAACTCTAATAAATGGATTAATGCAATACGAAAAGATCCGTGCACGAAAATAAAATATGGACTTTAGTTTACGTGCCCAAGGAAAGTGTTTCCTTAGGCTGCAAGTAAATCTTCGTAACAGAAGATTAGTGCGGAAGGAAAATAGTGAAGTGAAACTTATGTTGGATGAGAACGGTTATCATCCTAACTCCTATAAACGGATTATGATGAAACGTTCTCGTTAGCAGATGTGTACAGATCTGTTTGGATCAGACTCGATGTAAATGCTCATGATGACCATGAATACTGAAATATGTTTGTTTTCAAAATATGATTTAGAAGAACAAACTTATAGAGTTTTCAAGGTCAGTGGAAGCAAATAAAAGGCATGCGAGGCATCAAGGAGCCGAAACTTTGACAAAGTGGTCAAAGAGTTTGACACTTTATCAGAAATGATTATGAATTGTCTAAATGACCAGTAACTAATTTGGATTACTCTCGTTAGGTACGATAAGCTGGATAAGATCCAGGCAAGATATATATTATGGATTCCAATGAACCAAGGGAATTATTTGGATGAGATTCAAATGTGTGGTCTAAAATGAACATAGAAATTAACCCATTAAGTCTATACAATATACAATTTAGCAGACCCACTCACGAAGGCTCTACCACATGAAGTCTAGAAAGACTTATGTGTAAATGCGGTATGAGATACCGAGATAAATGGGCCTGAGTGCAAGTGGGAGAAGTAGCGAGATGGGTTTTCCCTCGAGGCAAATTTATCTCTATGTGTGTGTACAAACGTTTTGTTCAAAATAACAGTAAGCTGTTTGGTAAGAATTTACCTAAGTTAATAATAATGTAGTCTTTATTAGAACTTAGTATAGTCCTGAGACTTAATGCAAGGTCAAATATGAATCAAGATGGAGATCTCGATCATGAAGAAGTGTTTGACTGATTGTAGCATAGGTCTAAAAATGTTCGTGGTCGTAGATTTTTCAAGAAATGGATATCGACACATCGGATAGACCATTGTGTCTCAGTCTTCACCATGTAATGGTGATGATGATCTCATGGTCGTTTGACTTGGCGAAGTCGAAGACGAGACACAAGTGCTCATTGGAGAATAGTTCACTAAACGACCCAACGAGATTTATCATATGGTTCATATTGATCAATTTGTCAATGATAACTCTTAGTGATGATAGGCAAGTTGGTCTTTTGACTCGAGGTCATTGTACGAACATGTGCGTGAACGGTGTCACTTAGATCACTGATCTAGCCTCGAAAAAGCACCATTGAAAGGTCTTTGATTGGATGACATTTGAAGCGTGCAAGAAGAGTAATGACGAAGATAAGATTCGTCTCTCTCGGTCAAAGGGAGTTAGTGTCGTAGTGTTAGTTTGATCTTTAGTGAAAACTCTGGCCAGAGTATATTGGAAGAAGTCCAACATTATTTGACTAAAGATCGATGAAGACTGACCAAGTTCAAGCTAGTAGGTTTGACAGTTAACCATACCCTAGGCTTGACTAAGCGACATAGTTTTGAGAAGAGACTAAAATGGAGGTATTCATCACGGACATAGTCAGGGTGGTCCAGACAATACTCATGTCAATGAGTTAAACACATAAGTATGATACTAAAACAAGGATGGCACATGTTACTCGTGGTCACTGATGTCTGAGGTTTTAAGCTCCACCTGTAGTAGGATCAGGCTGTAGGGTCTCACTCAGAGTGAGATCTTCGTCAAGAACATGTAGAAATTAGGGAGAAATTGCATTTGATGCAAGGGACAGAAAAATGCAAAGAGTTTGCAGTTAGCTTGCGGACTTGGGATAAATGATCCTGAGTGCAAGTGGGAGATGTTGAGGTATGTATGTCTCAGTTAAGTTGTATTGGATGCAAATGAATTTTATAAGTCACAAAGAGTTTGCGATATAAGTTTAGAACATTAAGGATGTGGGGATTTTTGCATATGATGTAAAAGAGAATTAAATATGTCGTAAAATGTTTATGAGCACATTTAATATAATGAACACAATGAAAAGGTTATCTGGTTGACAGGATCGTCTCGGTCTAAATGCAGGTTCGAACGGCGTCCGAATCGGACTCTAAATGAGCGATTTAGAGCAATTACAAAGGAAAGGGGTTTTAAAGGGGGGTTCAGCCCCTTTATAAACAAGCCCGGCCCATTGGGCCGGCCAACAATATTCTGGTGACCTGAAAAGGGTGCCAGCACGTGCGTCCATGTGGGCGCGTGCCGTGTAGGGTGCCAGCGTGTGCGTCCATGTGGGCATGTGCGTCCATCTCAAGCTGAAAGAATAGATTCCCCCAATATGTTATCAGACATCCCTGAACTTAAAAGCATAGCATTCATCATTTCTTTCAAGGTTCTATTCTTACGTTCAACTTTACCATTTTCTTGTGGTAAGTAAGGGGCACTAAACTTATGTATAATCTCATTCTTCTCACAAAAATCCTTTAAGGTGTTGGTACTATGTTCTCCACCTCTGTTAGACCTAACTCTCTTGATTTCCTTATCAAGTTGGTTTTCTGCTTCAACCTTGTATTTAATAAACAACTCTTTTGCACATTTAGTTCTAAGAAGGTACACCCTAGTGAACCTAGAGTAATCATCAACAAAAGTGATATAGTAATGTTTTCCTCCTTTGCTCCTGGTATTTTTGAAGTCAGCTAAGTCTGTATGAATTAATTTGAGAAGGTCTAATTGCCTAGTAGAGATAGGTTTACATGTTTTTTTAGTGAACTTAGCTTCTACACAAAAAGGGCATTTGGAGAATTCTATTGAGCTTACCGTAGGTATTAGGGCCAAGTTCCTTAGTCTTTTAACTGATACAATATTGACATGCCCTGGTCGGCCATGCCATAAATGTAAAGACTCGGCAATATAAGTAGAATCATGTTTATTCAAAATTTCAGAAGCAACCTTAAGAATAAACAAACCATCACTCAGATACCCCTTCCCTAAAAAGTCCCCACTACGAGTGATTACAACCTTGTCAGCCTCAAAGATAAGTTGCAGTCACGCTCTATTCAGTAAGGAACCAAACACGAGGTTGCGGCGCATTGATGGGATGTATATGACATTGTTAAGGGATATGGTCTTTCCTGATGTGAGTTTCAGCAAGATTATACCTTTATCAGCAACTCCAGTAGCTGTTAAGTTTTCCATGAAGACGCATTCTGTATCAGCAGCGTCTTTGAAGTCATGAAACAGCTCCTTGTTGGCACAGATGTGCCTTGTAGCGCCAGTGTCCAGCACCCAATCAATGTTGTTGGCCACCAGTTTCACTTCAACGACTACATCAGTAATGACTTCATCATGTTCTGCAAGGTTAGCAGTTAGCTTGAGCATCAGCATTTTCACCTTGTTTCTGGAGCGTCTTCTAGGGTCCTTGGCATTGAGTGCATTGATAGGCCTTATGGCCTAGCTTGCCGCAGACATAGCACACCATGTTTGGCTTCTGGACCTTGCCTTCTGGTTTGGTGAATCGGCCTTGGTTCTTATTCTTTCCTTGGTTAAATGTGTTCTTGTCTTTGCCTTTGAATCTGTTTTTGTTGACATGACTGGCAGATTCAACTATATTAGCCTTTACAGAATTGACAGAAAGAGAATCAGGCTTATCTTTGAGGTGATTAGCCTCTTCAGTTCTCATGTGACTGATCAGCTCCTGCAACGATAGATCCTTCTTCTTGTGTTTGAGATGATTCATGTATTCATTTCAAGATTGTGGGAACCTCTCCAATAACACGTTTGCTTGAAAGATTTCGTACATCTTCATTCCTTTATTAAGAACATCAACACACAGGTTCTCATAGACATGAACCTGCTCCATTATAGCTTTGTCATCGACCTTCTCAAAATCCAGACATTTTCCAACAACGTATTTCTTCTTCTCTACATCATCTGAACCATATTTCTTCTCTAGAGAATCCCAGATAAGTTTAGAAGATTTGTGAATTATAAACAAATCAAATAGGGAATTTTTCATATGATTAAGAAGGTGGTATCTAACAGTTTTGTTGTCCTTTTCATATTTCTTAATCTCTTCTTCAGTAGATTGCTTAGCGGTAGCAACAGCAGCAGGGGTAGTTGAGTTGTCGACGGGAGAATTAACAACCTGGCATTCGTTGAACAAAACATAGTCGATTTCAAGTTGTTCAAAGAACATAAGGAGTTTTGGGACAAGCGTTTGTAATTGTTACCTTCGAGAGGTTCTAACTTAGAGAGATAAAGAAGGGATTTGTTTGCAATGATAGCCATAGTACTAAGAAGGTAATTGCTTTCAAATTGTTGGATTATTAAGGTATAATACTATGGCTGTATTGTAAAGAAACAGAGCACAGACTGTAGAGGAACAGTGGATAATTGTATATAGAAGCGAAGAAAGAGATATGAACAGAATACTTATCAGAAAAGGCGGTGGCGTGGGACGACCACTGACTTGAAAGCAATTACGTTGCGACCTCGGTGGTAATCAATATTGTCGGTTGCTGCCCAAGGTTAACACAACAGCCCCTGGACGCGTCCACTCGCGGCCAAGAACTTTGGAGTTTGCACAGTACAGATACCCATGATAACGCGCAGAAGAAGAGAGAAATTTTGGAGGATAGAAATTGTTCGTGTGTCTTAGAAGAAAATGAGGCATGGCTACTTATAGGATTCAACAAGAGAAGTTACAGAATTCAAACGGGCAAAAAAAATTAACGATGTAACATCTGCAATTAATCAAATAGCCATTTGGTCATTACAGTTGCAATAAAAAATGGAATGTTGGAACATTTAAGGGAAATCAAAATTGGAATGTTGAGACATTTAAGGGGCTAGGTCCAAAAATGGAAAGGCACGCGTGCGGCAGTGGTGGTGCGCGCGTGGTGGACCCATGTTCATGTAAGTCCTCTCCCCTTCACGAAAGAGTTGTACCCCTTGCTGCACATCCACAAGTCTCAACAACTCCCTAATAAACTCATTCAAATAAAATTACTCAAGCAATGTGAGACTAAAAAAAGTTAGTGGGAATGAAACAAAGGCTTTTGAGAGCCTATTATTTCCAACAATAGACAATAGCAAGAACATGAAAGAAGGAGATGATGAAGAAAGCTCTAGAGGTGTGCACATTCTCCTGGATATGAATTGATTCCACCAACAAACAGTTAGAATGGAGCTTCTACAATCTGATCTGATTAACACATAGAATGCCATGGTTCTAAATTCATCTGGGTTCCAAAATTAGAATCAAATACTCTGATGTAGTTTGTTAGACTCTTACGTTTTTTGGGTAACATGGTGCTTGTTTTGGTTTGAAATTCTAAGTTATTTGTAGCAAGCCAAATTGTGCTTCCATGGCTTGCTCTATGCATAGTGTAAGTGATGATGCTTGTGTCAACTCCTCATCCTCATGGAATGTTATGGTGAATGAAGGGTTTCCTATATGAAGTTACTCGTAGAATTTTAACAAAAATTCTGCTCTAACTTATATATGTAATTTTCATTATGTATTTTATATACTTTTGAGCAGAGCTCGTCACCTTTCCTTTGTCTTCAAAAACAGGCTTGAGCTACAATGCTATCTGTTGAGTCATCGGGCTGACACTTAAGGGAGCTCGTTCGATGAGCGACTGAGGCCCGCGGAGCCCACCAAAGAGGACGGAACATAACCCAGTCAAAGCCCACTTACCAACCGCCCATAGCACTCCTACCAATTGAACGTGGGATTGAAGGTGGGCTCATAAATAGCGGGGATGTAGGCTACGGTTACCCCTATTAAAAAGGGAAGATCATGGCACTATAATGGTAACTGTGTAACGACATGTTTTCATCAACACAATTATTTACGTGTTTAACCTATTTTCGATTTTTTAAAAAACAATTTTATAATGGTTTGTCAGAAGTTTTATGATTTCAAAAATTTCTTATAAAAATATTTTGAAATATCAGACTAGTTATGAAGTATTTTAGTAAGTTCGGGTTTCATCAAATACCTCTAAATAATCTAATAAAAATTTATTTCAATTATTATTATTTTGGCTTAACAAATTAATTTTCTATACAAACATCATCAAAACGTTTTCAAACTTCTACGGTATCATTCTATGCTCATTTAGGGCTCCCCACATTAATTTCCTAATTTTCTGAAGTCAAAATTATAGAGAACCCGCAAACCCGCTTCCTAAATGTTTTGTCCCAAAACTAGTGTCTCCGTAGCTCAAACCCTGAAATGGGTCTCGTATTCGTGATCCTCGTGACGATACGAACCCGTGGGTATATTTTCGTAATTTTTCGGACACATTCACTAGTAGGGACAAAATCGTAATTTCGTTACAAATTTTATTATTTCTGTCACTAATTGCCTTAGCTAAACCGAATTACTAATTACCTTTAACCCTAATTACCTTAACCTCAAACACGTTTTCACGTTTCAAAATTTTTCTAGGCTTAGTCAAAGACAAAAACCTAATTACATTAAATACCCATCTAATCACATTAATTATCCACCTAATCTCATTTACATCTTTGACTAATTACTAACTTAATCTCTATTTAAACCCCCAACCCACCCTCTCTAATTCACGAAAACATGCTAATTCTCTCTCTCTCTCTCTCTCTCTCTCTCTCTCTCTCTCTCTCTCTCTCTCTCTCTTACTTCGTCCTCTTCCCTTAGGTTACGCACCCCAACCCCGAACCCATACTTCTCTCTCTCCCCCCCAGTTTTTACTCACGCACCCAGGGCTCACCCTCACTCTCAACTCTCCCGCTCTCTCTATCTCAACATATCACACACACTCTCTCTCTTCCTCACGCACGCTCCCTCCGGCGGGCCTCGACAGCCGCGCCACCGCTCCCCGCCGAAACACCCCCGACGACAGACCCCGGAGCACAGCAACCTGCCGCTCCGCACACTCGACCCCGCCTCCGCAGGCGATGGCGACTCGCCCCTCCAAAGCCCACACCATCGCCGACGTCTTCGAGTCGTCACTGCCGCCCACGCTCGTTGCCGGATCTCTGCCCAGCTGCACCCACGCTCCGACCCACTGTCGCCGCTTGCCACCGTGTTCACCGCCCACCGCCTGCACGACTCACCGTGAGCTCCTGCCTCCTTCCACCATCTCCGGTGTCGAAGCCCACCACAACTGCCCCCGGAGCTCAGCTCCGGTGAGCTCTTAACCCCCACACCCCGTTAGTCTCGCCTCCACGCCGTTAACCCTCCGAGCTCCGACGTCACCAAGCCCCCGACATCGAAGCAGCTCCACCCACCGCTTCCCCGCGCTCCCTTGCCTCGACCACCGTCCCTGCCATGCCCCAGCAGCAGCGCCTCGCTGCTCCGAACTCCCCCGTTCACCGCAGCAACCGCCAACTCCCCCAAACACATCGCCCTCCTCTCTCTCGCCCAGCAGCAGCCATCGCCGCTACTACAGCTCCGCCTCAAGCTCACGGCGACGCCTCCACTGCCCTCCCTCACACGTCGTCGCCGTCCTCTCGCCACCGCCGAAAGCCGCCGCCGACCGCCACGCCACGTCACCGCGCCGCCACGTCGACGATCCCCGCCCCCGTTGCTCCATGCAAATATAGAACGAGGGTGAGATTTCGAACGTATTACGTTAAATACGATAACGTATTTTCGTAAATACGTATTTTAATAATTATTAAATGGGTTTATTGGTTTTAAATTAATAATAAATAATATAAGCATCAGAAAAATGTGAAGCTAGCTCCAGAAAATCAGAAATGACATTCTGGATCCAATGGTGTTGGTTTCATCTCAATCTGACGCTTAATTTTCCCAGAATAAATTTTAAGCCAAAAACTTAAATATGTATTTTTCAATTAAACATCCATAACTAGTTATTTTCACGTACACTGATACATAAGAAAAATATATGTTGTAGTACTCTTCGAAACGATCATTTTGACAGCTCATTTGCAACCTTCCGATATAGATTGCATCCAGAATAGATTGTTGAATAATTACGTTACTTAATTAAAAATTAGTTTTTAAATCTATATTGAGCTTGTAAAAATTATAAAAAGTAGTATAAGCTTCAACAAAATATTTCCTCCTAAAGTAAAATTATTTTCATCATATCTAGCCTATAGAAAAATTTAGAACGTTTTCCGACATTGTTTCAACCAGTTTTAAAAATCAAAACAACCAAGTTTAATAAATAGAAAATAGGGTGTTATGTAACCGATTGTTCTTGTGTTTTGCAGGTACCAATTCTCGTACACCAGTATCTTTTGAAGCTCTACCTCCGACCTCGTCTTACTACGACGATCTCGATAATGTAAGTCACTTTAATCCTAACTTTAGAAATCTGGATAGTGTACTCGTATGAACTTAGGACACGACATCTAGTCTCAGAACAGTTATTGACCAGAACAGATGACTAAAGACCTAACTAAATAGGAAACGAATCAACTGCAGAGCAACTTTGACTTGAACGTACGACATCACTAACTTTCAATTAGATGGTTGAAGTACACGACCATCTACTTGGGTAAACTGTGTACTAATTGAAAACTGCATGCTCGAAGCATGGATCGGGTGTAAGTTACAATTAAATTCTAACTTTAGAAATTGAGACAGTGTACTTTATGGAATTACCGCATGCTCGAAGCATGGATCGGTATCATAGTTGTTGGACTTCAAAGCATTGCTCAGGACTGACATTCTCTGTTGAGGTTTCTACCTTGACTTTTCAGCAAGTAAATACCAGATATATGTATTTGTTGTACTCATTGTTGTATGTATTGGTGTACATGTTGTTGGATGTATTGTTGTACACATTGTTGGATGTACGAAATGATGGGCCTATAAGGCCATATAGATACAGATATGGATACGGACACGGATACAGATACAGTTATAAATGTGTAATGTGATACAACACGGGTTATGGGGTAGTCTTAAGCTACGAAGTGTGCGGGAGCGATCGAGTCCACCCTTATTTGGTAAGATGTACCATCACCCGGCAGAGGATGGTAGGTAGATATTCCATGGGCTGCTCCGTGGGATGGGTGCACTTCTGGTTGCATATCGTACACTCGAGCTAAGACTGTTGCACTAGCTTGATTGATACCAGGGCCCATGAGGCCATATTGATACTAATACTAGAATGAACGTAATACACGGAATATGGGGTAGTCTAAAGCTACGAAGTGTGCTGGAGTGACCAGGTCCACCCTTATTTGGTAAACTGTACCATCACCCTGCAGGGGATGGTATGTAGATATTTCACGGGTTGCTCTGTGGGATGAGTGCACTTCTGGTTGCATATCGTGCACTCGAGCTAAGGCTGACGCACTAGTTTGATTGATGTTGCACTAGTTGATTGATATCATTGTTCTGTTACGACTAATGGCTAAGTCGAGACTACTCGAACGTGGCAGAGCGGTATAATAATAAGCGGTCTTAAATTACTACTAAACCAGTGTCTAGAAAGGAATGGGAAGGGGATTGGTCAACCAAAGGACTTGTCCTGCGGTCATAGAAGTGAACTATGCCTTCAAGCCTTGATTGCCTGGGTGGTTTGGGAGTTAAGCTAGACTTCTTATTATTAGGCCAGTCTACACTATTAGATAGTCAAGCGACGTATGTTTCCTCTTGCTCGCTCATTACCTTCCTATATAAGCCACGTAGTCTCTAGCTTTACTATTGCTTACTTAGTGCTACTACGTCTACCTGGTTGTCTTACTATTGTCATCCCATTGCCTATTGATCAAAACATTGTTGCTATCATATGCCATGCACTTTCCTTACCACACTTGAGCAGCCACTAGTACTTTACTTTTCGCTCGTATATGCATGTCTGTTCTTACTATACTTTTTGCACCAGCATGATCATCTTTCATTTACTATAGTCTGTTCTATACTTTTGCACTGCTTTATTTCTATTGCTAGACGTGTTGTGACTTACTACGGTTCCATATTCGTGGCACCGCAGACGATGTACACGTGGAGGTAGATGCTCTTGAGGTAATAGCACTAGAGTTCGACCCTGAGTCCGCAGATTCCAGAGCTATTTTCAGTTATGTACTTTCTTTCTTTCATGTATCTTTTTGGAACATTTTTGTACAGCATGGATTGTAATAATTGGACACTATTTGGGTATTTTTGTACATCTCTGCATCGTGGCTATTTTTTTTTCACTGGTTAACTACAGGACCTGCGCAAATATCAAAAAAATAACAAGCCCGGGAACGGGTCGTACAGACTGTTATCCTCCCAATGTCACTGAAGAGACCTCAGAGGTCTATAAATACGGGAAGATGGACATAATAGAGGAGGTACGAGATCTGATACTATGAAATTATATACTTCATCTTATATTTCTTCCACAAAAGAGCTTGCGACACCAGACCTGAGACGAGCCTCCGTGGGTCGATCTCAGCTGCTCCAAGCTTCTTCCCTCTCTTAAGTTTCATTCTAACTTAAGCATCGGAGGGGATTTATGTCGGGACCCAGATTCGACCCTCCGGATGCTTCCTTGTGGTGCAGATCATCGAGCCTTGATCCTACAAGAGGGTCATACCTGAGCTTCTCAGCATCGATCGACCGACGCTAGATATGTTCGAGGGTCGAACAAGCATTGCAAGTCAACCACCATCAACCAACGACCCTGGTTCTTCCAACCTAGGGTCACACTCAACCGACTAACGAGGCTCCAACTCAACAAGAAAGAATCCACGTCAGCATCACAATTGTTTCGGTCATATTTGGCCTTAATAGTTTGACGCCGTCTGTGGGAAACATTCATCAGTTCGACATCCCAAATCAATCAATAAGCTATGTCAGCTGGACCCAGTAACATCGGACTGAACCCAGGTCCAAAGGACAATCAAAACGCTAACAACGTTCGGGTGGAGGATGCCTCGGATTCTACATCCTCATCAAAAGACCCAGGAGGACCACCAATGTACCTAAGGTGTCACAGGAGCAATTCGACCAATTTGCAGTGCGGGTCGACAAGAGTCTCAGCGTATTGGTGACTCTGGTGCATCAAAGCATGTGAGATCCACTACTCGCAAATGAGCAACTACCGCCTCCAAATCCAACTCCGACACCGAGGAGGGATGTTGCCATGCTTAGGGATCCAAGAGATCCGAGAGTGGATCGACAAGAGATCACCCCACTCAATACAACTCCCACAACTCACCAATATGGCGAAATGGAGAATGATAACCATACCTTCAGTTTCCAGGGAGGACCCAGTCCCTCCAACTTTAGGTGCATGAATCGCAACATCCTGGATCAGGTAATAAATGGGGTCTTTCCAGTCTATAACCCTCTTGATTTTGCAGGTGGAAATGTGAGAATAGAGGAGGAGGAAATTCCCAACCAATCTTCAGGAGCTACTTACCTGCAAGGGGGGAGGAGCGATTCCAACTTATCCATTCCGCGCTTCGACAGACCCCGTTGAAGGAGAACATCACGTCTGCTCCTTTTCTCTCAATATTCAAACTCCCCATCGTGCCGACGTATGATGGCAGAGGCGACCCGTATGCACACATCCGCAAATACTTAAACGTGATGCTGCTTTATGGGGCCGACGAGCCATACCTCTATCGAGATTTCCATACTACCCCGATTAAGACGGCGGAGGGCTGGTACAACGGATTACCCAACGAGTGTATTGGGTCATTCGACGAATTGGCTGATTTGTTTTGCAAGCAATTTGTCGCGGGTCGACGTCCCAAGAGAGTCCTCTCACCTCTTTACGTTCAAACAGAAGTATAAAGAGCCAATCCGAGCCCTTGTCAAGCGGTTCAATGGCGAAAGGCTCGATGTAGAGGACACACCAGATGTAACTGTCATCGCAGCTTTCACCTAAGCAGTGCGGAACAAACACTTGCGGAGGGCCCTCCACCAGTTTCCACCTAACAAACTCGTGGAGCTGTTCAATATAACAGATCGGTTCACCATCTTTGAAGAAGCGGAGGAACCGACTGAAACTACTAAGAAATGATCCATGTCAGCATCTCAATTGTTTCGGTCATTTTTGGCATTAACACTAACACATAAACGATACAATTTCATTGCAATTACGATGACATTTGTCAATAAATCAATGGGTTATCATGTAATATCCAAATAGCTCTAGAAGAAGGTGACAGATCCTACTTTGTAGGCATTTATGATCACTATAATAGTTTATGCTTTTATGATAAAATGTACCACCACAAGATTATGTTTTCATTAGGTACCCTTTGATTCTATTCTAATTTAACTTAGGTCAGGTTTAGCTTCAGAAACCGAGAATAAAGGGCAAGAAATGGAATAGTTCAATTATTTAGGTAATTAGTTTTCATCAAACTTGTGCACGCAATGGCAAGGGCTGTTGCCTTGTAACCCAAGAAAAAGTAATCGTACACAAATTTTCCTCCACTTGTAGACATACAGAGATATGAAGCAATTAGTATTAGACAAATTGATCAGCTAATAAAGTAACCACTTAAACAAACGTGTTGCCTATCTTGGTTGTAATGGCAGCCACATTTTGTCTTTCCTAATTAGGTTTTACTTAAACACGTTACTTTCTTACGACCAAACGTACCGGCACGATCAAACTTGTGCACACAACGGCAAGGGCTGTTGCCTTCTTGATCTCCTGTATTTAATTTATAGCACCCGCATCCAAAAAATCTAAAGTAAGAAATATTTGGAGTGTTGCCATGCCATAGTTCATAAGCAATTCTATTTAATAAAGGTCGACGCATAACTCTATTGCATACATGAAATGCAGTATTAATGGCCTCAGCCCAAAAAGACATATGCAAACTATATTCATTTAGCATACCTCTAGCCATCTCTTTTAATGTACAATTCTTTCTTTCGACCACCCCATTTTGTTAAGATGTTCTAGGAGAAGAGAATTCATGTAAGATTCCTTTTTCAAGACAAAAATTTTCGAACATAGCATTTTCAAACTCCCCTCCATGATCGCTTCTAAATTTTATAATGGAAGAGTTTTTCTCATTAGAAACTTGTATGTAAAAGTTTTGAAAATTATTACACGAGTCTGATTTGTTGGCTAGGAAGTAAACCCTGTGTATTTAGAGTAATCATCAACCAATACTAAACAATACTTTTTACCTCCTAGGCTAGTAATGTCTGTGGGACCAAATAAATTCACGTGCACTAATTCCAAAATGCGTGTGGTGGCAACTTCATTAATGCTAGAAAAAGTAGATCTAGTTTGCTTACCTTTTGTGCATGCCACGCACAACTTACCATTCACATATGTTTGATGTGATAGTCCTCTTACCAGATTTTTTGCTTTCCAGCTTCTTTAGCAATCTTATGCTTGCATGTGCTAATCGTCTATGCCATATTGTGGCCTTTTTTCAACTACAAGCAAGCATTTAGAAACAGGCAGTTCTTCAAGCATAAGAGTATAAACATTATCTCTTCTATTAGCAGTAATAATAATGTCACATGTGGAGCCATCAATAATTCTATAAAGATTTGCATCAAATTCTACTTTCATACCTTTGTCGCACAGCTGACTAATAAAAATAAGGTTATGTTTACGCTTTTCAACCCAAAGGACATCTGTAAGCTGAAAGGTGTCGTTACCTACAATACATTTACCAATTACCTTGCATTTTCCATTGTCCCCTAAAGTAACACTTCTTCTTTCACGCTTTACAATGCTAAGAAACTTTTTGCTATCACCTGTCATGTGTCTTGAGCAGCCAGAGTCTAAGTATCACTCACACTGTTGTCCCTTAGACGTGCCATGTACCTATACATAGGAAGAACATGATATGTGTGACCTAGGAATCCAAATAGGTCCACTGGTGTATCACTTTACTTTTTGGAACCCAAATTTGCTTAAATTTAATGTTGGTGTTCCTATACTTGCAATTATAATAAGCATGACCAACACCACCACATGTATAACATTTAGCAAACACACTTCTTCCTACACCAGTTTCTTTTTGATACTTTCTATTAATTCTAGGTCTTTCATCAATTCTATTTCCATAGCCTAAACCACGCTTATTATTACCATGTATCTGATTTCCTAGGATAATGTCTAATGAATACTTTCCAACACCAAATTTTTTAACAGACAATTCAAGATCAGATATTTTAGATTTTAAGAACATATTCTCATTAACAAGCATGATACATTTACTAATGAAAGACTTTTTGTTCTCTTCCTCACTCTTTTAAAATTAGCCATCTTCTTTTCTAGCTCTTTATTTTCATTGATTAGCATGCAAATTTTCTCATTTGGCAATTCATTTTCAACTTCTAGCTTAACTATATTTAGTTTAAACATGCTCGTATCTTTAAGCAGAGTAGAGCAATTAAGACATTTAGATTCAGCAGGCATGCTAGATTTTCCTTTTTTTTCAATGAGCTAATTGTGGAATTATATTCAGCAAGCTTTTCTTTTATTTCATCAACTTCTAATGACATGTTGTAGTTGTATTGCTGCAGTTCAAAGTTAGCATTTTTAAACATCTCTACAAGGTATTCAAGTAACTCAACAGTTGATTCCAAGCTTTGAATTTCATCTTGCATTTCTTTAAAAGTAGTCACAAGTTGAGCTTTGGTTAGAGATTTTACCTCATCTAATTCTCCCTTCAGGCAATGGGAGGAATGCACAACTTCCTCTTGAGATTCATCCTCGCTGTCCATATCCCATGTTAGCACTAGAGATTTCCATTCTTGATCCGCATCGTTGTTCTTTGATTGAGGGCATTGCTTCATGAAGTGTCCCCGCTTTTTACGTTTAAAACATATAACAGAATCAGTAGTAGTCTGCTCAGAAAATTTATTTGCAGAATTAAACTTGTTAGAGCGATTAAACCATTTTAACATCGCTAATCTCTCATTGCCTATTCTGATATATCTTCTGAAGTTTTTGACTAGGAATGCTTCCTTCTCATCTTCATCTTCATTCTCCTTAGCCTGAAGGGCTAGTGCCTTTGACGTCTTGATTTCATCTTTCTCTCTAGTTTCAAGGCTCTGCAGCTCCAACTCATGAGACATCAGATTCCTTATCAGGTCTTTCACTTTCATCTGTGAAAAATTCATAGCTTCCTGAATATCTGTAATTTTGGGGCGGAAGGAGCTAGGCAGCGCTCTAAAAATCTTTCTGATTTGTTCTAAGCTTGAGTACGGCTTTCCAAGAGAAGTAGATTTGTAGACGATGTTTGTGAACCTCGCAAACATCTCCTTAATTGACTCTGATAGAAGCATGCGGAAGCGTTCATATTCAGTGCTGAGCAATGCAAGTCTGGACTCCTTTACATGCGATGTACCTGATTCGGGTTCAATATTACATATTTAACCCCTCATTTAGCCTTATTTTGTGCTCATGCGATGCCACATTTATCTCTAATTCATACGTATTTTCTACACATTTATTTATTAGAGAAAACACACTATTTGAGCACAAAACAGCAATTAACGACACATTTCTGCACTTATTATATTTTTCCTAGCACCGTCTCGATCTCACGATTCCAACGACTATTTATTTGTATTTTTCTGAGATCTGTGCTAATTTCTATGAATTTTTGAATGCAGAATACAATTTAAATGGAGAAATACGCAAGAAATACGGATTATACGGCCGCCAGCCAATCAGAACGCGACACGTGGCACCATCCTAGCCGTTCCCGCCTAATCTGACGGTCAGATCGCGCGGGCGATGATATATTTTCGTGACCGTTGGATCATCATCCAACGGCGGAAAGCAACTCAGATCGCAGCGGCTACGTGGCCAATTTCTTACCGTCGATTTGAGATCTGATGGCCACGACGAGCGGAGAGGCGACTGCTGCGAACGGAGATTTAGATTGCCACGCGGCCTTTTAGTAAGCGTTCGATTTCGATCGAACGGTGCACATCCGCCCGCTCGAACGCAGATAAAATTCTTCAGCGGAGACACGCGGCGCACATCGAGCGGCTTCCCGCCGCATCGGACGGCCAGCAGCGATCGTTATTTCGAAATCGTAAGCGGCGACGTGGCGTGATGTAGACCATCGGATTTTGATCCAACGGTCCGCAAGCGACTCATTTTCGCGAGGCGGGCGCGAGAGTACGAGGGCGACGTGGCCACCGCTAGGCCACATGATCAAAATCCAGCGGCTATCCGAGCTTAAGTCGAAGAGCGAAGCGGGCGGGCGAATAGCGGACCCGATCCGCGGACACGTGTCGCCACGAGGAGCGATCCCGCTTGATCGGACGGCCCAGTTTTGATCCGCTTTAGATCTGCGGCTGGGATGGATTCGGGTGCGGGTTTTAAACCCAATAAGCTTCTAAAACCCGCAATGATTTATATTTAAGCGTATTTAGGGTTTTTTGAGCGTATTCAAGGAGATTGGGGCGTATAATTGGCGTATTGGAGGCTCTAGAAGCCGTATTTCCCCTCTGAAAAATTCTGTAAAATTCCAGAGGCTTGTTTTATTATTTTCAGAGAGTTTGAAGTATTTTCAAGGAAAATTGGTGATATTTTCTTCAACCTCTACCTCGTATTTTAGTGTTTTTCATCGTATTTTGCTATGAATTCAATGTATTTGGCTATGGATCTTGTTTATTCTGAAAGTATGAGTAGCTAGAACTTATTTGTGCATGGTGTGGAGTAGTTAGGGGATATTATTCGTGTTTATTTGGTTGAAATTCCTTGTGCTAAACCGTAAAACGTCGCTAAAATTGTAATCGTTGTTCGTAAATCGACTTTTTTAGATTCCAAAAGAATTAAATTAGTTGATGATCGCCCCAAAAGGGCGAGCTTTGATCTCCCCAAAAGGGAGCTTCATACCGTAGTTTTGAACTCTCCAAAAGAGAGTTTCATATCGTATTATAGTTTTAGCGACGATCGTTTTGAATATTTTGTTTGAACCCCCAAAAGGGCATCTTCCGATGAATTGCTCCCAAAAGGAGAATTCATTGAGTTATATTGGATATTTTTCCCGGTGAATTGCTCTCAAAAAGAGAATTCATTGTGATATATTCATCAACCAAATTAATACGAATCGTTGATCCTAACGAACCCATGCCATGTGCATACTCTTTATAGATATTTTCTTACACGATTTTCTATGTTTATTTTGTTCACGTGTTCACATCACCATCATCGTCATCACCGTTAAAAGTGTTTAGTTTCTTTCCGATAGATTTCTATTTGATTTAAATTGTGGTTGCAACAGATTTCTTCCCGTGGATTCGACACCTGGACTCCCAGGTTTTACTACTTGTACGGACTCTTGCACTTGAGAGAGAGCACCTTTCCGGTCCCACCAAGTTTTTGGCGCCGTTGCCGGGGAGGAATGGTTTGTGACTACGGTTTATTTCATTTAGAGGACCTTCGGTGAGATCTTTCCACGTTATTGTACATAAACTTTTTTTATTATTTTATTTTAATTTTTAAAAAAATGGAATATATGAACTTCTACTGCACGAACAATCTTTATGATGCACGATATACGAATGCACATAAACATAGAATGGAAAAGCTCAAAATTGTTAATTTTAATCAAACTGACTGTGAAACTTTCTTTCAGGCCTGGAGGAGGTTCACAGACATTATATCGAGCTATCCGCAGCATGGTTTCACAAATGAAGAGCTTATGGAGTTCTTCCTAGAAGGACTACAACCTCAGCTGCAGGAACTATTGGGAAGCATGACACCGACAGTGGCGTGGGAATACATGGAGTCTCTGCAAGAAAACGAAGAAACCGTGGAAGAGACTTCAGAGAGCGATTCAACGGAGCCTTCGTACCTCGACCAAGAAGAGCAAAGCGTAGACGTACCTTTGGCATCCTTGAAAGAGGAAGCTTACTTGATTATTCAGACACAGGAGGCCACATCCCTTCAATTCCAAGAGAATTTCGTTGCTCGGAGTCGGCAGATTCAAAATTCCATTGAAAATCTTAATTTGATTGCCGCTTGCTTAGAAGAAGGTAATGCTTTTGAAACTCAATTTAAAGAATCTAATACGAGTTCATCTTCTATTGCAGGAGTACCGAGCGAGGACACGAATATAAATATCCACATGGCAGGAAGTGTGTGCAAAAGAGAGGATGAGCTAGCAATTTTGGATGAACGAGAGGAGGAAACAGCTAGGGACAAAGGTTTTGAGATTATTGCCATGGAGCCAGAACCATTCCCTCCTCCAGTTTTGTCCCAAAATCATTTATCCCTCTCCACAATGAACGAGCATCGTACAGAGAGTAGTGCATATCTTTCAGGGAGTAGTCGTCAACTTATTTTAATTTCTTTCACTTATTTTGATGACTACATTTGGAGTAATTTTATTTCGAAGAATTTTAAACTAAAATGGATTGACGTGACTCATCTCTTGCAGGATATAGGTGGACATCTTATAGAGATGCTGGGAGTTACGTTGCTGGGATCCAGTTTAGTCGTTGGAGGAAGATTACTCGCCGAGGAGCGCAAGGAGCAAATTGAACAACTTCCTCCACAATTAAAGATTCGGGATCCGCCATTTGATCACGGTGTGTTCTTTCCAGTAGTGTAGTTTTTATATGCTTTCTAGGTTGCTTGCTTGAATAAACTCGTACCTCTTCCGACATTGAGGACAATGTCCATCTTTAGTTGGGGGGTGTGTATGAGACCTTAGGATTTTTTATTTTTGTTTTTTGTTTTTTTTTTGTTTTTTTTTGTTTTTGAGAAGAATAAATCACCAAATCTCATCTTTTAAAACTCCTTCCTATGCCTCAAATGCGGATGATTATACATTACTTATGTTCTAAAAATTGTTTATGGCTTGATTAATTATTTTTCCTTCATGGAATTGTCGTTAATATGCTATTCATGAAAATTTTCAATTTCCATGATTAATATCTCGAAATAGTTTGAATTTATTTCATGCATGCTAATGTGATGAAAAAGCTTAAGTATACACGATTTTTAAGAATAGTTTTCAAGTTGAAGAGGGATTTGGCCTCTGTTATTAATGTTTATATTCAAAGATGGGTTTGGAGTTGCTTACAAAGAAAAAGATGAAGAAAGAAATGAAAGAAAAGAAAAGAAAAGATTTTGAATGAAAAAAAAATGAATGATGAAAAATGGATGAATGAGTATGTCACTAATAAATAACTTGGTTGGCTCGAGTAGTACAGTCCGAGGGGTCCTTTTTGGCCTAATGCCCTATTATCGTCTGATTTGGGAGCCATTGACCGGAACCTCACTCATTTGATGGAGCGATCCAAGTTATACTTTTTTCTGCGAATGTTGCTTGATGCGCGTTACGCGGAACGAATAAAAGAAAAGAAATGGTGAATATACTAAGCAACTTCAATACCCATGTCTTGAATGATTATTTTGATAGGCCAATTCCTTGGAAACAAGAAAACTAGGATATAACGACGTGTTATACTTTCGCTTGCGCAAAACGATGCTTGCATGTTATTTATTCATACTAAATTAGAGAAAATTTCATGTGATTGATTTTATTCATGGATGTGTATATTAATGGTCAAGACCATGTTGGAATTCGTATTATTGAGCCATGCCATGAGCGATTTGAAAGAACTTATTGTTTATTACTCATCCGTATTTATCGCTATTTTTGCTAGAGACTAGCAAATCGCTAGTTGGGGGGTGTGATTCGGGTTCAATATTACATATTTAACCCCTCATTTAGCCTTATTTTGTGCTCATGCGATGCCACATTTATCTCTAATTCATACGTATTTTCTACACATTTATTTATTAGAGAAAACACACTATTTGAGCACAAAACAGCAATTAACGACACATTTCTGCACTTATTATATTTTTCCTAGCACCGTCTCGATCTCACGATTCCAACGACTATTTATTTGTATTTTTCTGAGATCTGTGCTAATTTCTATGAATTTTTGAATGCAGAATACAATTTAAATGGAGAAATACGCAAGAAATACGGATTATACGGCCGCCAGCCAATCAGAACGCGACACGTGGCACCATCCTAGCCGTTCCCGCCTAATCTGACGGTCAGATCGCGCGGGCGATGATATATTTTCGTGACCGTTGGATCATCATCCAACGGCGGAAAGCAACTCAGATCGCAGCGGCTACGTGGCCAATTTCTTACCGTCGATTTGAGATCTGATGGCCACGACGAGCGGAGAGGCGACTGCTGCGAACGGAGATTTAGATTGCCACGCGGCCTTTTAGTAAGCGTTCGATTTCGATCGAACGGTGCACATCCGCCCGCTCGAACGCAGATAAAATTCTTCAGCGGAGACACGCGGCGCACATCGAGCGGCTTCCCGCCGCATCGGACGGCCAGCAGCGATCGTTATTTCGAAATCGTAAGCGGCGACGTGGCGTGATGTAGACCATCGGATTTTGATCCAACGGTCCGCAAGCGACTCATTTTCGCGAGGCGGGCGCGAGAGTACGAGGGCGACGTGGCCACCGCTAGGCCACATGATCAAAATCCAGCGGCTATCCGAGCTTAAGTCGAAGAGCGAAGCGGGCGGGCGAATAGCGGACCCGATCCGCGGACACGTGTCGCCACGAGGAGCGATCCCGCTTGATCGGACGGCCCAGTTTTGATCCGCTTTAGATCTGCGGCTGGGATGGATTCGGGTGCGGGTTTTAAACCCAATAAGCTTCTAAAACCCGCAATGATTTATATTTAAGCGTATTTAGGGTTTTTTGAGCGTATTCAAGGAGATTGGGGCGTATAATTGGCGTATTGGAGGCTCTAGAAGCCGTATTTCCCCTCTGAAAAATTCTGTAAAATTCCAGAGGCTTGTTTTATTATTTTCAGAGAGTTTGAAGTATTTTCAAGGAAAATTGGTGATATTTTCTTCAACCTCTACCTCGTATTTTAGTGTTTTTCATCGTATTTTGCTATGAATTCAATGTATTTGGCTATGGATCTTGTTTATTCTGAAAGTATGAGTAGCTAGAACTTATTTGTGCATGGTGTGGAGTAGTTAGGGGATATTATTCGTGTTTATTTGGTTGAAATTCCTTGTGCTAAACCGTAAAACGTCGCTAAAATTGTAATCGTTGTTCGTAAATCGACTTTTTTAGATTCCAAAAGAATTAAATTAGTTGATGATCGCCCCAAAAGGGCGAGCTTTGATCTCCCCAAAAGGGAGCTTCATACCGTAGGTTTGAACTCTCCAAAAGAGAGTTTCATATCGTATTATAGTTTTAGCGACGATCGTTTTGAATATTTTGTTTGAACCCCCAAAAGGGCATCTTCCGATGAATTGCTCCCAAAAGGAGAATTCATTGAGTTATATTGGATATTTTTCCCGGTGAATTGCTCTCAAAAAGAGAATTCATTATGATATATTCATCAACCAAATTAATACGAATCGTTGATCCTAACGAACCCATGCCATGTGCATACTCTTTATAGATATTTTCTTACACGATTTTCTATGTTTATTTTGTTCACGTGTTCACATCACCATCATCGTCATCACCGTTAAAAGTGTTTAGTTTCTTTCCGATAGATTTCTATTTGATTTAAATTGTGGTTGCAACAGATTTCTTCCCGTGGATTCGACACCTGGACTCCCAGGTTTTACTACTTGTACGGACTCTTGCACTTGAGAGAGAGCACCTTTCCGGTCCCACCAGTACCCTCGGGAGTCACCTCCAGAGTATGCCAAATTTCCTGCGCAGTTTGACATTGAGATATACGGTTAAACTCAGCTTTATCTAAAGAACAAATCAATGCATCCATAGCTTTATTATTCAATGAAAAGCGCTTCTTATCAAAGTCATCCCACTTATCTTCTGGTTTTAACATTTCATTATTAGCAACAGTAATGGTGGGAAGTTTATAGCCTTTTTCTACAATGCTCCATACATCATAATCAACAGCATCTAAATAAATCCTCATCCTAGTTTTCCAATATGTAAAATCAACACCATTGAACTTAGGGGGACGAGAAATAGACCGACCCTCAGCAAAAGCAGAATAAGACATATTAATAGACATGGTCAACTAGGCTAGATCCTCTAAATTGGCTCTGATACCACTTGCTGGATCTGGATCTAAGCCTAGAGAGGAGGTGAATAGGCTTATAAAAATATTTGTGCAACCCACACAAAATCTCAGGCAGTTATAGCACAATCAATCAGACGCAGAGTAAATAAAGCAGTCACAGCATGCACAAGCGATATATCCTGGTTCGGTCGTCCCAACGACCTACGTTCAGACCCAAACACAATACTAGATTATTAAAGTTAATTGGTACAACCTGTCGCTAAAGGACCAACTCTACACTCACCTGGCTCTCAGTACTTGCACTCACCAAAGTGTCCAAACAATAATAAACCTAGTAAAGCTCTCTTTTGGATAGTCCCAACTAGCCAAGTCCCCAAAAATATAATAAATTATTCTACAAAGATTACAACACCAATATCACAAAATATAATAAAGTATGAGTTTAGAATTGCTCAGTTGTGACGGTGTTGATGTCTCTGTCGTTCAGCGCGTAGTCAGAAGCAGTCTGACATGAAGTAGTCCCCTCAAGTTCTGAAGCAATAGATCAGCAATGTTGCGGCATAGAGTTCAGGCTGTGGCTTACGGTATGCAGATCATCAATCACCAATATTGTGTCATACTCCTTGCGACAGCCTCAGGTCTTGAGGAAAAAAAATTTCAGGACGCGGCTCAAAGTTCCAAGATGTGCCTTTTGGAGATTGCAAGGAGAAGAAAAACAAACTGTTGCTCTTGGTGATTCCTTTAATTTGAGGAGTGATTGGTCAAAAATGTCGGCAGCTTGGGGTTTTTTCTTCGCAAAGTTTCGGCAGGTCTGCTCTTTGGGATATGGTTTTCGGAAAGAAATTTTTAGCAGCTTGGAGATCTTTTTGATGTAGAAGGCGGCTACCTCAAAAAAAATTTGTGCGGCTGTCTCCCCTTTTCTTTGATTGGAAGAGCTGTGCTTGGGAATCTCAAAGGGAGAACAAAATTCGGCATGTGCTTGGGATTAAACAATGGAGAGTAAATACTAAGGCTCTTGGGAATTGCAATTGCAAAAAGCAATTTGTTCGGCTACCTGTTAAATTATTTATGATGAGGAGCTCTTGGGAAATATCAAAGGGAAAAGGGCAACAAAAAGGAGCGGATGTCTTCTTTTTATTGGAGGAAAGCTTGTTGATATTTTTGTTGAAGAGCTCACCTTCTCAAAGTTACGGCTGCCAACTCTTGGGGATTTTTTTTTGAAAAGTTAGCGAGATTTTATTGATTAATATACAAAATACAACAATAGCACACATTTGAGACGTGATTTCGATAGAGAGAGGATAGGGCACAAGCGCCGTCACTCTTCACTATCAATTCCACACCCAAAGTGAAGCTATACAAAAGAAGATCAAGATAGTTACAAAACTTGCAGTGCAAAGAAAGTAAGGCATGCCAATGACTCAGCCCATGTCTCTGAATTCCCAATTGGCATAAGCTGTAATCTCCTCCTCCGTAGTAGGGTCTTGATTGTGCAAAACAACTCTGATGTCAGCTGATAGCTCCGCGAAAAGGGTGCTCCTACATTTCTTCTGCCCATCAAAAATACGCCTATTTCTCTCCCTCCAGATATGCCAAACCATTGCGGATACATCAGTTTTCGCTAGCAGGCTCATAGGGCTTTTACCCGCAAAGTAAGAGAGGTAGTAATTTCCTACCTCATTCAAAGTCGGAGTAATGGTAGAAGCCGCACTTAGCTTAAGCAAGGCCCTGCACAAAATGTAGCAAGAGTAGCCACAATTGAAGAACATGCGTATTTGCGGATAGAGCAATTTTCGCTAGCAGGCTCTTGGGGATTATTTTTGAGGAATGTTGCGGCTTGCTTTCTTTAGGGTTTTTTGTTGAGCCCTCATCACATTGTACTATTTTCGGTTAGTGACATCCAAGGGTTAAGATGAGTAGCATCATGAGTAATCCTAATGAAAGGATGACTTGCAATGGGGTTGAAAGTTTGGACTTGGTTTGAAGTAGGATTTGGGTTTGACTCCAATAGATAGGAGTCATATCAAACAAGGTTATCCCCCTTTCTCCTTTGCACATTGACCAAGTCTCTTCGTGAATTAATCACAAGTTCGCCATTCCTGAAACACTTAACACACACGTTAAAATGTTCACACTCGTTTGTTATCATCAAACACGAAGTTCATAAATCGTTGCTACCAACACCTTCCTCCCTTGCTTTCACACCTGACCTTTACTCTCACTAGTGCTCCGGCATGTGTCCTTCGTCTTCTTCTTCTGCCTCCAGGGCAGGGCATCCAGCACCCACAGTTGTGCCCGTCCCACCTCCCAGGGCGGCGGTCGAGATTCAGCTAGCTAGGGGCGATTCTTCTGGCATGCCTCGGGATACGATGGGGAGGCCGTCAGAGACCTGCGCCACCTCCATAGGGCCGCTCCGCTCCAAGTACTTCCTCCCACCTTACCGTGCCAGCCCCCCAAGGGAACGAGAGGGTCTGTTTTCCTGACAATTGTGAGGTCGGGGTGTACGTGCAGAGTTTCAAGTTCGATATGTGGTTCCCGCTCCATCACTTCGTGGTGGTATTCTTGAAGGCCCTTGGGCTTGCCCTGTGTCAGTTTTGTCCCAATGCCATTGGGTGCTTGGTAGGATTCATCATGCTGTGCTTGCTTAAGGAAATCGAGCCAACCCTTGGGATTTTCGTCCAGTTCTACCATCTGAGCCAGCATAAATCAGGTGCCTGGCTGTACATCACCTCCCGGAGAGGAAAGGATCTGTTGTTGGGACTGCCGACCTCTTTGAAGCACAGGAAGGAGGATTACGTATTTGTGTCCCTTCCTAAGGAGGCGGACTTTCCAGTTCATTGGGGTAACCCGCCCTCGCTAACCCTTACGTCGAGGAGCCTCACTGATGTGGAGCTTGCGGCGAGGGACAAGTTGGCTGCCATACTTATTGACAAACAGGACATCAGGGTCCTCTTCAAGGATTACACCCTGAGGAAGACTGTGTGGCCCGCTGGTAAGTCTCCCTTCTGGATAAGCTCTCTTTGCAGTTCTCGATTCTGGCTATCCTCTCACTTCTGCTCTGTTAGGTGGGCTCGTCCAAAGTTCTTCCCCGCGCCCCCCTGTCGACTCCTGTCCCAGACCCCCACTCCAAGGAGGGGGGATCACGTTTTGAAAGTTCGGCAGAAGCAACACGGCAGGACCTCTAGGGATGGGGTGAAGAGGACGAGGAAGTGTGCATCGCCAGATCAGGGGGAGGCCGGAAGGAAGAAAGCTCAGGGCCTTGTTACTGGCAGGGATACCCCTCTCCTCAAGGCCCTGGTGCCCCCTGCCCATTCTCGTCAAGTCAGGGACAAGTGGCCTTGGGGAATTTCTCCCCTTCCTACTCTGGCTCGCTCCAGTGGATTACGAGAGGTCCTTGTGTTTTTAGGTCAGCCGAGGCCGACCTGCCTCGGTCGGGGGACGGGTTGCTCAGCCCTCGCTTTCCTGTGGGGCTGAAGGAGTCCGTTTTTTCAGATTGTGGGGTCGTAGCTCGGCTGGCCGAAAACTCCTGCTTGCCTAAGGACCAGTCAGTGCTGGATGAGGTGAAGGGCGACATGCTCGCCGCCTTTGTGGTGCAGGATGGTAAGCAGGTGAGGCCGTTAGTAGCATTTGTACGTAGGCCTTCGTGCTTGTTTCTAACTTGTCTTCCCTTTGGTGCAGTTGTCCTCGGTCGGCCTTTCAATAAGGCGTCAGTTCATCGCGCTCTCAAACGCGAAGGTAGGTCTCACTGGAAAATCAGCAGCGGTGGAGGGCGTTGATGAGGCGGCTCAGGAGGCGAGACACGTATGAAGTCGATGGAGACCCGGATCGTCGAGCTCTCATCTGACTTGAAAAAGTCATACATGGAGAGGGCGGTGGCACTGACGGCGAGGGCCAAGGCCATGGAGAGGGTTGCCGAGCTAGAGAAGGCTGCCGAAATACGGGAGTTCAGGGGCCCCACGAAGTGGACCAAGACCAATGAGCTCGAAGAGCTCGTGGGTGCGGTGGAGGAGAGGGAGCATGCTCTTATGGTCGATCTCGACAAAGTCTCTCGTGAGAATGAGAAGGAGAGATCGAAGCTCTAGTTCCAAGTCACCACCCTCGAGGTCTGGATTAATGAACTGGAGAAGGTGGAGCCTGCTCGGATTTCTCGGGCGGCGGTGGATGAGTACGTGGAGACCTTCATCGCGCTGGGATGTTCAAGGCATTTAAGGAGAGGTTCCTCCGCTGCCAGCATGAGATCGAGCGTAAATTTACATGCTCGGGGATTGTGTTCGAGTAGCTCGCGATGATCTCCAAGGACGAAGGGGAGCTCGACATCGACCGGCCAGAAGACGATCCAGGAGTCGCTTCGTTCACCAACCTTGACCGGCTTGAGGACGTCATTCAGCCGGAGGATTCTCCCACCGCTGCCTCGGTTACCCAGCCTGAAACAGGGGTCTAGCCTCTTTTGTGTATTATATTATATATATATATATATTATAAACGGTCCCTGTCCTTTACCAAATTTTTGTAATGTCAAGGTTCACTTATCCTCCTCTACTGATAACACCTTTGATGTTTGTGATGTTGTGCCCCCCCCTCAATCCTGGTCGGGTTTTAGTCACCATGCGACCAGGTTTTGGGGGAGCTTAACCAATTGTGGCTCGATGGGCTTGCATGCAGTAGGTCAGATGACAGGTTTTCTGGACGGCTCCAGTGGCCTCCTGGTCGATCTGATGATCGGCCCACTGGGGGAGTTGCCCACAGCCTTACGGTCGATCTGAAGATTGGCCTGCTGAGGGAGTTACCCCTAGCCTTATCTGATATGGTGTCAGCCTGTTGGGGGAGTTGCCCCCAACATTATGGTCGACGGATCGATTGGCCAGCTGTGGGAGCTACTCCAGACTTACGGTTGATCAAGTAATCGATCTGTCGAGGGAGTTTGCCCCTAGCCTTACGGTCGATCGAATTACCAGCCTGCTGGAGGAGTTGCACCCAGCCTTACGATCGACAGGTCGGTCGACCTGCTTGGGGAGCTGCCCACAGGCTTACGGTTGGTTGAGTGATTGGCTTGCTCGGGGAGCTGCCCACAGCCTTACGGTTAGTCGGATGATCGGCCTGCTCGGGGAGTTGTCCCAGCCTTACGGTCGGTCGAATGATCAGCCTGCAGGGGGAGTTGCCCCAAGCCTTACGGTCAATCTTAACCTACGGTGTGAGAGATGTCTAGATGCACAAAGAGAGATTTCTTTTATTTGAGATACTTCCCCTCATTTCAGTACAAACATCTAGGCATGGGTCATACATTTACTGGTAGTATTTATGCAGGTGCTTCGCGTTCCAGGTGTGTGTGAGCGCCTTCCCCTTAGGGTTGAGAGTCGGTACATGGCTAGGTCGAGGACCTCAGTTATCACGTAGGGTCCCTCCCATTTGGTGGCGAGCTTCCCTTTGCGTGCGACCTCTGGGTTAAAGATCGATTTTCTCAAGACCAGATCTCCTTGGTGGAAGCCCTTCCCTTTGACCCGGGAGTTGTAATAGTGGGCTACTCGCTATTTTTATCGGACGACTGAGGCCAGAGCTTGGTTACGCCGCTCGTCTATGAGCTCTAGGTTGATCTCCAGGCCCTCCGAGTTCCTTTCTTTGTCAAAGTGCCAGAGCCGGAGTGATTCCTCGCCCACCTCGACGGGCACGACCGCCTCGGCCCCGTACGCGAGCATGAAAGGTGACTCCCCAGTGGCCTCTTTGTGCATTGTTTGGTATGACCAGAGTATCCCGGGAAGCTTTTCTGGCCAGTCTCCATGCGCTTCCAATACTCTCTTGCGAAGCGGTTCGAGGATGCACTTGTTGACGGCCTTGGCCATCCCATTGGTCTGGGGGTGGGCCACGAAGGCGAACAGGAGCTTGATTTTCCATTCTGAGTAGAACTCTCTGAACCCCATGCAATCAAATTGTTTCTCGTTGTCTGTGACGATGGACCGAGTGATTCCAAAGTGGGAAATGATGGATTTCCATACGAAGTTTTTCGCCTTTTTCTAGGTGATGGTGGCCAAGTGTTCGGCCTCGATCCACTTGGTGAAGTATGTTGGATATTGGACTCCCCGGATTTGGTTTTGGATGATGAACAAACATAAATATACCGTGAACTAACACTTTGTGAGCGCAGTTATGGAGATCGTCGCCAAATTCATATGAACATCAAAAGCGACGTCTCGAGATTTCTCAAAGCACGTGATCGTATGCCTAAAGCTTCGTTGAAGCTTTTGGACCTCTTTAGAAGTCATGAAGATTCGGATCGAAGCTTTCGAAGACGGTTCGTCAAGTTTTATTTATAGTCTTTTAGCTTCGTTCCGTAGAATGTTTAGCCTTGAGTAGGTCTTACGTTTTAAATCTTCATAACGCTCATATCTTAGATCTAGGATCTTAGTAGAAGTCCATACAATCTTTCCCGAAGCTTCGCGCTTCGATTCGCGACTTCTTGTGCATGTTAGTTGGTTCAAGAAGAAGAACCAACCGACTAGATGGTGATCTAGTCGGTCGACAATCCTTCTTGGACCGACTAGTTTGCGTCAGTCAATTCCAAGCTCTTTACTGTTTACAGTTAGTCGGTCTACGTTGACTCACCGACCGACTAGTTTATGAACTAGTCGGTCAGTGATGCTTCTTAGACCGACTAGTTGAGCTTTCCCTGTTCATGCTAATTTGAGCCTGAGCTACTGTTTAGAATTAGTCGGTCTATGTTCATTTATCGACCGACTAGTTGATGAACTAGTTGGTCAACTTTCCTTCTTAGACCGACTAGTTGAGCTTTACTGTACATGCCAATTTTCACCTGACTTGCTGTTTATCGTTAGTCGGTCTATGCACATTTGGCGACCGACTAGTTGATAAACTAGTCGGTCAACATTTGTTCTTGGACCGACTAAATCAATTTGTGCTCAGACTTCAGTTTTATCTCTTAGTCGGTCTCAGTTGAGTAACCGACCGACTAGTTGTGAAACTAGTCGGTCAGCTACTCTTCTTGGACCGACTAGTTCCTTTTGTCTGAACTTCGACCTATTCCCTGTTCTTCCGTTAGTCGGTCTACGTTGATTGACCGACCGACTAGTTGATGAACTAGTCGGTCAGTGGTTGTTCTTTGACCGACTAGTTGGGTTCAGAATAGAGCCATTGGAGCATTAATTGAAACGTTTTTCTCTCTCTCTCTCTCCTCTAACTTATAAATACTTGATGAGCTGCATTCATTGCACTCAAGGCTGATATTATTACAAGTTTAGAGATCAAAGAGAAATCATTCCCTCTCATTCAAAGCTCTTTCATTCCAATCTTGAATCTCTTCTCACTCTTATTTCAAAAGAGAGATCCATTGATTGTGAGCCTTCCAAGCCAAGTGCTTGATCCTAGGTCACCATCAACCTCATAGCTCTCCATAGCTGGTCTACATCTTGGAGCTAGGGTTTGGTGCCTCTTCATCTTCCTCAAAATCATCTTTGCCCTAATTCGTAAGTATACTCAAGGCATAGGTATTTTATGGTAAGCTATTTCATTTCAATTTACTTTGATATTGTAAGTGATTCGCTCTCGGTTGTGAGAGTGTGTTTGTGATCCCGGGTTGTGGGAGTCACAAGTTCATTTGTGTATGATTTGACTTGTGAAGGTTTTTCACAAGTATTTCATAGTGGAAATCTTGAGTTAGTGTTTCTAACTTGAGTATCCGGAGGGGATCCGGGTGGTTGGGACGTAGGATCACCGGGAACAAGTCGGGGAGACTTGGGTGGATCCGAACCCAGTAATATCGTTGTTTGCGATTGTTTCTTTATTGTCTAACATTTACATTTCCGCATTTTCCGCATTGTTTGGTAGAGTTTGCACGTAATTAGGAATTAGCCTCTTAATTATTTTAAAGTACTATTCACCCCCCTCTAATACTTGTGCCGTAGCTTAGCAGGGCATTACATTTGGTATCAGAGCTAAGTCTATAGCTATGTCTACCAACGACAACAAGACCGTTCGTCCACCTTCCGACTATAGCACCTTCAAGAACACGTGAAGGAGCGTCTTCGGTAATGGAAGGACATTCCTCAACGAGGCCTCCATTCTTCAACGGTACCAACTACGGGTACTGGAAATGCCAGATGGAAACTTTCCTCCGGAGTGCTTCATTATGGAGGGCCACGATGAAAGAGTATGTCGAGTCCGCCGAAGAAGATTTCGAGAAATGGACTCCCGCGGAGATCGCCGCGGAGGTAAGCAATGCCAAGGCAATGAATCCCTTGCAATGCGCTTTGGAGCCCGAGGATTTCAATAAGATATGCACATGTAAGAGTGCATATCAAATATGGAACTCCCTCCTCATATTGCATGAAGGGACAAGTAGGGTGAGAGACTCTAAACTCATTGTAGTTAATAAAGATTTTGAGTTATTTCATATGCTACAGGGTGAGAAGATGAAGGAGTACTATGCTCGCTTCGTCGACATCACAAACGAGTTGGAAGCTCTCGATAAGACCTACACCCAAAAGGAGAAAGTCTCGAAGATTATCGATGGACTTCCTTCTAGTTGGGAGAAACGTACCTTCGCCATCGAGGAAGGTAATGATATGAAAACATATACGGTTGTTCAACTAATGGGTACCTTGATGTCTTACGAGGTACGCAAGGATAGCAAGTTGAAGTTGCAGGAAAAGATGAAGTCCTACCTACAACAAGACGAGCCAAAGAAGAAGGCCATTGCTTTCAAGGCCGCTCCATCTACTTCCACATCGACCGATGATGAAAACTCGGAAAACGAGTTGGACTTGGGGTCCATGGCACTCATGGCAAAGAAGTTCAACCGGTTCTTCCGGAAAGGTAATTTTAAGAATAAGTCTAAGTTTACTTCTTCTAACGCCTCCTCTCCTATGTGCTTCAAATGCAACAAGCCAGGACATATGAAAGCGGAGTGTCCTCTAAACAAGCAAAAGGAGAAATGGAAGGCGCTGAAGTTCGATAAGTCCAAGAAGTACAAGAAAGGGTACAAAAAGGGGCTTGTCGGGACTTTCACCGACTCCGATGATTCATCTAGCGGAGAGTCGGACGATGAGCAAGTGGAGCAAGCGCACATGTGCTTCATGGCACGTGAGGAGCAAGATAAAGACTCCTCTTCCGATGATAGCGACAACGAAGGCGATGATGTAACAATGGATGACCTTAGAAATGCTAATGAGCAATTATGGTCTAAATACACTAAGTTAGTAAATAGGTATACTAAAGTAAAAGATGATTTAGCTAGCATCCAAACCTCGCCTAAAACTATCATCACCAACAACGACACCGTTGTTGAAGAATTGAAGAATGAGATTGTAAATCTCAAGACTCAACTTGAACATGTTAGCATTGAGGACTCGGAGGAACACAAGATAGCGGACTTGACTTCTCAAAACTCGACTTTGAGTATTGAGAATGAAAGTCTCAAATCTCGTGTTTATGTGCTCACATCGCAAGTATCCACTTTGGATGCTTCTATGCGTTCTCTCACCGAGAAATATGAGAGCACATTAGGCCGAATTAACAAATTCAATAAGGGTACAGACCATTTGGATAAAATCCTAAGTGACTTACTTCCGGCCAATCACCACATTGACTTGGGGTATAAGATGGGAAGTTCATCCAAATCGGCCACTACTTTTGTTAGGCCAACTTCCGGTGACTCAACGAGTGGTAGCAAACACTCTATTGGTAGTTCATCTACTAATGGTGCTTCCACCTCGTCCACACCCTCTTTCGGAAAGAAACCCACTTTGGGTGGACCTCCAAAGAAGGGCCATGCCTACATGTACACCAATACTATGCCACGTAGGAACACACGTCCTACTCCACCGGCTCACACATATGATGATTTTTATGTTACACGTTCATGGGCACGTGCACACCATGTGAGACACCCTCATGCACGTGTTCCTCCACATGCATATGTTCACCCACATCATCGTATGAATAATTATCAACATGCACCATTTCATCATGTTCCTTATGCCTATCCACGACATGCATCACGTAGAAACCAACAACGCATGTATGCACCCAATAGGATGAGGGCTCCCAAAATATTCACAATTTGGAGCCCAAAGGACACAAGCATGAATGAAAAACAAGTTTACATGAATGCTTATTTTTCGGATGTTGTGCATAGTGTTAATTATGTGGGGAAGTCTAAGTCCAATTGGACTTGGCTTCCAAAGGTCTAATCTTTTGGACCCAATGACCTTGGGTATCATGATATGAAATTTTCTATCTTTAGGTACTCAAGGGAAAGAAAAAGAAACTGTCACGACCCGCTTCCCTAAAATGGAGGCGAGACGTGAAAAGGTCCGCACGAGAGTGGAGCTGTGAAGCCCCAAACCCGATAAGCGTCCACAATACATAAACAGGTCCCTGTAACCACAACAGAATAGCAATAATAACACAAGGAGAGACTGAAATAAAAACTCCACATCTCACAAATTGTCCAACATCAACAAAAAGTCCAACATCCAGAAAAGCCACCAGGCTAAAAGAAAAGAGTCCAAGGCCCAGAACAAGGCCAACAAAAGAATACGACATAACAAAGTATAGGTGCTACGCACCGATAACAAACAACTGTTTAGCAAAAGTAAAACACAACGAAGACACTAGGACTGGTCCCCAGTGTCCACATACTCCCCGTCAAACACAAGCTCGGGCTCGGCGTCAGCAAACACCTCGTCCTCAACGAGGTACTCGGGCTCAGGATCTAACATGTGTCACCCAAAAGAGTAAAGGGGCACATGTCAGCAAGTCTAAAAAGACTTGGGCAAGGAAACTGAAGGTAAGGCAACTAGCAACCTAGCAGTTTAGTATGCATGACATGGCAATTATAACATGAGTGCACAATTAAAACATGGCAAGACAATTTGTACAAGGGAACAATTTATCGGGACAAGACGAGAGTAGCCAAGCTACTATCAATTCAATCAATTCACATTTTGTAGGTGTTTACGCCCTTCGCTGAATGGCATAGCATTTCAGACCGATCGGCACTAAACACTACCCAATACCCACACGACATGGAGCCTGGGGTCCCCGCACATTGAGCTCAGCTAGTGAGCCTGAGGTTGCCCCGCACATTGAGCTCGCATTCTTAGTTCACAATTCAATACATTTCGAGCGTTGGGGTTTCCAACTCATTATGCTCGCTTCTGGTCACGAGCCAGGAACACAAGTATGGCGTAGGGAACACCTAGCCGGAACACGCAATTCGGGCATTGGCTATCAACCAACACATGGCCCGCTTCTGGAACACGAGCCAGGAACACAACATTGTAGCGAAGCTACGCAATCACAGCAATACCTAAAGAATGCGAGGTCATGACAATTTATTTGCGTACAGTTAATTAAATTAAACGTGACAGGCGAAATGCAATGACATGAACATATTCGTGTACCGTTAATTGAAAGTAAACATGACATGGAAATTGTGCAACATGCTAAATGTCGGAACTAGCTTCGTTGTCAAGCTAGTTCCCCAATTTGCGCCTAGGCGAGTATCATTTCGTCGCCTAGCCTCTTTTACACCTACAACAAGAAAATGGCCTAAAACATGGCCTAAACCCTAAGTGGCAAGTTTCACTTGCCTAGCACCGGGGGTGGCGACTACTTCGTCGCACGGATGCTATCTACGGGGGAAATCGCTGTTAAGGGGGAAACAAACATCAAACACATGAAATTAATTAGGGTTTTCATAAAATTATAAATAAGTTATGAAAACAACGGTAGAACGATTTCTTACCGTGAGGAAGCGGAAGAAACACTCCGGGGAACCCTAGGATCAGATCTGGAAGCAAATGGAGAACTTTGGGGAAACTAGGGTTTGGGTGATTTGGGGGTTTTGATGGATTTCGATGGAGATTTGGGGAAGATGGGAGGTGGATGGAGTGAATGGATGGTTTGGATGATGGATTTGAGGTTTGGATTGAAGAAATGGAGCTTGGAGGAAGATGGGGCTGGAGGGGGAAGATTTTAGGGTTTTGGGTCGTGTTGGAGAAGAAGAAGTCGTTTGGGATGGGTATTTATAGGTTGAGCTGGCGGCTGCCCAGAAATTAGGGTTTTAACACTGGTTAGTCGGTCAAAGAGCAACCACTGACCGACTAGTTTGGCAACTAGTCGGTCGGTCGACCAACGCAGACCGACTAAGTGCAAACAGTAACTCCTGAACGAAAATAGGATTCTAGAGTTAGTCGGTCCATGAACAAGTACTGACCGACTAGTTTAGCATCTAGTCGGTCGATGAATGTTCTTAAACCGACTAAGAGTAAACAGTAACTGATACAAAAATAATATGATGAGTTAGTCGGTTCAAGAAGCATTGCTGACCGACTAGTTTGCAACCTAGTTGGTCAACCAACGTTCTTAGACTGACTAACGGTAAACAGTAACTCCTGAGAAATTTAGAAAGCTAACTAGTCGGTCCAAGAAGGATTGCCGACCGACTGGATCGTCATCTAGTCGGTCGGTGGCCCTTCTTACACCGGCTAATGAGCACAGAAAAGTACCGATACGGAGCGCGGGGCCCCGGGATCGATTCCTAAGACTCCTAGGCTTGATCTAACAGTTAGATACGACCGTTATGAAGTCCGTCACGAGTGACTTACTTCGAAATCGACAATCCTAAGGAAGAAGCGAGAAAATATGACGAATCGATCGAAAATGAAATCTACGGAGACGAAAACCACACAAGAGGAGAAAATCCACCAAAACATATATTATATTATATTAAATCCAGATACACGAAAAGCAGTCGTTACATCCTCCCCAACTTAAGAAAAATTCCGTCCTCGGAATTTCCAAAAACTCACGAGTCCGGAAACAAAAGTGGGAAACGCTCTCGCATCTCATCCTCATTCTCCCAAGTAGACTCTCCAGGTGAACCGTGTCACCACATCACCCTTACAAGATTGACAATCTTGTTCCGAAGCGATTTCTGACGCCTGTCCAGAATCTGCACTGGATGCTGGTCATACGTCATATCGGGGCGAACGGTTATCTCCGAAAAATCCACCGCATGAGACGGATCGCTAATGTATCGACGAAGCTGCGACACATGGAAAACATTGTGAACTCCTTCCAAAGATGGCGGCAAGGCCAAGCGATAAGCTACCTCGCCAACCCTCTCCAAAACGTCAAACGGTCCAATGTATCGCGGGCTCAACTTTCCACGCTTCCCGAAACGAATCACACCGCGATTCGGGGAAATCTTCAAGACCACATGGTCGCCCGGCTGAAACTCCAAAGGACGACGTTTAGCATCCGCCCAATGCTTAAAATGGTCCTGAGCAATTCTCAACCTCTCCCGAATATTCCTGACGATATCCACGGCCTCCACGATCATCTCAGGTCCCAACAACTCCCGATCACCAACGTCATCCCAGCTCAATGGCGATCGACATTTCCTCCCATAAAGAGCGGCGAATGGTGCCATGCCAATACTCGCCTGGAAGCTGTTGTTGTAGGAAAACTCTACCAGATGTAGATGGTCCTCCCACGAACCCTTGAAATCCAACATGCACGCCCTCAGCATGTCTTCCAAAATCTGAATCGTCCTCTCGGACTGGCCATCCGTCTGCGGATGGTACGCCGTGCTGAAACTCAGACGCGTACCCAAGCTCTTCTGCAAACTCTGCCAGAACTGAGATGTGAACCTCGTGTCTCTGTCAGACACGATACTCACAGGGACTCCATGAAGTCGCACAACCTCCTGCACGATTCACGTTACATCACTATCCAAACTAGGAAAAGGAAATAAAACGGAGAGTAAAAAGAATTTTACCTCCATATATCTCCTCGCTAGCGCCTCAGTGGACTGTCCCACTCGGAACGGAATAAAGTGCGCAGATTTGGTCAATCAATCTACGATCACCCAAATCGCGTCATTCTGCTTCGGACTCCGAGGTAGTCCAGTCACGAAATCCATAGTGATGTGCTGCCACTTCCACTCCGGAATCGGAAGCGGTTGTAGCAACCCGGCCGAACGCTGATGCTCCGCCTTCACTTGCTGGCAAACCAAGCACTTGGCTACACTCCGAGCCACGCTCCTCTTCATACCATGCCACCAATAATTCAGACGAAGATCCTGGTACATCTTGGTGCCACCAGGATGCACAGAATACGGCGAACTGTGTGCCTCCACCATCAGCTCCTCTCTGATATCCCCAGCAGGCACACACAACCTGGCTCCAAACCTCAGCGAGCCATCCTCATGAATCAAAAAGTCAGTCCGCAGACCGGCTTCCACCTGCTCCCGAATCCTTACCAGCTTCGGATCCTCAGCCTGGCCAGCCTTAATCCGATCCACGATCGTCGACTGTACCTGCATGTACATCAACGAAGAAGCCTCTCCAGGAAGAACAATCTCCACGCCAGACTCGCAAAAATCCTGCTGCAATTTCCACTGCGAGGTCAAAATCATCACCGCTGGAAGCCTACTCAAAGCATCCGAAACCACATTCACCTTGCCAGGGTGAAACTGCAAATCAATATCATAATCTGCCATAAGCTCCAACCATCGACGCTGGAGCATGTTGAGCTCCTTCTGAGTGAAAATATACTTCAAGCTTTTGTGATCGGTGAAAATCTTCACTTTCTCACTCAGCAGGAAGTGCCTCCAAATCTTAAGAGCAAACACAACGGCAGCCAACTCCAAATCATGCGTCGGATAGTTCTTCTCATGAACCTTAAGCTGACGAGACGCATACGCCACAACATGCCCATGCTGATGCAACACACAACCGAGACCCTTGCCAGAGGCATCGCAAAAGATCTCAAATCCACCGCTGCGATCAGGCACAACAAGAATAGGGGCACTCGTCAACCTCTCCTTCAGAACACCAAAAGCACTCTCACAATCACCCGACCAAACATAAGCAACATCCTTCCGCGTCAACCTGGTCATCGGCTCAGCAATACGAGAAAAGTCCTTAATGAATCGTCGATAATAACCAGCAAGTCCAAGAAAACTCCGAATCTCAGACGCAGACGACGGAACAGGCCACTCCCTGATGGCCCTAATCTTCTCGGGATCCACAGAAATACCATCCCCAGTCACCACATGCCCGAGAAAAGCAACTCGATCCAGCCAAAACTCGCACTTCGAAAACTTAGCATACAACCGATGCTTCCTCAAAATCTCCAATACCGTCCTTAAGTGCGAGGCATGCTCTTCCTCCGACGTCGAATAGATCAGAATGTCGTCAATAAAGATAACGACAAACTTATCCAAAAAGTTGTAGAAAATCAGGTTCATCAGATTCATGAAAACTGCGGGCGCGTTAGTTACGCCGAAAGGCATAACCACAAACTCATAGTGTCCATACTTCGTCCTGAACGCTGTCTTCGGAACATCTCCCTTCCTCACCTTCAACTGATGGTAACCACTCCTCAAATCCAATTTAGAAAACACCCTCGAACCTCCAAGCTGATCAAAAATATCATCGATGCGAGGCAACGGGTATTTATTCTTAATGGTCACCGCATTCAACTCCCGATAGTCCACGCACATGCGACGCGAACCATCCTTCTTCTTAACCAGCAACACCGGTGCTCCCCACGGAGACACGCTAGGATTAATATAACCCTTCTGCAAAAGCTTATCCAACTGCTTTCGCAACTCTTCCAACTCTGCAGGTGCCATACGATACGGCGCCTTCGAAATCGGCTGCGCACCTGGAACGAGATCAATAGAAAATTCCAGAGCCCGATCAGGCGGCAAACCAAACATCTCCTCAGGGAAGACGTCGCCAAAATCTCGCACCACAGCTGGCCACTCCAGCTCCATCTGCATAGCCACAGCCTCCACCGGCCTGGCCCGAAATCTGACAGGACCAAGCGAACTGCTACCACGACTGAACTCAAACACTGGATGTCCGGGAATCTCGAACACCACCTTCTTCCTCCGACAGTCGATCGTAGCATAGAAGCTCGCAAGCCAGTCCATCCCAAGAACTGCATCATAGTTGATGATGTCGTGGACAATGAAATCCGCAAAAAGCTCATGTCCACAGACCACCAACGAGCAAGAATTGCAACCACGATGCACCGAGACCACACCATTCCCTGTAACGATATTCCAACTCTTGGGGAGAGGGGACGTCGACAAGGAATGCCTCTCCACGAAGCTCCGAGAAATAATGCACATCGATGCACCAGAGTCAAAGAGGACTCGTGCAGGAAACGTGCAAACCAAAATCACACCTAATCAAGCAATTAACAATCAAGCCCTAATCTAGCAAACAACCATGTTCAAGCAAACAACACAATCAAACAATCAAACCAGCTATGAAAGTAACAGCTAGAGTGAGGATTACCTGTGATAACCTCATCCACAGCCGCGCTCTCCGCAGCGGTCATCAGAAAAGCCTGCCTCCTTGGCGGAACAGCCTGCCGAAAAGCCTGCCTCTGCGGAACAAGAGCTGCTCCACGTCCAGTAGGAACAGGTGCTCGCTGCTGCAACGGCTGAGCTGCAACAGGAGCCCTCCGCAGCGGATCCGCATGTCGACAATCCTTCGCGACATGAGAAGCATCACCGCAAACCAGACACTGGCCCAGAAACTTCCGACACTGATCCTTGACGTGACCAGGCTTGCCGCAGAAATGGCAAAACCTCGGAATAGACCCTCCTGGCCTCTTAAACTGAGCGGACTGATTAGGCCTGAATCCAGGTCTAACCACAGCTCTCGCCTGCTCCACAGGCCTCTTCCCAGCACCAACAACCGACCCATTCCTCTGGTTCACGAGCAGCTCCTGCCTCTTAGCTGCTATCAGAACCTTCTGATAAGATTCCTGGTCAGAAGAGGTCACAAAGCTCTGGAGCTCCGAAGCGAGCCCCTGCAGGAACCTCTGAGCTCTCTCCTCAGCGTCCTGCACCATCTTCGGCGCAAACCGACTCAGCCTCATGAACTCTTGGTGATACATGTCCACCGACGAGTTCCCTTGCTTCAAATCGATAAAACGCTGCAGCATCTCCTCCTTGGCAGCCTTCGGGAAGAACTCACCCTCAAATCTGGCTTTAAAGGTAGCCCAAGCTATCGGCTCCACCAACAACTTCTCTTCCGCATCCCACCAATTCCTGGCATTATCCTTCAGTTGCCTCTTCGCCAAATCAACCCATCCCACCGGGGTGACCTTGGCCATCTTCAGATTGTCCTCGACGTTCCGAATCCACTCATCGGCAGCCAGAGGACCCTCAGAACCATCAAAATATGCGGGACCCAGCTCCCGAAATTGCTTCGCTCCTGGCTCAGAGCGAGGGGCATCCGGAAGAGCCCGGGCAGGTCGAGCAAGTGGAGCATTCTGGACTTGCAAAAGCACGCCCTGCTGCACTTGCATCATCTGCAGCATCATCTGCATCATCTCACCGCTGGTGGGTTCCCGCTCAGGCTCCTCATCATGAGGGACCGCACCACTGCCCCCACCACGGGTGAAACGCCTTCCTGCCATCTAATGACACAGAGAACGAATCAGATTAGACTCATAGCTTATGACATCGGACGTCGAACTTAGTCTATTGGACATTCTAATATTATTATCGCTATTCCAAAAATCGAAGTTACAGAAGACCTGCATGGGCCACCACTAAAACCTGTCACGACCCGCTTCCCTAAAATGGAGGCGAGACGTGAAAAGGTCCGCACGAGAGTGGAGCTGTGAAGCCCCAAACCCGATAAGCGTCCACAATACATAAACAGGTCCCTGTAACCACAACAGAATAGCAATAATAACACAAGGAGAGACTGAAATAAAAACTCCACATCTCACAAATTGTCCAACATCAACAAAAAGTCCAACATCCAAAAAAGCCACCAGGCTAAAAGAAAAGAGTCCAAGGCCCAGAACAAGGCCAACAAAAGAATACGACATAACAAAGTATAGGTGCTACGCACCGATAACAAACAACTGTTTAGCAAAAGTAAAACACAACGAAGACACTAGGACTGGTCCCCAGTGTCCACGTACTCCCCGTCAAACACAAGCTCGGGCTCGGCGTCAGCAAACACCTCGTCCTCAACGAGGTACTCGGGCTCAGGATCTAACATGTGTCACCCAAAAGAGTAAAGGGGCACATGTCAGCAAGTCTAAAAAGACTTGGGCAAGGAAACTGAAGGTAAGGCAACTAGCAACCTAGCAGTTTAGTATGCATGACATGGCAATTATAACATGAGTGCACAATTAAAACATGGCAAGACAATTTGTACAAGGGAACAATTTATCGGGACAAGACGAGAGTAGCCAAGCTACTATCAATTCAATCAATTCACATTTTGTAGGTGTTTACGCCCTTCGCTGAATGGCATAGCATTTCAGACCGATCGGCACTAAACACTACCCAATACCCACACGACATGGAGCCTGGGGTCCCCGCACATTGAGCTCAGCTAGTGAGCCTGAGGTTGCCCCGCACATTGAGCTCGCATTCTTAGTTCACAATTCAATACATTTCGAGCGTTGGGGTTTCCAACTCATTATGCTCGCTTCTGGTCACGAGCCAGGAACACAAGTATGGCGTAGGGAACACCTAGCCGGAACACGCAATTCGGGCATTGGCTATCAACCAACACATGGCCCGCTTCTGGAACACGAGCCAGGAACACAACATTGTAGCGAAGCTACGCAATCACAGCAATACCTAAAGAATGCGAGGTCATGACAATTTATTTGCGTACAGTTAATTAAATTAAACGTGACAGGCGAAATGCAATGACATGAACATATTCGCGTACCGTTAATTGAAAGTAAACATGACATGGAAATTGTGCAACATGCTAAATGTCGGAACTAGCTTCGTTGTCAAGCTAGTTCCCCAATTTGCGCCTAGGCGAGTATCATTTCGTCGCCTAGCCTCTTTTACGCCTACAACAAGAAAATGGCCTAAAACATGGCCTAAACCCTAAGTGGCAAGTTTCACTTGCCTAGCACCGGGGGTGGCGACTACTTCGTCGCACGGATGCTATCTACGGGGGAAATCGCTGTTAAGGGGGAAACAAACATCAAACACATGAAATTAATTAGGGTTTTCATAAAATTATAAATAAGTTATGAAAACAACGGTAGAACGATTTCTTACCGTGAGGAAGCGGAAGAAACACTCCGGGGAACCCTAGGATCAGATCTGGAAGCAAATGGAGAACTTTGGGGAAACTAGGGTTTTGGGTGATTTGGGGGTTTTGATGGATTTCGATGGAGATTTGGGGAAGATGGGAGGTGGATGGAGTGAATGGATGGTTTGGATGATGGATTTGAGGCTTGGATTGAAGAAATGGAGCTTGGAGGAAGATGGGGCTGGAGGGGGAAGATTTTAGGGTTTTGGGTCGTGTTGGAGAAGAAGAAGTCGTTTGGGAGGGGTATTTATAGGTTGAGCTGGCGGCTGCCCAGAAATTAGGGTTTTAACACTGGTTAGTCGGTCAAAGAGCAACCACTGACCGACTAGTTTGGCAACTAGTCGGTCGGTCGACCAACGCAGACCGACTAAGTGCAAACAGTAACTCCTGAACGAAAATAGGATTCTAGAGTTAGTCGGTCCATGAACAAGTACTGACCGACTAGTTTAGCATCTAGTCGGTCGATGAACGTTCTTAGACCGACTAAGAGTAAACAGTAACTGATACAAAAATAATATGATGAGTTAGTCGGTTCAAGAAGCATTGCTGACCGACTAGTTTGCAACCTAGTCGGTCAACCAACGTTCTTAGACCGACTAACGATAAACAGTAACTCCTGAGAAATTTAGAAAGCTAACTAGTCGGTCCAAGAAGGATTACCGACCGACTGGATCGTCATCTAGTCGGTCGGTGGCCCTTCTTACACCGGCTAATGAGCACAGAAAAGTACCGATACGGAGCGCGGGGCCCCGGGATCGATTCCTAAGACTCCTAGGCTTGATCTAACAGTTAGATACGACCGTTATGAAGTCCGTCACGAGTGACTTACTTCGAAATCGACAATCCTAAGGAAGAAGCGAGAAAATACGACGAATCGATCGAAAATGAAATCTACGGAGACGAAAACCACACAAGAGGAGAAAATCCACCAAAACATATATTATATTATATTAAATCCAGATACACGAAAAGCAGTCGTTACAGAAACGGAGCAACAAATTTAAATTTGGCTCCAAGGGGAATTGGATACTCGATAGCGGGTGTTCAAAACACATGACGGGTGACGCTCAATTGCTCTCCGGAGTGGTGCCCATTGCAAATGGAAACTGCATCGTCTTTGGAGGCAACGAGAGCGGAACCATCATAGGTGTTGGTAAAGTGGGTAATCCTTCTAAACCCCTAATATGTGATGTTTACCTTGTTAAAGGATTAAACCACAATCTCATTTCAATAAGCCAACTTTGTGATAAAGGTTACAAAGTTAGCTTTGCGAAAGGAATGTGCCATATTTTAAGAAAAGATAATAATGAATTATTATTTTTCGGCACACGCCATAAGGATATATACATCCTAGATCTTCCAAGATCACATGAACAATGTCTCATTGCCAACACAAGTGAACAACACTTATGGCATCGACGTTTTGGTCATGTGAACTTTGGAACACTATTTAAGCTTTCCATGTTAAATTCTATTAGAGGCTTCCCTAAGCTTGTCTTTCAAAAGAAAAGCTTTTGTGACTCGTGTCAACGAGTCAAGCTTCCAAAATCTTCATTTAAACCTAAGAAAAGCATTTCATCTAAGCGGCCACTAGAGCTATTACATCTAGATTTATTTGGGCCAACTAGAGTTGCTTCATTAGGTAATGCTAGATATGGACTTGTCATCGTTGATGACTTTTCTAGGTTTACTTGGGTATTTTCATTATGTAATAAAAATGATGCCTTTGAAAAATTCACAATTTTTGTTAAGAAAGTACAAAATCTCTTAGGAACCACCATTGTCACTATTCGTAGTAATCATGGAGGGAAATTTGAGAATGAGTCTTTTGAGACATTTTGTGATGAAGTTGGTATTACACACACCTTCTCTTTCCCTCGCGCACCTCCTCAAAATGGTGTAGTTGAGAGAAAGAATAGGACGCTAGTGGAGTGTGCTCGCACTATGCTTGATGATAGCCAACTTGGCCATCAATTTTGGGCGGAAGCGATACACACCGCTTGCTATGTGTTTAATAGAATACTTTTGAGGCCCGGCACTAAACAAACTTGTTATGAATTGTTGTTTGGTAGGTTGCCTCAAGTTAAACATTTTTGTGTTTTTGGTTCAAAATGTTTTATTAAGAACACGTATGGTAGTTTGGACAAATTCGATCCAAGATCCGATGAGGGAATTTTTGTTGGGTATTCCTCACGTAGTAAAGCCGACCGGATATACAACAAACGAACCTCAACGATCGAGGAATCGCTTCATGTTTCATTCAATGAAGGATTTGTTCCAACTAGAATTACTAATGATGATGACTCTATGGATGTCTTATGTGATTCAATTGGTAATTCTAATTCTATTGATTCTATTGATTCTATTGAGACTAACCCGACTAATGAAGTTTTTGAGAATGTTCCTAGTGATCAAGGAATTCCCAAACGGCTTCATTCCGTTCGTGACCATCCTCATGAGCAAGTCATTGGCAATATCCATGATAGTGTCAAGACGAGATCTCAAGTCATCCACTTCGCTCATTGTGCCTTTGCCTCCTCGATAGAGCCAAAGAATGTTAATGAAGCATGCGAAGATAGCGCTTGGATCCTTGCCATGGAAGAGGAACTCATTCAATTCGAGAGGAATGAGGTTTGGGAGCTTGTTCCTTTGCCATCGAAGAACCACACCGTCATAGGGACAAAGTGGATCTTCAAGAACAAGACCGACGAAAACCAAGTCGTCGTCCGGAACAAAGCTCGGTTAGTTGCTCAAGGCTATCGTCAAGAGGAAGGTATTGATTTCGAAGAATCCTTCGCTCCGGTAGCTAGATTAGAATCAATTAGATTATTATTGTCTTTTGCATGCCATAAGGATTTTAAATTATTTCAAATGGATGTTAAAAGTGCATTTTTAAATGGAGATGTTGTTGAGGAAGTTTACGTTTCTCAACCTCCGGGTTTTATTAATGAAAAATTTCCAAATCATGTTTTTAAACTTAAGAAAGCACTTTACGGTTTGAGACAAGCTCCTCGAGCTTGGTATGACCGTTTAAAGAATTTTCTTTTGGATTTAGGTTTTAAAATGGGAGAAGTTGATTCCACATTATTTGTTAAGTATTCGAATAATGATATAATTTTAGTTTAAATATATGTTGATGATATCATTTTCGGTGCTACTAACTTTGCTCTTTGCGAAGAGTTTTCTAATGTGATGAAGGATCAATTTGAGATGAGCCACATGGGTGAGCTCAAATATTTCTTAGGTCTCCAAATTCGCCAAATGAACGATGCAATCTTCATCCACCAAACAAAGTATACGGTGGAGTTGCTTAAGCGATTTGGAATGGAGAATGCCTCCAGGAAAAAGACTCCAATGAGCACGACTACACATCTTGATAAAGATGCGGGCGGAAAAGATGTAGACATTCGTCTATATCGAGGTATGATAGGTAGTTTACTTTATCTTACCGCAAGTAGGCCCGATATTATGTTTGCCGTATGTGTTTGTGCTCGTTATCAGTCTCAACCTAAGGAGTCACACTTAGTAGCGGTAAAACGTATTTTCCGTTATTTAAGTTATACACTTGATTGTGGATTACGTTATCCAAAATCTAGCACATATGAGTTAATCTCATATAGTGACGCAGATTATGCGGGATGCAAATCCGACAGGAAAAGTACTAGTGGCACTTGCCATTTTATAAGAAATTCTCTTGTCTCTTGGTTTTCCAAGAAGCAGAATTCTGTATCACTTTCAACCACCGAGGCGGAATATATTGCCGTCGGTGCCGCGTGTGCTCAAGTTCTTTGGATGAGACACACACTTAAAGACTTTGGGATAAACTGTGATACTTGCCATATCATGGTGGACAACCAAAGTGCAATATGTCTCTCCAAGAACCCGGTACACCATTCCCGTTCGAAACACATAGATGTCCGACACCATTTCTTAGATGATCATGTTGCTAAAAAGGACATCATATTAGTATACGTTGAAACCCAGCAGCAAATCACCGATATTTTCACGAAGCCCCTAAAGGAGGACTCCTTTGTGCAGTTGCGTCGAGAATTGGGGATTATGGGTGAATCCGAGATTTAGGATTCATATGCTTTTCAATAATCTTGCATGCTATTCTATTCGTTATATTTTTTCATGCTAGATTAATTGAAATTTTCTGGATTTTTGTTGAATTTTCGGATTTTTCGCTCGATTTGTTCGTAAACGTCAAATTTCAAATTTTCGATGTTTAATGGGGTAGTATAATGATTAATGAGAGGTTTTTGATGTTTCGTCGAAGTGCGATTAGGAGAGTAATCAAAATTTTCAATTCTAAAATTTTTGGACCTCTTTAGTCGGTTCATGTTCATTGACCGACCGACTAGATTGAGATCTAGTCGGTCAGTAAATGAACTCAGACCGACTAATTCTTGTCAGTTAATTTGGCTTCAGTCACTGTTTGCAACTAGTCGGTTCAAGCTCATTGACCGACCGACTAGATCGTGATCTAGTCGGTCAGTGCTTGAACTGTGACCGACTAGTTGTGCCGGGGACTGAATTTTCTTTTGCTCTTCCGATCGATTAAAACTCATCTCGACTGACTTAATTCACTTCCAGTCGGTTCATCTATCTCTCTCCAGCTCAAAAAACCCCCAAACTCTTCGACTTCCACCCTCTCCCACCGTCGATTCTGGCCACCTCTCTGTCCAACTCCGGCCATCTGTCCGTCGACCTCCTCCCCCGTCTCTCCTGTCTAGGGTTAGTTTTTCTAGATCTTGGGGTTAGAATTTCGGCTAGGGTTTCGAATTTCTAGGGCTTTCTCGTTTGATTGCGACGTGTCGTGCCGCGCTTATGGCTCATACACGTATTCCGATCACTCCCTCTGGCCCTTCGCCTATGACTGTCGATTCGCCACCCTCGGACCCCCCGCAACCTACGCGAACCCCTCCGAAACGCCGTTCGAAAACCACCCAACCCTCTTCGTCTTCGCCTCCTCTTAAGCGTAAGAGGACAGTGACAGCGAAGCCCCGATCTCAGCCCAAGCCCAAGCCTGTGTCGTTTTGTGCTCCCACTCCACCCGGTGCTTTGGATTCTGACACCGAGTATATTCCCGAGACCAAGACCCATAGGGATCCTACACCTCCTAGGGATCAGCCTGCGTCTAGTTCCCATCCTCGTACTTCCACTCGTAAGCCTAAGGGAAAGGCTCCGATGCCGGTTGGCGGTGTCGATATCTCATTGTGTCGCGACGACCCTATGTGTCTCGCGGCGTACAACCGTATCGAACAATGTTCGCTGCTTCTGGAGCATTTCGTACAGTTTTCTGACTTCATAGGGCTAGCTGACCTTCTATCGTCTTCGGGTCTTCTCGATTACCTTCGATATGACCCTAAGGCGAATCCTCACCCCTACCCTCGCCTAGTGAAGCTCTTCTATGCCAATAGGATTCGTGGTCAGTACGACGAGTCCCACTCGATTGAGACGACTGTTTTAGGGACTCCGATAGTCCTCACGGCAGAAATCTTAGGAGAGGTTTTGGGTATCTCCTCGTCTGGCCTTCTACCATCTGATATTTCTGTTGATGATATCTCTTCACTTGATCAGGTCGTTCTTTCTCAGATTTTCCATGAGATTCCTCCCGCCATGATTGGCGTTCCCTCCAAGTCCTTCAAGCCTAATGCCTGGGTCCTGAATTTGATTCTGAAGTCGTGCTTGCTTCCCAAGTACGGCTCCTCCTCTTTGCCATCCCAGCCTTTCTTGAAGTTGATCTATGCCATCTTCATGTGGAGCTCGATTAACTGGGCTCGCATTATACTCGATAAGATGGATTCTTTCGAGTGTATTCGCAAGTCCACGAAGTCGGCTCATATCCCATTCCCGTGACTTTTGACCCTTGTGTTTCGCCACTTCCGTGTCACACTTCCACCTGATGATGAGCGTCCTCTCGGTCCTCCCCTGAACGCGACGGCCGTCAAGAATTCTCTTGCGGCACTCCGTCACGTTCAGAGGACGACCCCCTCTGCTTCAGCGTCTGCTTCTGCCTCAGCTGCTCCCTCTTCCACTCTTGCCGAGCTCGTTCGTGCTGTGCGACGTTTGGAGTCTCGTCAGGCTCGTTCTGAGGAGATTCTCTGACGTATCGCTCGTCACCTTGATATTGAGATCCCTCCATCATTTTCTGACGAGGAGGAGTTGGATGAGGAGGATATTGAGGAGCTTGTTCGTGTTTCTACTCGTGCTGCTGCTGCTGGTGCCCCTGAGAGTACAATTTCTGGTGCTGCCGTTGCCTCTTCTGCTGGTGACCCCGAGAGTACTCCTGTCGCCACTGCTCCTGCGGTGGATGCTTCGACTGGTGCTCCCGAGGCCACTACCGTTGCTGCTTCTGAGATCTCCACACCTGTTGTGCCTGAGATCGCCACTTCTGTCGCTCCCGTGGACACTTCTGCAGATCCCGTGACCACCTCCACTCCTGCAGAGCCTGCTGCTGCTGCAGATCCTACCACTGCCTCCTGAGCTTCTTTGAGGCCTCTCTTGTGCACTTTAGATGAGATATCTTTTAGTGTGAGAGTGTGGGTTAGGATAGAGTGTGGTTTTGTGGTTATGATGTTTTGATACTTTTGTATGTATGATGATGTATCCCTGATGATGTTTTATGTTTTGTGATACTCCGATGTCGTGTGTGATATTTTGATGTTGTATTTTGTGCCCCGATCGTTTGATCATGTCAGTATGTCGACGATGTCTCATTTTGATGTACTCATGCTTTTATATATATATATATACATCGTTGTTGACATTTCATTCTCTTGTGCACATTATATATTCTTTATATGTCTCTGATGTTTTGATTTCGTCGCTCGACGAAAATACTAGGTTAAATAGAATTCACTTTATGAAAACATAGAATTGTTTTCCATGCACTAAATTAACCAAGAATGTTGATATTGGAGAGTATATTCCATAACTCAATTCGTAAAATTAATTTGAGTTTTGATGATTTTATTTATCGATTTTCGACTTTGGTCTCATTGACACGCTTTGATTTCATTCGAATTTTTCTTTGGTGTCATTTGGACCATGGTCGTATTCTACGACTCCCGTGCTTTTATTTGAAGCCATTGTTGTTGTCGTTGATCTCCTCCCACACTTTTTGCTAATGCCAAAGGGGGAGAGATATAATAATGACATGTGCTAAATGATAATTTAAGCATTTTTTCCAAGAATCTAATTTGATGTGTTAGATTCAGGGGGAGTTAAGATATATATAATGGAATTTCAATTCCTAAATTTCAATATTTGATTCTCATTTTATACTTTACTCGTCTGCTTGATGCGTATTATTATTATTCATTTTGGAATTAACGTGTCATCAATGCAGGGGGGTAAGTAAATTACATTTGAATCGTTATTTTTGATTATTATGTATGTTGGTTTGTCATCACCAAAAAGGGGGAGAATGTTGGATATTGGACTCCCCGGATTTGGTTTTGGATGATGAACAAACATAAATATATCGTGAACTAACACTTTGTGAGCGCAGTTATGGAGATCGTCGCCAAATTCATATGAACATCAAAAGCGACGTCTCGAGACTTCTTAAAGCACGTGATCGTATGCCTAAAGCTTCGTTGAAGCTTTTGGACCTCTTTAGAAGTCATGAAGATTCGGATCGAAGCTTTCGAAGACGGTTCGTCAAGTTTTATTTATAGTCTTTTAGCTTCGTTCCGTAGAATGTTAAGCCTTGAGTAGGTCTTATGTTTTAAATCTTCATAACGCTCATATCTTAGATCTAGGATCTTAGTAGAAGTCCATACAATCTTTCCCAAAGCTTCGCGCTTCGATTCGCGACTTCTTGTGCATGTTAGTTGGTTCAAGAAGAAGAACCAACCGACTAGATAGTGATCTAGTCGGTCGGCAATCCTTCTTGGACCGACTAGTTTGCGTCAGTCAATTCCAAGCTCTTTACTGTTTACAGTTAGTCGGTCTACGTTGACTCACCGACCGACTAGTTTGTGAACTAGTCGGTCAGTGATGCTTCTTAGACCGACTAGTTGAGCTTTCCCTGTTCATGCCAATTTGAGCCTGAGCTACCGTTTATAATTAGTCGGTATGTGTTCATTTATCGACCGACTAGTTGATGAACTAGTCGGTCAACTTTCCTTCTTAGACCGACTAGTTGAGCTTTACTGTACATGCCAATTTTCACCTGACTTACTGTTTATCGTTAGTCGGTCTATGCACATTTGGCGACCGACTAGTTGATAAACTAGTCGGTCAACATTTGTTCTTGGACCGACTAAATCAATTTGTGCTCAGACTTCAGTTTTATCTCTTAGTCGGTCTCAGTTGAGTAACCGACCGACTAGTTGTGAAACTAGTCGGTCAGCTACTCTTCTTGGACCGACTAGTTCCTTTTGTCTGAACTTCGACCTATTCCATGTTCTTCCATTAGTCGGTCTACGTTGATTGACCGACCGACTAGTTGATGAACTAGTCGGTCAGTGGTTGTTCTTTGACCGACTAGTTGGGTTCAGAATAGAGCCGTTGGAGCATTAATTGAAACGTTTTTTTCTCTCTCTCTCCTCTAACTTATAAATACTTGATGAGCTGCATTCATTGCACTCAAGGCTGATATTATTACAAGTTTAGAGATCAAAGAGAAATCATTCCCTCTCATTCAAAGCTTTTTCATTCCAATCTTGAATCTCTTCTCACTCTTATTTCAAAAGAGAGATTCATTGATTGTGAGCCTTCCAATCCAAGTGCTTGATCCTAGGTCACCATCAACCTCATAGCTCTCCATAGCTGGTCTACATCTTGGAGCTAGGGTTTGGTGCCTCTTCATCTTCCTCAAAATCATCTTTACCCTAATTCGTAAGTATACTCAATGCATAGGTATTTTGTGGTAAGCTATTTCATTTCAATTTACTTTGATATTGTAAGTGATTCGCTCTCGGTTGTGAGAGTGTGTTTGTGATCCCGGGTTGTGGGAGTCACAAGTTCATTTGTGTATGATTTGACTTGTGAAGGTTTTTCACAAGTATTTCATAGTGGAAATCTTGAGTTAGTGTTTCTAACTTGAGTATCCGGAGGGGATCCGGGTGGTTGGGACGTAGGATCACCGGGAACAAGTTGGGGAGACTTGGGTGGATCCGAACCCAGTAATATCGTTGTTTGTGATTGTTTCTTTGTTGTCTAACATTTACATTTCCGCATTTTCCGCATTGTTTGGTAGAGTTTGCAAGTAATTAGGAATTAGCCTCTTAATTATTTTAAAGTACTATTCACCCCCCTCTAGTACTTGTGCAGTAGCTTAGCAGTGCATTACAAAGTAGTCCACCGCCACAATCAGGTGCTTCCTCTGTCCCTTCGCAGAAGCAAATGGACCGAGGATATTGAGCCCCCACTTGGCGAAGGGGACGTGGCTGATTATCGGTACAAGTTCGGTCGGGGGGTCGAGCTGATCTTCTCAAACCTCTTGCACACCGGGCATTTTCGAACGTACTCAACCGAGTCGTTAATGACTCGTCTCAAAAGATGTGAGTGCTACTCCCAAGTGCAGGAGATCGATCAAGTAGTAATCCTGGAGAGTCAGATATCGAATCCACGGGACAGTCGACCTGTAAGCCAAAAGAATCAATTTCAAAAGATTAAAAAAGCGATGAAAAATTACCACCTTTCGATTGTGAAACAATTGTGATGATGATTTAAGTAAACAAGGAATTAAAACTAAAGAAAGTACGGAGAGTCGTAATAGAGAGCAAACAAGATGAGCATGTGTCGGTTGTGATTTCGTGAAGGGCTTTGTGGTCGATGATTTTAAATATCTTTTCTATAACTCAACGTCTCATCCGACTAGGGTATGAGAGCGTCGGAAAGTATGGCGATAAAACACGTAAACAAGAGTGCCAAAAAAGTAGTCACGTAAAACGTCGATTTCATGAAGAAAGTACGTACAAGTGCCCTCTCGGGTCACGATACATCCTCTCGGATCGTATCACGAATAAGTCTTACTCAGATCATATTCAATTAAGCATGCGCACGTCTCCGCTTAGCATACTTAATAAGATCATACATAGAAATCGATGAAATACGCGATTAAAACATGTATATAGGGCGAAAAGATAACAAAATCAACGATCACATAGCCTTAACTACATCACAACCAACACACGAGGTCACTAACCACGCATGGAGATGAGAAAACTCAGTTTCATTAGCAAATACATGATCAAAACGTCAAAATACATGCTAAATACGTGAAATACAGAAGTAAAATTGAGATTTCTATCACCAAAACTCTTCAAAAAGCCTCTGAAATTCTTCTGTAAGACCCTCTATTCTCTGTTTCCAAAGCCCCAGAAAATCTCACGAAAATACGCTCTGTAACCCCTCCAATACGCTCAAAATACGCCCAAAACTGGTGTTCCTTACCCTCTGGAATACTAGGGTATTTATAGGGGGTTTTAAGTCGGTTCGGATTCGAAATTTACGCTCAAATCTACCCAAAATACGCTCAGATCCGTAACTGACCGTCGGATCAAACGTCAGCCGTTGGATGGAGGCAGGATTGAACGAGGAAGCGACGCGTGGCATATGGGTTCGGATCTTCGCATGCTCGCGCCCGCTTCGCCGCTGCTCTCCGAGCTCAGCTCGTATTAAATCCTGCCCGTCGGATCTCAGATGTACGTGCAGGATTTCGCCACGTTGCCCCAAAGGAAATCCGCTGCTCCGCTCGACGAATTCGAATCCACATTGATGCCGGCCGTTGGATTGAGCGGGGCGCCGCTCGGATGTCGCCACGTCGCAGCGGGGAGCGCTGCGATTTTGAATTCGAGCGGGGTGATTCGGGTTCAATATTGCATATTTAACCTTCCATTTAGCCCTATTTTGTGCTCATGTGATGCTACATTGTTCTCTAATTCATACGTATTTTCTACACATTTATTTATTAGAGAAAACACACTAATTGAGCACAAAACAGCAATTAACGATGCAATTCTGCACATTTTATATTTTTCCTAGTACCGTCTCGATCTCACGATTCCAACGACTATTTATTTGTATTTTTCTGAGATCTGTGCTAATTTCTATGAATTTTTGAATGCAGAATACAATTTAAATGGAGAAATACGCAAGAAATACGGATTATACGACCGCCAGCCAATCAGAACGCGACACGTGTCACCATCCTAGCCGTTCCCGCCTAATCTGACGGTCAGATCGCGCGCGCGATGCTATATTCTCGTGACCGTTGGATCATCATCCAACGGCGGAAATCAACTCAGTCGCAGCGGCTACGTGGCCTATCCCTTACCGTCGATGTGAGATCTGATGGCCACGACGAGTGGAGAGGCGACTGCTGCGATCGGAGATTTGGATTGCCACGCGGCATTTTATTAAGCGTTCGATGTAGATCGAACGGTCCACATCCACCCGCTCGAACGCGGATTAAATTCTTAAGGGGACACGCGGCAGAATTACGTTGAATCCCGCCTTTTGAATGGGCGGTCGAGATCTTAATCGCCGAGTGAATACATCCGAGCGACGTGGCTGTTTTCTGGCCGTCGGATTTCGATCCGACGGTGCAAATCGAAGCCGAATCGAATTCGAAATCGAACGAAGCGGGGCTACGTGGCGTTTTTAGACCAGTTGGATTACGATCCAACGGTCACAAGGCTGAAGGAAGCTTCGCGGAGCGAATTCGAAGCGGGCGCGGGCGAAGATCCGCTAAGGAGTGCCACGTGTCGAAGCATGGGTTAATCCCGCTTTGATCAACGGTGGAGAAATGATCCGATCAGGATCTGCGGTCCAGATCAAACGGGTGCGGGTTTTGCAAACCCAATAAGCTTTTAAAACCCGCAATGTTCTATATTTAAGCGTATTTAGGGTTTTTTGAGCGTATTCAAGCAGTTTGGGGGCGTATTTTGGGCGTATTGGAGGCTCTAGAAGCCGTATTTCCCCTCTGAAAAATTCTGTAAAATTCCAGAGGCTATTTTCTTATTTCCAGAGAGTTTTGATGTATTTTCAAGGATATTTGGTGATGAATTCTTAACTTAAACTCCTTATTTAGTGCTTTTCTACCGTATTTTGCTATAATCTTGATGTATTTGGCTATGGAACTTGTTTATTCTGAAATTATGAGTAGCTAGAACTTATTTGTGCTTGGTATGGAGTAGTTAGGGGATATTATCCGTGTTTATTTGGTTGAAATTCCTTGTGCTAAATCGTTTAACGTCGCTAAAATTGTAATCGTTGCTCGTAAATCGACTTTTTTAGATTCCAAAAGAATTAATTAAGTTGATGATCGCCCCAAAAGGGTGAGATTTGATCTCCCCAAAAGGGAGTTTCATACCGTAGTTTTGATCTCTCCAAAAGAGAGTTTCATATCGTATTATAGCTTTAGCGACGATCTTTTTGAATATCGTGTTTGAACCCCCAAAAGGGCATCTTCCGATGAATTGCTCCCAAAAGGAGAATTCATTGAGTTATATTGGATATTTTTCCCGGTGAATTGCTCTCAAAAAGAGAATTCATTGTGATATATTCATCAACCAAATTAATACGAATCATTGATCCTAACGAACCCATACCATGCGCATACTCTTTATAGATATTTTCTTACACGTATTTCTATGTTTATATTGTTCACGTGTTCCCATCACCATCACCGTCATCATTTGTTGAAGTGGTTAGTTTCTTTTCGTAGGATTTCTATTTGATTTGAATTGTGGTTGCAACAGATTTCTTCCCGTGGATTCGACATCTGGACTCCCAGATTTTACTACTTGTACGGACTCTTGCTCTTGAGAGAGAGCACCTTTTCGGTCCCACCACGGGGCCGATCTCCGCCATCGGATGAGGAATCGACGGCCAGTATTATGCCGCGTCGCCCGCTGTCTGCCTGCGATTGAGGACCGTTAGATCACGATCCGACGGTTGGTAGAATGCCACGTAGCCGCATTCGAATACGTATCAACGCTGATCTGGGCCGTCCGATCTTGATCGCACGGTCAGATCTTCGCCCGCTCTCCTCCGTTTGATTAGGCGGGAGCCGCTTGGATGCGGCCACGTGTCGCTCAATGCGCGTGCGTGTGTACGTATTTCGTATTTACACCGTATTTCTCGCGTATTTCTTCATTTAAATGGTATTCTGCATTCAAAAATACACAGTAATTAGCTCAGATCTCAGAAAAATACAAATAAATAGTCGTTGGAATCGTGAGATCGAGACCAAGCTAGGAAAAATATAAAAAATGCAGAAATACTCCATTAATTGCTGTTTTGTGCTCAAATAAGTTGTTATCTCTAATAAATGTTGGTGTAGAAAAAACGAATGTATAAGAGAACAATTTATCATCATATGAGCACAAAATAGGGCTAAATGGGGAGTTAAATATGCAATATTCACTCCGAATCACACCCCCCAACTAGCGATTTGCTAGTCTCTAGCAAAAAGAGCGATAAATACGGATGATTAGTAAAATAATAAAATCTATCAATTGCTTATGGCATGGCTCAATAATACACATTCCAACATGATCTTGACCATCAATATACACATCCAAGCACATGATCAATCGCAAGATATTTTCTTTAATTTAATTTGAATAAATAACATGCAAGCATCGTTTTGCGCAAACGAAAGTATACACGTCTCGATGTGTTCCAGTTTTCTTGTTTCTGAGGAATTGGCATCTCATAAAAAATCGTTCAAATCATGGGTATTGAAGTTACTTAGTATATTTACCATTCTTTTCTTTTATTAGTTCCGCGTAACGCGCATCAAGCAATATTTGCGGAAAAATGTATAACTTGGATCGCTCCATCAAATGAGTGAGGTTCCGGTCAATGGCTCCCAAATCAGACGATAATAGGGCATTAGGCCAAAAAGGACCCCTCGGACTGTACTACTCGAGCCAACCAAGTTATTTATTCAGTGACAAACTTATTCATTTCATTTTTTCCTTCATCTTTTTTTCTTTCCCCCCCCTTTTTTTGTAAGCAACTCAACACCCATAAATATGAACATAAACATTAGTAACACTGGCCAAATTCCTCTTCAACTTGAAGACTTTTCTAATAAATCGTGTATACTTAAGCTTTTTCATCACCATAGCATGCATGAAATAAATTCAAACTATTTCGAGATATTAATCATAGCAATTGAAAATGTTCATGAATAGCATATTAACAGTAAATCCATGAAGGAAAAAAATTAATTCACGCCATAAACAATTGTTTAGAACTCAATCAATGCGTAATCATCCGAAAAAGTGATACTTCAAGAGGGCTAAGGTGATGTTAGAGGGTGAGTGATGGTGATTTATTCTCTTTATTCTTTTTTTTAAATATAGAAAAAAAATCCTAACCAAAAAGTCTAATACACTCCCCCCAACTGAAAGACAAACTTTGTCCTCAAAGTTGAAAAGAGCATACTAGAGGCAAAAATCCTTAAAAAAATGTAAAAGAAATAAAATAAAATCTACTACTGCTGAGTAAGGAAAGAACACACCGGTTTAAGCGCCACCCGAAGGTGGATCCGCAAGCTCCATGGTCGTGTCGTCCTTGGTCCAGAGTTCTTGAAAGTGTTTCAGTCGTTGCCCATTGACTTTGAACTCGCTTCCATCCTTTTCATTCACCACAATCACTGCTCCGTGTGGAAAAACTTGTTTGACATGAAATGGACCCGACCACTTGGAACGTAGCTTCCCTGGAAATATATGCAATCGTGAGTTATAAAGAAGAACTTTGTCCCCGAGCTTGAATTCTTTTCGAAGGATCGCCTTGTCGTGCACAGCTTTCATTCGTTCCTTCGCCAATTTTGCATTTTCATATGCCTCCCTCCGTAACTCCTCAAGCTCCAAAATCTGCAATTTACGAGAATCATTTGATGAGTCATCAAGCAAATTTAATGATTTGATAGCCCAATAAGATTTATGTTCTAATTCAACAGGAAGATGACAATTTTTTCCATAAATTAAACGGTAAGGGGACATCCCTAGAATGGTCTTGTATGCCGTCCTGTATGCCCATAAAGCTTCAGGTAAGCGAAGACTCCAATCTTTGCGCGTGGGATTCACCGTTTTCTGAAGTATATTCTTGATCTCCCTATTTGCAAGTTCTGCTTGTCCGTTCGTTTGGGTGTGGTATGGAGTTGAAATTTTATGCGTCACCCCAAACTTCGTCATTAAATTTGCGAAGAGCCTATTGCAAAAGTGGGAACCTCCATCACTGATAATGGCCTTTGGCACTCCAAAACGTGCGAAAATATTTTCTTTCAGGAACTTTAGCACGATGGATGCGTCATTAGTCCTGCAAGAAATAGCTTCCACCCATTTAGAAACATAATCAATCGCAACGAGTATGAAGACATAACCAAGCGAAGGTGGAAAAGGTCCCATAAAATCAATCCCCCAACAATCAAATATTTCTATTTCTAACATGGGATTTAAAGGCATCATGTTTCTTTTTGTGATCCCCCCCAACTGTTGACAACGCACACATGATTTACAATAAGCATAAGCATCTTTAAACATGGTGGGCCAGAAAAATCCACATTGTAAAATTTTTGCAACAGTTTTATGAGCAGAAAAATGTCCTCCACATATCCCATCATGGCAAAACTGTAAAACACTACTAATCTCATGATCGGGTATACATCGTCTCACAATTTGGTCTCCACAATATTTAAAGAGATATGGATCGTCAAAGTAGAAAGATTTTACCTCGTGTTTGAAACGTTTAAAATCAAGAGAGGACCAATGTGATGGAGTTCTACCTGTCACCAAATAATTTACTATGTCCGCATACCATGCTAAAGTAGAGACGGTGAAAAGTTGCTCATCGGGGAAGGAATCTCTTAATGGTGTATCTGATGACTCTGTACCCACCGTCAATCGAGAGAGGTGATCTGCAACATGATTTTCTACTCCCTTTTTGTCTCGTATTGCGATGTTGAACTCCTGCAAAAGAAGAATCCATCGTATAAGTCTAGGTTTTGCATCCTTTTTAGATAATAAATATTTGAGTGCAGAATGGTCCGTATAGACGACGATGGGTGATCCCAAGATGTAGCTCCTGAACTTGTCCAATGCAAATACCACCGCAAGTAATTCCTTTTCCGTTGTCGTGTAATTTCTTTGAGCATCGTTCATGGTCTTACTTGCGTAGTAAATAACATAAGGAACTTTTTCTTTCTTTTGACCAAGGACCGCTCCTACTGCGTAATCACTCGCATCGCACATTATCTCGAAAGGAAGAGTCCAATCTGGAACCTGTAAAATGGGCGATGAGACAAGTAAAGATTTCAGTTTTTCAAAAGAACTTTGACACTCTTGTGTCCAAATAAATTCAGTATTTGAAGTTAATAAATTGCACAGAGGTCGAGAGATAGAGCTGAAATCCTTTATGAAGCGTCTATAGAATCCTGCATGTCCCAAGAAGGAGCGAATATCTCTGACGCTTTTTGGCATTGGCAACTTCTCTATTACTTCAACCTTTGCCATGTCCACCTGAATACCTGCTTTAAAAACTAGGTGTCCAAGTACCAAACCTTCCGTAGTCATGAAGTGGCACTTTTCCCAATTGAGTAGCAAGTTCTTCTCTTTACACCTGCACAAAACAAGGGCCAAGTTAGATAAACAATTTTCAAAGGAAGTGCCATATACAAAGAAATCATCCATAAATACTTCTACTATCTTTTCAACCATATCACTAAAGATGCTCAACATGCAACGTTGAAAAGTAGCAAGTGCATTGCATAGACCAAACGGCATTCTCCTAAATGCGAAAGTTCCAAAGGGGCAAGTGAAAGTGGTTTTCTCTTGATCCTCTAGAGCAATCTCTATCTGATAGTAACCTGAGTAGCCATCTAGAAAACAATAATACTCATTACCGGCCACTCTTTCTAAAATTTGATCTAGGAAAGGCAAAGGAAAGTGGTCTTTTCTTGTTTTCGAATTAAGCTTCCTATAATCAATACACATTCTCCATCCAGTGGTGGTTCGCATAGGTATGAGTTCATTATTTTCATTCTTAACCACAGTTAAACCAGATTTCTTAGGCACGACTTGAGTTGGACTAACCCACTTGCTATCAGAGATTGGATAAATAATTCCAGCATCAAGTAATTTAAGAACCTCACCTTTTACCACTTCTTTTAACGTCGGGTTCAACCGACGTTGCATTTCACGCGTGGGTTTTGAATCATCCTCAAGATAAATGTGATGTGTATAAGTTAAGGGATTTATACCTTTGATGTCTGCAATGGACCATCCAATGGCCCCTTTATGTTCCCTAAGCACATCAAGCAATGAGTGTTCCTGTTCAAGTGTAAGTTTGGAGGATATTACCACAGGGAAAGTCTCTTCTTTTCCTAGGAATGCATACTTCAAGTAGTCTGGCAATGGCTTAAGCTCAAGCTTTGGATGCTCCACGTCATAGGGTAGTTGTGGTGGCAGTCCAGATGGCAATGGTTCAAACCTCGGTGCCCATGCTTCCCTTGATTTTTCTGGAGTACCCTGCACAAAATAAGACTCATTAATATCATCAAAATTATAATCAATATAATTAGAGTCACATTCATACTCAGCCTCAAAGTAGTCTTCAATCAAGTTTTCAATAAAGCATACCTCTTCAATACTTTCAACACCCGTGGGCAACTTACATGATTTAATGATATTTAATTCAAGCTTCATATTACCAAAAGCTATTTTCAACTGTCCATCCCTACAATTGATTACGGCATTGCATGTAGCGAGGAATGGACGTCCCAAGATGACAGGAGTGATGTTACCAGAAGGTGGTCCATGTATGTCTAGGACGATGAAATCCACGGGGTAGTAGAACTTGTCCACCTGAACCAAAACATCCTCCACGCAACCTCTTGGAACTTTCATTGATCTGTCTGCTAACTGTAGCACCACTGGCGTTGGTTTCAACTCTCCCAAACCTAGATTCAAGAAAACAGCGTAAGGCAAAATATTCACACTCGAACCCAAATCAAGCAACGCATTTCTAAAGCTCTTTGTTCCTATAGTGCAAGGAATAGTAGGAGAACCTGGATCTTTGTATTTAGGTGGGGTATTATGTTGAACTATGGCACTTACCTGTTGCGTGAGAAAAGCTTTCTTTTTCACATTAAGCGTCCGTTTCACAGTGCATAAGTCCTTTAAAAACTTAGCATAGGCAGGCACTTGGTTTATCGCATCAAGCAAAGGAATATTAATTTTTTCCTGTTTGAAGATATCCCTAATTTCTGCCTGATACTTATCTTTTGAAGGTGGTGTTAGCCTCTGTGGAAATGGAGCTGGAGGTATATATGGTTCAGGCTCCTTTTCTTTGACCTCCTCTTTTTCCAAGCTTTTCTTCTTCTCCTGCAACTTTTGTGGTACGAGCTCATCCTGTTTCTCCTCGACTATTTGTTCATGCCTAGGTGGCTCTGGCTTTTCTATCTCTTTTCCGCTACGCAAAGTAGTCACCGCCTTACATGGTTTTACGTTGTCACCTGAAAAAGAAGAGGAATTTATGTTAGGATTTGCAACAGATTGAGCTGGTAAAGTACCTTTTTCTAAAGACGCAGCAATTTTAGAAAAGTTTTCGTTAAGCTGCTGAAACTGTTGATGAAATTGTTGTTGTTGTTGATTCTGCATCTGCATCATTTGCTGAAGTACGGCAGTGATATCAGCGCTCTGCTCCTTTTTCCCTTGATTGCTCGAATGATTTGGATGCTGGTAGGGAGTGGTCGTCTGTTGCGCCGGCTGCTGTGGTCCACATCTCAGATTTGGGTGATTCTTCCAAGAAGAGTTGAAAGTGTTCGAATTTACCCCTTGATTGGACACCCAATTTACTTCAGTTTGTGGGTTCCTTATGGTCTCTTTCATAGCAGGAATCGCGGGGCAAACAGACGTGTCATGAGTGGGCTGCTCACAAATGGCACAAAACGGTCCAGCTTCGACTGCCTTTACTGCTCTCAACTCTAGGCCTTGTAGCCTTTGCGTAAGTAGTGCATCCACATGCGCTCTTATTGCATCGTCTGGCTTTAATGTGTGCATGCCTCCTTTAGCTGGTAGAAGTGGCTCTGATCTGTCAAACTCTGAAATAGACTCCCATCTCCGTGCATGCTCCGCTATAGTTTCCATGTAATCACATGCCTCCGTAGGAGTTTTCTGAAAGAATTCGCCGTTGCACATCATCTCCATGTACTGCCTAGTCTGCGACTGCAGGCCATCGTAAAAGAATCCAATAGCCCGGCCTTTATCGTATCCATGGTCTGGGCATGCGATCAGAAGGTCCTTGAATCTATCCCATGCTTGGTCGTACGACTCCCTCTCCTTCTGCGAAAAGGACATGATCTGTCGCTTCAAGGCATGGGTCCTCTGCAAAGAAAAGAATTTTTTTATAAACTCTGTTTGCAATTGTAACCAAGTAGAGATAGATCTAGGTGGCAAAGAGTTAAACCAATGTTTAGCTTTATCTTTCAGCGAGAATGGAAATAGTTTAAGATAAACAGAATCAGGGCTAATCTTTCCATCCAACTGTGTTGAGCATACTTCTTCAAAGTTTCTGACATGCAAATAAGGGTTATCATTTTCAATGCCATGGTAAGATGGTAAAAGTTGAATCACACCTGGTTTCAGATTAAAACTATGAGCATCATCAGGCAAAATTATGCATGAATCAGTCTCCACCCTAGATGGCATATAAATTTCCAATAAAGGCCTTTCTTGTGCAGGTTGCGTGATGTGTGCTCCATCGTTATTATTAGCCATATTTTCCGTTCGTACTAATCTATGTGAAGTAGGGGATCTATGCCACATAAACTAGAAGAAAAAGATGTGTGTTTTTTTTGTGTTTTTAGAAAGCAAATAAAAATTCCTACACTAAAAGATGGAAAGATCTCGCCGAATATTCCTCGAGAGAGACTGAAAGTTTGGATCACAAATACCACTGTCCCCGGCAACGGCGCCAAAAACTTGACTCGTCTCAAAAGATGTGAGTGCTACTCCCAAGTGCAGGAGATCGATCAAGTAGTAATCCTGGAGAGTCAGATATCGAATCCACGGGACAGTCGACCTGTAAGCCAAAAGAATCAATTTCAAAAGATTAAAAAAGCGATGAAAAATTACCACCTTTCGATTGTGAAACAATTGTGATGATGATTTAAGTAAACAAGGAATTAAAACTAAAGAAAGTACGGAGAGTCGTAATAGAGAGCAAATAAGAGGAGCATGTGTCGGTTGTGATTTCGTGAAGGGCTTTGTGGTCGATGATTTTAAATATCTTTTCTATAACTCAACGTCTCATCCGACTAGGGTATGAGAGCGTCGGAAAGTATGGCGATAAAACACGTAAACAAGAGTGCCAAAAAAGTAGTCACGTAAAACGTCGATTTCATGAAGAAAGTACGTACAAGTGCCCTCTCGGGTCACGATACATCCTCTCGGATCGTATCACGAATAAGTCTTACTCAGATCATATTCAATTAAGCATGCGCACGTCTCCGCTTAGCATACTTAATAAGATCATACATAGAAATCGATGAAATACGCGATTAAAACATGTATATAGGGCGAAAAGATAACAAAATCAACGATCACATAGCCCTAACTACATCACAACCAACACACGAGGTCACTAGCCACGCATGGAGATGAGAAAACTCAGTTTCATTAGCAAATACATGATCAAAATGTCAAAATACATGCTAAATACGTGAAATACAGAAGTAAAATTGAGATTTCTATCACCAAAACTCTTCAAAAAGCCTCTGAAATTCTTCTGTAAGACCCTCTATTCTCTGTTTCCAAAGCCCCAGAAAATCTCACGAAAATACGCTCTGTAACCCCTCCAATACGCTCAAAATACGCCCAAAACTAGTGTTCCTTACCCTCTGGAATACTAGGGTATTTATAGGGGGTTTTAAGTCGGTTCGGATCCGAAATTTACGCTCAAATCTACCCAAAATATGCTCAGATCCGCAACCGACCGTCGGATCAAACGTCAGCCGTTGGATGGAGGCGGGATTGAACGAGGAAGCGACGCGTGGCATATGGGTTCGGATCTTCGCGTGCTCGCGCCCGCTTCGCCGCTGCTCTCCGAGCTCAGCTCGTATTAAATCCTGCCCGTCGGATCTCAGATGTACGTGCGGGATTTCGCCACGTTGCCCCAAAGGAAATCCGCTGCTCCGCTCGGCGAATTCGAATCCACATTGATGCCGGCCGTTGGATTGAGCGGGGCGCCGCTCGGATGTCGCCACGTCGCAGCGGGGAGCGCTGCGATTTTGAATTCGAGCGGGGCCGATCTCCGCCATCGGATGAGGAATCGACGACCAGTATTATGCCGCGTCGCCCGCTGTCTGCCTGCGATTGAGGACCGTTAGATCACGATCCGACGGTTGGTAGAATGCCACGTAGCCGCATTCGAATACGTATCAACGCCGATCTGGGCCGTCCGATCTTGATCGCACGGTCAGATCTTCGCCCGCTCTCCTCCGTTTGATTAGGCGGGAGCCGCTTGGATGCGGCCACGTGTCGCTCAATGAGCGTGCGTGCGTACGTATTTCGTATTTACACCGTATTTCTCGCGTATTTCTTCATTTAAATGGTATTCTGCATTCAAAAATACACAGTAATTAGCTCAGATCTCAGAAAAATACAAATAAATAGTCGTTGTAATCGTGAAATCGAGACCAAGCTAGGAAAAATATAAAAAATGCAGAAATACTCCATTAATTGCTGTTTTGTGCTCAAATAAGTTGTTATCTCTAATAAATGTTGGTGTAGAAAAAACGAATGTATAAGAGAACAATTTATCATCATATGAGCACAAAATAGGGCTAAATGAGGAGTTAAATATGCAATATTCACTCCGAATCAGTTAACCAAGGTCGGTCAATAGTACCCTTGCCTTAAGATCTTTATTTCCATCGTCTTTCCCTCCATGGTGGTTTCCGCACAGTCCTTTGTAGACCTTCCGGCTGACGTAGTCGGTCTCCAGTGGTCCGAGGCATTTGAGGTAGGGGAGGACGTCAGTTTTGGTCCAACGCCGTCTGTACAGAGCATCTTCATGAAGTACATATCGGAGTGCCTTTCGCTCCAGCGTCCGACGCTCTTCTTGGTCTGTCAGGACCTCGCCGTTAGTGAGGTACCGAACGATTGGGTCCATCCAGGAAGGTTCGATGTCAATGATCATCAGCTCATCCTCTTCCATACTGGGGTTCCAGAGGCTCTCGACATAGATGGCACGACCCAACTCCTTGAGGGAGGAAGAGGCTAGCTTTGATAGAGCATCTGCGCGAGCATTTTTCGACCTTGGCAGATGGAGCGTCTCGACATGCTTAAACTTTGACAGCTCGGATTTGGCTGAGGCTAGGTAGCGCTGCATTGCCTCTTCTGGAGCTATGTAGTCCCCCTGTAGTTAGTTGATGATGAGTCTGGAATCGCTGATGAGGCGTATGGACTCCGCCCCCAGCGCTCGGGCAAGCTTCAAGTCATTGATGGCGGCTTCGTATTTGGTCACATTGTTGGTGGCCGAGAACTCGAACTGAAGGGCGTACTTGACCGTGTTCCCGTCGGGGGATCAGATGACGATGCCGGCCCCACGTCCTGTCTTTGTCGCTGACCCGTCCATGTGGACTACCCATGCATCCTGGTTCTATACTCGATCACTGGGAACGGTATCAGCGAAAAGGAGGGATAGGGGTTGAGGCATTACCGTGTTTAGGCTCGGTACATCGGGACGCGTGCCATCATCAACGGTACATTCAACAATGAAGTCTGCTAGCGCCTGCCCCTTGATGGCCGTCATTGGCTTGTATCTGAGGTCGAACTCACTCAGCTCTACTTCCCATTTCAGCATCCTCCCCATCTGTTTGGATCTTTTAAGGTTTTGCTCGAGCTAGGAGTCAGTTATGACCAGGATGGTGTGTGCTTGGAAGTAAGGACGGAGTCGTTGTAACGAGAGGATAAGGACGTAAGCTAAGGACGGAGTCGTTGTAACGAGAGGATAAGGACGTAAGCCAGCTTCTCTACCAGGCTGTATCGCTCCTCTGCATCTCTTAGGATCCGGCTGGTGTAGTACACCAGTCTTTGCACCCGACGTCCTCTTTGATCAGCACCGAGCTCACTGCCTCTCCGATGCTGGCCAGGTACAGGTTCAGGGGTTCCCCCTCTTTGGGCTTGGAGAGGAACGGGGGGCTGCGAAGGTACTCCTTCAACTCAACGAACGCCCGAGCGTAGTATTCGTCCCATTCTACAGCCTTCCTCTTCACGACCGGCTCGGTGAGGGCCTTCCTCATGATCCTGAAGAACAGGAGCGATCTCTCCGCCGATTTAGATAGGAAGCATCCTAAAGTAGTGATCTGCCCGTTCAGCCTCTGCAGCTCTCGGATCGTCGTTGGCTCTTTCATGTTGATCAGAGCATCAATCTTGTCCAGGTTGGCTTCAATGTCACGGTTGGTGATCATGAAGCCTAGGAATTTCCCAGACCTCACCCCGAACGTACACTTCGTGTGGTTGAGTCTGATGTTGTGTCTCTGTAATTGTTCGAAGGTCTCCCGAAGGTTAGCGATGGGGTCGATGGGGTCCTTGGATTTGACCAGCATATCGTCCACGTAGACCTCCAGATTCCTCCCAATCTGAGAGCCGAAGACTCCGTTGACCATCCTTTGGTAGGCCGCCCATGCATTCTTTAGACCGAAGGGCATATTTTTGTAGCAGAATGTCCCTAGTAGAGTGATGAACGATGTCTTCTCCTCTTCCTCTGGATCCATTTGAACTTGGTTGTACCCGGAGTAGGCTTCTATGAAGCTGAGCATCTCGTAGCCCGAGGCGCTATCTACAAGATGATTGATGTGGGGTAGCGGATAGCTGTCCTTAGGGCGGCCTTGTTGAGATCAGTGAAATCTACGCACATTCACCACTTGCCGTTAGAATTCTTCAATATTATAACATTGGCCAGCCAATCGGGGTACCAGACTTCTCTGATGAAGCCTTCTTCGAGGAGACGTTCCACCTCCTCAGCTACAGCCCTCATCTTTTCATTGTCCAAGTTCCTCTTTTTCTGTCTGATTGGCTTAAAGTTGGGGTCGACGTGCAACCGGTAGGTGATCACCTGGGGGTCCACGCCCGACATGTCGTCTGGTGACCAGGCGAAGATGTCCAGTTGGCTTTCAAGCACCCTATCAACTCGTGCCTCAGTCCCGGATCAAGTTGAGATCTGATGGACATGAACCTGCCATCTATGCCCGTAACGAGGATGAGCTTTGGTTCCTCTACAGGGGCAGGTCTCGAGTTGCCCGAGCCGCCCCTTCGATCGAGGAGGTCCATCGGGTCGTACCGTTCCATGTCATGTTCCTCCACAGATAATTAATAATAGGTCTTGGGTCTCGCCTGGTCGCCTTTAATCTTCCCGACCCCCCTCGTGGTCCAGAACTTGACCATTTGATGGAGGGTCGAGACCACGGCTTCGGCCGCGTTGAGGAGCGGTTGGCTGATTATACCGTTATACGCCGATCTGATCCTCAAGGCCATAAACTCAATGGTTAGAATGGTTGAGTGGGGTGGCTCCCCAAGCGTAACGAGAATGTGGATCATTCCCACGATGGGTGCAGAATGTCCTATGAAACCCACTACGAGGCCGGAACAGGGTTCAAGGTTTTCAGCCCACAGCCCCATTTTATCCAAGTTCAACATGAACCTGATGTCGCACGAGCTTCCTATGTCCACGAGCAACCGCCGGGCTAGGGCGGTGTCGATGAGGGCTGAGACGACTAGTGCGTCATCATGCGGCAGTTCTACCTCCTTCAGGTCTTCCTCGGAGAAGGAGATGTGCTGAGGGTTGTCCCCAGCTTCCTCACGGTCTATGCTCATTGCCGCGGCCTGAGGCGTGTTCGGCCCTGCGATTCGGGGCGGGCGTCGAGCGGTTGCGGCCTTTCTAAGGTGGTTATTGGCAGGCACTGGCGTTGGTGTAGCTGCCACCGTATTCTTGCGCCCCTTGGTGCGCGACCGCGTCATCTTCGGTGTGGTTGTTTGATGTGGGTGTAGATTTCAGTATTTCCACAGACGATGCCAGATGTTTCAGGGGTTTTCTCACCACAGTTTGGTAGTCTTGAGGGTCGAGGGTCGACGCGGTCGCGCGAGACACGTGCATCCTCCGAGATCGGGTAGCGGCACGTTCGCTCGGTCGGGAACGCGCGGATCCGTGCGTCGGTATCCCAAAGGGTAGCTTCAGGAGAACGACGGCATCCTCGAACGGAGAGTCGAACGAGCTCGGGATCGAGGCTGTTCGGCTCCGGTAGGCGAAGCACCGAGGGGTAGCCTCGGTGGGGTGAAGTCTCCTTGACCTGCTCGGATGAGAAAGGTCGTCAGGGGGTTCGGACCTTGGTTCCGACCAAGTCCCCTTTGATGCCTAAGTCAGATATGATTTGAAGGATGCCCGGTGGGATCGAGTTCGGTTCACGGAGAGACAGACGCACGAATCCTCAGGCCGGGCTGTGGAGGAGAATTATGAGGTGGCAGACAAGGTCGTATGAGGAAAAATACTTGAGTGTAGAGTATTCAGAATTCGGTCCCTTCGTCTTTCAACCTTTGGGTCTTTTGTAGGGATTGAACCGCCCACGTTCCCCTTATCCTCCCCCATCTCGCCTTGAGTACCCGTCGCTTTGGTCGTCCCTTGATGGGTCATCAAGGTGGGTGTAATGAGGCTCTTGAATGGTAATGAAGGTGTGCGCAATTCGGGGGAGCGGTTACCTCAACCTACAATGGTCAGCGGTTCCCTCCACGCCAGTCTGGGGCCGCCATAGCTCGAGGCCTTCGCGGAGCTTTTAGGCCGGGGCCTAATCCCGTCCTGACCCATGGGCTCGGATCGTGGGCTCGGCATGTTCCGTCTTAGCCCGTTTCGGAAGGGTCGTATCATTTCTAACCCAAGAAAAGGTATTGGTGTACAAATTGCCCTCCAGCTGTAGACATACAGATATGGAGCAATTAGTATTAAACAAACTGATCCGCTAATATTGTAATCACTTAATCAAACATCTTGCGTATCACATTTTGGCTAAGCCGAATCAATTAGGTTTTATTTAATAGGTCAAGCTCAAGTGGACAATGATGGAGCTCAGTTTATAATTTCAATGAAGCCTAAATCTTAGTCCAGATGGAAGAGAATCTTGGACGTATGGTCCGTAAATAGACTAAAGTAAAAGTAACAACCAAAGGCTTCGCAATCAACTCAAGATTCTGAGCACCGCTGCTTTGGATGGGCCGGCTTTGGGCTGGGCTTCGGGAATTCTTTGGTAAGTTTGGACTCTAGGTAGAAAGCCATATATAATACTTACTATTCCTATTGAACATGAGTTGCATGCTTTATGTCAGGATAACATTAGTTAAATCATACATATAATACCAAAGTCATATATTTAGGCTTTTGATTTTTGTGCTTTGAATTCTCAGTCTCAAATTAGATTTTAACATGTTTATTAAATTGATCATAATTAAAAATCTTGAAAAATTTGTGATTAACATGGATATAATGTGTGAAGAGTAAAAGATCTAAAATATTGCTTTACTTCTGCAATTATTGTTTAGACCTAATATTTCATGTTTATATATTTGTCATGAAAAAAGAATTTCTTGATATTTCAATTTAAAAATTGAAAATAAATCAAAAAGGTAAGACTTTTGTTTTATTCAAAAGCAATAAAAATATACCCTTGATCTAGGAGATGCACCTAGCCTTCTTCTATTTTTTGTAATTTTTTGAATATTTTTTAATAAAAAATCAGTTTTTCTTTAAAAAATTCCTAAAACCCTAACTCTAACCCTAACCCAGCTATAGCATGCCTCACTGTGTCACAGACGACTCGTCATCGCCTAGTTGGCCCTTATTTGGCACCTAAGGTGGCATTCTTTAGAGTATTCCAAGGGTATTCTTGTAAATAGATGTATTTAGAATGTTCTTGGATATTCATTTGTATTCTTAAGAAAGTGAATTAGTTAGAATAATGGAGACGGATTTAGAGACTCTTCATTAACCATTGGATCATGTAAGACTCTAAAAGTCTAATCTCCACAATTGATTGTAAGGGAGCCTCACCTATAAATAGAGGCAAGGAGATGTCATTTGTATCCATCAAGATTTGCAAGAAATAGAAGCAAATGCATTCTCTACTTCTAAGTTTTCTCTTGTGTTCTCTTGAATTCTTTATGAGTGTGGGAGTTTAAGAGAAGGCTAACTTAGCCATTCTAAGAGAGTGAGTGAGCTAAGACCGCAAGGGATTGGGAGAGTCAAGGAGCTAAATAATCTATCTGTGACAGTTGGTATCAGAGCTTGCGGTTCGGGGAAGAGAATGTCGACTAACGAGAATCCAGTTGCTGGCGACTCCGAGATGGCAAAGGGCTTTACTAGGACACCTTCACTTGAGCCTTTAAAGCAGCATTTTGTTGCTCTAAGAGATCGTTCTCTTCTGGAGCATGTCGACCGTCTTCGGGAGGATCAATTCAAGACCATGGAGGAAATTATAGAGGAGCCGAGGTCCGGGATGGACGAGCTTTGGGAGGAGATGCTAATGGTCTTGAACTCAACTGTCGACATGTTCCAGAAGAGAACGATCTCTTAGAGCAACGGAATGCTCTTCTAGAGGCTCAAGTGAAGGCTCTCATGAAGGAGTTGGATGAACTCAGAGGCGAGTTCAACCAACAATAGATTGTATGGACAAGTGGAGCGGTCGTCAGCTATCCCTTCTTACCGAAGGTGGACATTCCTAAACCAAATCCATATGGAGGTTTGCAGAATGCTTGTGAACTCGATTACTTTCTATGGAATATGGAGAAATACTTTTGTTACGCCCTAAAGGCCGGTCTAGTTGATAAAGGCCAACTTGAATGAAACCCATCAACACTCCTCATCAATGAGGGCCAGTCTACCAAAACTAAGGAGAGCTCGCTGAGACTCAAAGGAGTGCGCCCTTGCAGACTGCCAAGCTCGTTCAAGCAGAGCGGCAGGCTCGTTATCCGAGTCGAAGAGAAGAGCCTTCCGGTTGACCGCACATGCTAGCTCACCCTAGGATAGCTCGCCCCGGAGGTAGCTCGCCTACCTCTCCACTCGAAAGCAGTCCGCCCAAGGAGGGAGGCGACCCGCCACGAACATCACTACCAATTTCACTACAGACAAAGCCCGACAGCCCGCCGAAAGCATGCCTGACATTTATGGTTCTGACGGCCTGACAAAAGCACCACCTGACATTTACGGCTCTGACAGCCTGACCAAAGTGTACCTCATACCACCTGACACCATCAATGCGGAAAATATTTCTGACACCGCTCTCCAACTGTCGCCTCACCACTCGAGTACCAGCTGGGCTGATTCGACAGCTGACAGGATAGCAAGCAATCGCCTCTCAGCCCTATAAATACCCTCTCTCCTCCAACGAGGAGGGGGGTGGTTGGTTGGTCAGTAAAAATCTCTTACTCATTCTAATACTTATATTCAAGGCCGAATATCTTCCACATATTTGCATCTTCCATTCTAGTCCTTCGGGCAAGTGCCGATCTGCCTCTAAGATCGCCCTGCGTGTCCGACGTTATCTACATAAGTCACATACTAACTTAGGCATCGGAGGGGATATGGACGGACAGCCCGCCCAGCCTTTCTAACGAGTAGCTCACCTTGTCGGAAGTTTGCCCCAGCTACCAACGGACGTACGACCTGTGGCGACCTTCATCAACTGAAGGGTGACCTACTCTGACTGACGAGAGACCTTGTGATCCTCATCTCCCAATCGTCCTCAGATCGTGATTAGCCTCGCCATCACCCCCAAATACCTGTAACCATCGTTCCCTTGGTTCCCACTACAAACAAATCTCATTGTGTGCAGATCTGACTCGCAATAGTTGGCACCGTCTGTGTGAACTTAGGGTCACACCCATGTCTAACCTCACACAGTTCAAACTCTTTTCTAACCACGGCAAACATCCCATCGAGGATGATCCACGCCCTCTCAGAGGCACTCACCCGACGGATGTACCCCTTGAGGAGATGGCGGAGGCTACTCATGCCTCGGCCAATGCTATACCGCCAAGGCTTTGAAGCCTTTACAGAAATGATGAACGATTAGGGCGTAGGTGGGGTCGGGACGTCCACCGTCCCTCCTATATCCTTGAACGCGAGGCACAACCTTCACCCCCAGATGGAAGAAGAGGCGACCGCCTAGCAAAAGGAGCTCAACGAGGAGATAACGGCCCAACAAAGACGTCATGACGCAGACATCAAGGCCGCTTGACATAGGCGGCTTGACGAAGAATCTGCTGTTCAACAAGCACTTCCATAAAGTTCTAACCCGAAATCGAAGCTCCTCTGAATAGGCCGATTGCGTGCCCTAGGGCTCAAGCTCTCGCATGCCGACGTGGGATGCGAAAATGCAGGCCACCCGAAGCAGGGACGAACAGAGATCAGGGGCCGGTCTACGGACCATGCCCCTGACGGGTCACCCATGGGTCTGGGGCAGGTTTCCAGACTGCGCCCCCACCCAAACAGGTTTTCCTTCTCTCCCACATATCGTTAAGTTTTGACTCGCGTCCTCTTCAAACTTTTCTTGTGAGAAGAAGCCTCAGCTCAGGTTCGGCCTAATCGCAAAGAGCGAGCTGCCTTGCTGCGAGAAACCCTCCGGGGCAGGTTTTTGAGACACACGCCCGAGGGGTCTCCTAGGACTGGAGACAGGCTATGCATCTCGACCCTTCCCTATCAAAGATCCAGGACAGGCCCCGTGCTGCACCCCCGAAAGGCGCCAGGGGCATAGGACCCCCCAGGGGTGATGGATGGTCCATGGCCCACACACACCCTCTCGAAGCCCTCTGGGGTAGGTCGCGACCTCGCTACCCGTAGCAGGTCAGACCTTGCTACCCAAACCAGAGAAGAGAGTGAGCTACCTTGCAGGAAAGATCCGGGGCAGGCTTCCGAGCTGTGCCCCTGAAAGGTCACCAAGGGCTAGGGTCAGGCTGCGTAACTCGATCCTTCCCTCTCAGAGACCCAGGACAGGCTTCGAAACTACGCCCCCGAAAGGGTGCCCTCAGGTAAAGGTTGTCCTCGGTGAATGTCATCCTTCCCCGGCAGGTCGCCCATAGGTCTGGGGAGGTTTCTAGACTGCGCCCATACCCTAGCAGGTTTAATTCTATCTTCGACCTGTGTTGTTACGTTTCGACTAACACACTTTTTGAGTTTTCTCTTATGTGCAAGAAATCACAGGTCGAGATCGGGTCGACTACGCGCCCCAGGTCGAGATCGGGTCGACTATGTGCCCCAGGTCAAGATCGGCCCGACCCTTGGAGGCAAGCTGACTCGCCATAGACTGTAGTGACCCTGTGTTATGAGGAACAAACACTAGAGGGGGGTGAATAGTGTTTTATAGAATTATAAGGAATTTGCGCCAAATAAAACCCTAGTTAACCAACAAATGCGGAATGTATGAAATGATCGACAACACAAAGAACAAAGCAATGCAAACATGCAATCTACCCTGGTTCGGTGCCACCCAAGTCTCCCCGACTTGTTACTGGTGCCCTACTCTAGCAACACCCGGATCACCTCCGGATACTCTAGCAAACCGCTAGAGATTTCCTTTAGCCCACTTACGAAAACCCCACAAGTGCAATCGACCTACAATTGATGTCCGTGTATCCCACAACCCGAAAACACGCAAAGACCTTAGTCCCACAACTAGGGATTAAGCACACTCTCACAAACCAAGAGCAAAACGAAATCTTGACTCCCACAACTTGAGATCAAGCCAATCCTCTCACCACCGTGAGTATACAACAAATATGAAGTATAAAGAATGAAATATAAAACTTCTTACCACAAAATCCTATGCCTTGAGAAATACTTACCAATATAGGGCAAGAATAGATTTTGAGGAAGATGAGATCACCAAACCATAGCTCCGCCAAGATGAGCAGCAATAGATGGCTAGGGAGAGGTTGGTGACTTTGATTCAAGCTCTTAGCTTGAGAAGCTCACAAGGAATGAGAATCTCTCTTGAGGAATTAGTGCTCAAGGAGTGAGAGAGAGATTCTTGTGAGATGAGAGAGCTTGGAATTGGAGTTGAATGGCTCTTCTCAAAGATGTGAAAATGTCTCTAATTTCAGCCTTGGATCCCTGGTTTGAAGCACTCAAACTTATATAGAGAAGAGACAAACGGTCACAAAAATCGTGGCATTAAATGCCCAACGGATCTATTTCTGAAGCTGCTTAATCGGTCTAAGAAGGATCACTGACCGATTAGTTTTGCAACTAGTCGGTCGGTGAACCTTCTTGGACCGACTAGATGGTTGACAGAGAAGATGGTAAAATCATGGGTAAGCACTAGTCTGTCTAAGAAGGATCACTGACTGATTAGTTTTGAAACTAGTCGGTCTAAGAAGGATCATTAACCGACTAGATTGACAACAAGTCGGTCGGTGAACCTTCTTGGACCGACTAGATTGGCTTTTAATCGATTAACCATCCTTCTTGAACCAACTAACTGGTCAACAATACAAAGGCTGAATTAACAAGTATGGCTAGTCGGTCTAAGAAGGATCTCTGACCGATTAGATCGTCATCTAGTCGGTCGGTGAACCTTCTTGGACCGACTAAATGATCAACAGTGAATGAGCTGAGATTAGCAAGGATGTCTAGTCGGTTCAAGAAGGATTTCCAACCGATTAGATCGTCATCTAGTCGGTTGGTTCTTCTACCTGAACCAACTAAGATGCATATGAAGCCATGAAAAGAAGCGAAAAGCTACGGGAAACTTTCTAATGGCTTCTAAGGCAATCCTAGAGATAAGATATGAAAGTTATGAAGATTTCTTGGCAAATACTTCTCAAGGCTTAACATTCTACTAAACCGAAGCTAGAAGACATAAAAGTAAACACGACAAACCGTCTTCAAAGCTTCAACATGAAGATTCTGAATCCCTCGACTTCAATAATACTCCTTGTGCTTCAACGAAGCTCCAGTCATAACGATCACACGTTCTGAGGAAGTCTTGGGACGTCGCTTGAGATGAACAACGTACTTTGGCGATGATCTCCATAATTCTTCAAGGTTTTGAGTCTTTTAGTTGAATGACTTGAACATCTCCAACGTCATAGTCTTCGAAGCTTTTGACTCATTCATTCCTATCTTCTCTTTGGATTGAATTTCCATTCATTTGTTGATGCCATGGGCTTGAGGTTTGAGGTAGCCTTTGAGTTCTTCAAGCTAATGCTTCACCTTTGTTGATCTACCAAGTCCTTCACTTGAATCAACACGTGTAGTCACTTTTGATCTTCTTGAATCTAATTGGTGACTTTATAGCTAACTGCAAACACATGAGTTAGTCACAATGATTTGTGTTTGATCATCATAAAAATCAAGGTGGAGAGTCCAATACTCAACATTCTTCCCCTTTCTGATGATGACAAACCAAATATAAACAAACAAGTAATTGTGCATTAAATATACTTACTCCCCCTGTGATTCGGGTTGAATATTGCATATTTAACCCCCTAATTAGTCCTATGATGTGCCTATATAATACTTAATTGCTCTCTAATATGTACGTATTTTGTACACCATTATTTATTAGAGAAATCACATTATTTGTGCACAAAACACGAATTCTATTGAGTATTTCTGCATTTTTTATATTTTTCTTAGCATCGTCTCGATCTCACGATTCCAACGACTATTTATTTGTATTTTTCTGAGATCTGTGCTAATTTCTATGAATTTTTGAATGCAGAATACCATTTAATTGAAGAAATACGCAAGAAATACGAAAATACGACGCACGAATCTTGACGCATTGCGCGGCATCCATCGGAAGCGCCACGTGGCCGATATCTGACCGCTCCCGCCTCATCAACGGCGCTCAGCAAGCGGCTACGTGGCTCGTTCTGCGTCGTTGGATCGAGATCCTACGGCCAGCATCTCTATCGCTTTCGTACTCAGCAGCGGATCGACGCGGTGAGATCGTGACCGTCGATGCACGATCCAACGGCGTGCGAACGAAGAGAAAAGCGGTGACGCGGCATTCGGATGGCCGTCGAGATCTCATCCAACGGTCAGTACGCTCCCCGCGATTTGAATCGAAGCGGCGACTGCTTGTCCACGTGGCGAGCATCTGACGAGCCGGCGCTCGATCGGACGGACGAAAAGACGCCCGCTTGCAATCGAATACGCAGTGACGTGGCATGATGAGAACCGTTGGATTCTCATCCAACGGACGAAATCAATGCCGCTCGAAATCAACAGCGGAAGCGGGATCACCGTCGAATCAAGATCGAACGGCCGAAGACAACTCCGAGAGCGGACCGGATTCGAGCGGATGCGGGCAAACAGCGGGGACACGTGTCACGCGTAGACTCAATCCCGACTCCGATCGAACGGACAGGAGTTGATGCGGGTTGCGGGCGGCGATTCTATGCGGATTTAAAGCGGGTTTCGACCCGTTATACCCCCAAAACCCGCAATGCTATTATATAAGCGTATTTCTAGGGTTTTGGGGGTATTCTGGCGTATTTTGGGACTTTTGGAGCGGCTACTGTGCGTATTTCTCCAGGAGAAAATTCTGAAAATTTCCAGAGACTATTCTTCCTATTCTCAGAGAGTTTTGGGTTCTAAAGAGGAGATTTGGTGACAATTTCTTGAACTTTTACCCCGTATTTGGTGTATTTCTTTGTATTTTGCTATCTAAACGATGTATTTTGCTATCAAACCTGATTTTTATTGCACCATGCGTGGCTAATCTCTTTGTGCTATGGTTGTGATGTAGTTAGGAGTATGTGGTTGCTAAATCTCATGTCTTTAGCCCTATTCTCATGTCAAAATTGCTAGTTATGTTGATTTTTACATCGTATTTGATGGGTATTTGCTTATTGTTGATATTGTTGATGTGCCCTATGGCTAGGCCCTGATAAGGCTAGCCAATTTGTGTTCTCTAATCTGAACTTATCGCTGCGATTATTGTTTAATGAGATCAACATTGCTAGTAATACGTTTAAGGCTATTTTGACTAGTTTTCATCGATTTATCTTCCGACGCCTTCACGCCTTGACCGGGTGAAGCGTTGTGTGACATTAAAAGACGTGAAATTTCAGCGACCATAAACTCCTAATGAACTCACAACCGTAGCATACTTGTCTCATTGAATACCAAACTTTCGTGATACCGTAATACTTGTAGGAACCACTTTCTTTGCTACAAATCCTTACACTATTCTTCACCTTCACAAAGGTGGTTGTTTTCTTAACCGTATATTTTATTTGATTAGTTGAATTTGTGTTATCTCAGGTCGACTTGTCCCGAGGATTCGACTCTGGACTCTCCAGATACTACTTGCACGATCTCCTGCGCTTGGGAGTAAAGCTCACATTGTTTTGAGAGAGGCAAGTTTTTGGCGCCGTTGCCGGGGACAACGGTATCTTTGATCCACATTTTCAGCTTTTCAGAGGAGTACTCGGTGAGATCCTTCCACTTTATAGCTTAGTTTTATTATTGAAAACAAAAAAAACAAATATCTCTTTGCTAGTTTATGTGGCATAGGACCTCCACTTCACACAGATTGATAAGAATTGAAAACATGGCTAATAATAACGAACAACCTCTTGTACACCCACAAGAACTACCCTTGAGTGCTACTTATATGCCCACTAGAGTTGCTTCTGAGTCATGCATTGTTTTGCCTGAGGGTGCTCATTCTTTTTCGCTTAAAGCTGGGGTGATCCAGATCCTTCCCTCTTACCATGGAGAGGATAGGGAAAATCCTTACTTGCATATTAAAACGTTTGAAGAAGCATGCTCTACACAGTTGGATGGAAAAGTTAGTAATGATGTTGTTTATCTTAAACTTTTTCCATTCTCATTGAAAGATAAGGCAAATAATTGGTTCAATGCATTGCCTCCTAGATCTATTACTTCTTGGCTAACCATGCAAACTGAGTTTCTAAAAAAATTCTTTTCTTTGGCCAGGACTCAAGCTTTAAAGAGGCATATCATGTCTTTTTCGCAGAAGGAAACTGAAGCATACGATCAAACTTTGGAAAGATTTAAGGAGCTTCTGTTGGCGTGCCCACATCACGGTTTTGACAAGGGACGCACCATTGGATTCTTTTACGATGGATTGCAGCCGAATACGAAGCAATATGTAGAGATGATGTGCAATGGAGCTTTCTTTGAGAAGACCCCGACGGAGGCTTGGGAATATTTGGAGAACATTGCAGAGAATGCAAGAATATGGGAGCCACCTTCAGAATTTGACAGGTCCATGTCTACACATCAAACAAAAGGTGGCTTGCAGACTTTGAAGCCTGAAGATGCATTGATGGCACAAGTGGAGGCATTGGTGACGCAAAAGCTACAAAATATTGATCTCAGAGCAGCAAAGGCAGTCACATCAGAGCCATACTGCGTCATATGCGAGAAGCCAGTTCATGATACTACCGTTTGCCCACTGATCCCAGCGATTAAAGAATTGGGCAGAAATCCCGAATCAGAGGTGAATTGGGTGGCAAATCAAGGCTACAACACCAATTGGAAGAACCCATCAAACCAAGGAGGTGCTTCATATCAGCAGAAGAAGCAGACATCCACTCCCCATTACCATCCCAACCACTCCAACTATCAAGGAAAAAGGGAGCAGAACAATGAAATTCAGAGTCTCACTGCTGCAGTTCAACAGATGGCTCAGATGCAACAACAACTCACTGAGAATTTTTCGAGATTTATAGCATCACAAGACAAAGGTAAATTACCTGCTCAGCCTATCGCAAATCCTAATACGAATCCCTCTTCTTCTTTTTCAGGAAACAACGTCAAACATTGTCAGGCAGTGACTACATTGCGTAGCGGACGTGAAATTGCAAAACCGGAAATGCCTAGACATGAACAACCAGCTGAGGAGAAAGAGGAGGCACAAGCACCTGAAAGTTTGCAGGTTGAGGAAGAGGTAGCAGAAAAAGAGCCAGAACCATATGTACCTCCAGCTCCATTCCCACACAGACTTGCTCCACCATCAAAAGACAGGTATTAGGCAGAGATAAGAGATATCTTCAAGCAGGTAAAAATTAATATCCCATTACTTGATGCAATCAACCAAGTGCCTGCATATGCTAAATTTCTGAAGGAGCTATGCACTGTAAAGCGGAGTCTAAATGTGAAAAAGAAAGCATTCTTAACACAACAGGTAAGTGCAATGGTACAACATGACACTCCTCCTAAATATAAGGATCCAGGTTCTCCTACTATCCCATGCATTATAGGAACTAAGAAATTTGGAGATGCTTTACTTGATTTGGGCTCTAGTGTTAATATTTTACCTTACTCTGTTTATGTGCAGCTTGGATTGGGGGAACTGAAGACGACACCTGTGGTTTTACAGTTAGCAGACAGGTCGTTAAAAATCCCACGAGGATGCGTGGAGGATGTGTTGGTCCAGGTTGACAAGTTCTATTATCCCGTGGACTTTATCGTCCTTGATAATCATGGGCCACAATCAGGTAATTGCACTCCGATTATATTAGGACGTCCATTCCTAGCAACTTGCAATGCTATGATAAATTGTAGGGATGGACAATTGAAGATAAGCTTTGGTAACATGAAACTTGAGCTAAACATTTTTAAATCATGTAAGTTACCTGCGAATGTTGATGACGTGAAAGAGGTATGTTTTATTGAGAGTTTAATTGAAGATTATTTTGAGGCTAAGTATGAATGCCCGTCAAATTTTATTGATTATAATTTCGACGATATTGATGAATCGTATTTTGTGTAGGGCAAAAATGAAAGATCGAGGGATGCATGGGTGCCAAAGTTCGAGACATTGCCAGTGGAATTGCCACCACAACAACCTTCAGAGATTGAGCATCCAAAGTTGGAATTGAAGCCCTCTGCCAGACTATTTGAAATACGCTTTCCTTGGAAAGTATGAGACCTTCCCCGTGGTAATATCCTCTAAACTCACACCTGAACAAGAAAGTGCTTTGCTCGATGTGCTTAGGGAACACAAAGGGGCCATTGGATGGTCTATTGCGGACATTACAGGTATAAATCCCTTAATTTGCACTCATCATATTTATCTTGAGGATGATGCCAAACCAACATGTGAGATGCAACATCGATTAAATCCTACTTTGAAAGAGGTTGTTAAGGGGGAGATTCTTAAGCTACTTGCTGCAGGTATAATATATCCTATTTCAGACAGCAGATGGGTTAGCCCCATACAGGTGGTTCCGAAGAAATCAGGCCTCACAGTGGTAAGAAATGAGAGTAATGAGCTTATACCGATGCGGACCACCACAGGTTGGAGGATGTGTGTTGATTACAGAAAGTTAAATGCTAAAACACGAAAAGATCACTTTTCATTACCTTTCATTGATCAAATCTTGGAAAGAGTAGCAGGTAACGAATTTTATTGTTTTCTAGATGGTTATTCTGGCTATTATCAGATAGAGATAGCTCCAGAGGATCAAGAGAAGACTACCTTCACTTGCCCCTTTGGAATTTTCGCTTTTAGGAGAATGCCTTTTGGATTATGCAATGCACCTGCTACTTTTCAGCGTTGCATGTTGAGTATCTTTAGCGATATGGTTGAGAGGATTATGGAAGTATTTATGGATGATTTCTCTGTATATGGCACTTCATTTGAAAATTGTTTATCTAACTTAGCTCTTGTCTTGCACAGGTGCCAGGAAAAGAACCTGCTGTTAAACTGGGAAAAGTGTCATTTCATGACAACTGAAGGTTTGGTTCTTGGACACCTAGTCTCCAAAGCAGGTATTCAGGTAGACAGAGCAAAAGTTGAGGTGATTGAGAAGTTTCCTACACCAAAATGCGTCAAGGACATTCGATCCTTTCTAGGCCATGCAGGATTCTATCGAAGATTTATAAAGGATTTCAGCGCCATCTCCCGTCCCCTCTGCCACTTATTAACTCTAAATACTGATTTCATATGGACACAAGAGTGTCAAGTTTCATTTGATAAATTGAAGAACTCACTTGTTTCCTCCCCTATTTTGCAGGTTCCAGACTGGAGTATGCCATTTGAAATCATGTGTGATGCAAGTGACTACGCAATGGGGGCAGTGCTTGGGCAAAAGAAAGAGAAAGTTCCTTGTGTGATCTACTATGCCAGTAAAACATTGAATGAAGCACAAAGGAACTATACTACTACGGAGAAAGAGTTGCTGGCGGTGGTGTTTGCATTGGAGAAATTCAGAAGCTACATATTGGGCTCACCTATTCTCATCTTTACAGATCATTCTGCACTGAAATATCTTTTATCTAAAAAGGATGCTAAACCTAGACTCATACGATGGATTCTTCTTTTGCAGGAATTCAATATTCAGATCAAGGATAAGAAGGGAGTTGAAAACAATGTCGCAGATCACCTTTCCAGATTGACGGTGGGAACAGAGTCGCATACCATTCCATTGCGAGATTCCTTCCCAGATGAGCAGCTTTTCGCCATTTCTACCCTACCATGGTATGCAGATATAGCTAATTATTTGGTGACAGGTAGAACCCCTCCACATTGGTCTTCTTTAGATTTCAAACGCTTCAAGCATGAGGTAAAATCGTTCTATTTTGATGATCCTTATCTTTTTAAATACTGTGGAGACCAAATTGTAAGGAGATGTGTACCCGACCACGAGTTTGATAGTGTTTTACATTTTTGCCATGATGGGGTATGTGGGGGGCACTTTTCAGCTCATAAGACTGTTGCCAAAATTTTACAGAGTGGTTTTTATTGGCCTAGTATGTTTAAAGACACCTATGCCTATTGTAAATCATGCGTGCATTGTCAACAGTTGGGGGGAATTACCAAAAGAAACATGATGCCATTGAATCCCATGCTAGAAATAGAATTATTTGATTGTTGGGGTATTGATTTCATGGGGCCTTTTCCACCATCTTTTGGGTATATATTTGTATTGGTTGCCATTGATTATGTTTCTAAATGGGTGGAAGCTATTCCTTGCAGGGCCAACGACGCTTCCATTGTGCTGAAATTTTTGAAAGAGAACATCTTCTCGCGCTTTGGAGTGCCAAAGGCCATTATCAGTGATGGAGGTTCACATTTCTGCAATAGGCTCTTCGCAAATCTAATGAAGAAATTTGGGGTGACACATAAAGTTTCAACACCTTACCATCCTCAAACAAATGGGCAAGCGGAATTGGCGAACAAGGAAATCAAGAACATTCTTCAGAAAACAGTGAATCCAACACGCAAAGATTGGAGTCTTCGCTTGCCTGAAGCTCTATGGGCCTACAGGACAGCATACAAGACTATCTTAGGGATATCACCGTTTCGTTTGGTTTATGGAAAAAATTGCCATCTTCCTGTTGAATTAGAGCATAAATCTTTTTGGGCAATTAAAACACTTAATTTGCTTGATGACTCATCAAATGTTTCTCGTAAATTGCAGATCATGGAGCTTGATGAGATACGACGTGAGGCATATGAAAATGCAAAGCTCGCAAAAGAAAGGATGAAAGCTGTGCACGACAAGATGATCCTTCGAAAGGAATTCCAAATTGGAGACAAGGTTTTGTTGTACAATTCAAGACTCCATATATTTCCAGGAAAGCTGCGCTCAAAATGGACGGGACCATACCTTGTCAAAGAAGTCTTTTCACACGGAGCGGTGGTCTTAGTGAATGAGAAGGATGGCCATGAATTCAAAGTCAATGGACAACGTCTGAAACACTTTCAAGAGCTTTGGGCCAGAGAGGATACCACCATTGACCTCACAGATCCACCTTCGGGTGGTAACTAATCAGGTGTGTTCATTCCATGATTCCCTCTCCTTAACATTGAGGACAATGCTTATTTTAAGTTGGGGGGAGGGTATAAACTTTTAGGATTTTTATTTTTATTTTTATTTTTATTTTATTTTTTCATTTTAGTAGTTCCCTTTTCAAAAAAAATTTTAAAAAAAAAATGGGGTTGAGTCAAGATTTATCACAAATGCTTATTACACCTAGAAATGAACCACATGTGATGAAAATTCTCGAAATCCATTCACCACTTTGCACATATGATTTATTTTCCTCCACCGCTATTGTTAAATATTTCATTCTCATTCGATATGAATGCTATTACTCATGGTAAATCTCTCTTGAAATATCTCTATGGTAGGATTGAATGATGACTTAATGAATCTTGAAGTTATGAATTAGCAAGTCGTATGCTTTCAATGGAACACACCATCACAAAATGACTTGAGCACTGGTTTTTATCTCATATTCATTGCTATTTGCATGCTTTGTGTGATCTTGGGTGGAAAGTCTACACTGTCTTTTGAAATGATTAGGATAACCCATTCTTGTGAAAGAACAAAGAAAAGGAAGCTATCTTGCCAGGTTATTTATGCACACACAAAAGAAAGAATGAAATAAGATGAATGAAGAAAAATATATAGACGAATAAATGTGTCATTAAAGAAATAACTTGGTTGGCTCGATTAGTACAGTCCGAGGGGTCCTTCTTGGCCTAATGCCCTATTATCGTCTGATTTGGGAGCCATTGACTGGAACCTCAATCATTTGATGGAGCGATCCAAGTTATACATTTTTTCTGCAAATGTTGCTTGATGCGCGTTACGCAGAACTAATAAAATGAGAAAAGAAGAGCAAGAAAAAAATGTGCATCATTAGCAAGGCAAGAGAACTTCCAAAGCTTAAAGAAAGCACAAGATATGGTGTGATTTCCTATGAATGAAAATTGACGTGTGTATGTCTTGATGCCAATCTATTTTTGCTTGCTTTGCATGATACATCTACGCTCCAAGTTATATACTTTGATTGAAAGGTGTGAGCCATTGATTTTGCATACCATTCGCTATGAAGTAATGTAAAGTGGAGTTAAGTTGATTTAATGACCATTTTAGAGATACTTGCTTTTCATTGTAAACCCATGAGTACCCTTATATAATGAGCATGAAATCTTGGCATTAGTGTGTGGACATTTTCTTTCGACTTTGTAGTATGGTGATGAATGATTTGAGACCTGATAAGGTGATCTAGGTGTATACTTGATATCGTATCTCGCTCATTTTGCTAGAGACTAGCAAAACGCAAGTTGGGGTGTGTGATTCGGGTTGAATATTGCATATTTAACCCCCTAATTAGTCCTATGATGTGCCTATATAATACTTAATTGCTCTCTAATATGTGCGTATTTTGTACACCATTATTTATTAGAGAAATCACATTATTTGTGCACAAAACACGAATTGTATTGAGTATTTCTGCATTTTTATATTTTTCTTAGCATCGTCTCGATCTCACGATTCCAACGACTATTTATTTGTATTTTTCTGAGATCTGTGCTAATTTCTATGAATTTTTGAATGCAGAATACCATTTAATTGAAGAAATACGCAAGAAATACGAAAATACGACGCACGAATCTTGACGCATTGCGCGGCATCCATCGGAAGCGCCACGTGGCCGATATCTGATCGCTCCCGCCTCATCAACGGCGCTCAGCAAGCGGCTACGTGGCTCGTTCTGCGTCGTTGGATCGAGATCCTACGGCCAGCATCTCTATCGCTTTCGTACTCAGCAGCGGATCGACGCGGTGAGATCGTGACCGTCGATGCACGATCCAACGGCGCGCGAACGAAGAGAAAAGTGGTGACGCGGCATTCGGATGGCCGTCGAGATCTCATCCAACAGTCAGTACGCTCCCCGCGATTTGAATCGAAGCGGCGACTGCTTGTCCACGTGGCGAGCATCTGACGAGCCGGCGCTCGATCGGACGGACGAAAAGACGCCCGCTTGCAATCGAATACGCAGCGACTCGGCGTGATGAGAACCGTTGGATTCTCATCCAACGGACGAAATCAATGCCGCTCGAAATCAACAGCGGAAGCGGGATCACCGTCGAATCAAGATCGAACGGCCGAAGACAACTCCGAGAGCGGACCGGATTCGAGCGGATGCGGGCAAACAGCGGGGACACGTGTCACGCGTAGACTCAATCCCGACTCCGATCGAACGGACAGGAGTTGATGCGGGTTGCGGGCGGCGATTCTATGCGGATTTAAAGCGGGTTTCGACCCGTTATACCCCCAAAACCCGCAATGCTATTATATAAGCGTATTTCTAGGGTTTTGGGGGTATTCTGGCGTATTTTGGGACTTTTGGAGCGGCTACTGTGCGTATTTCTCCAGGAGAAAATTCTGAAAATTTCCAGAGACTATTCTTCCTATTCTCAGAGAGTTTTGGGTTCTAAAGAGGAGATTTGGTGACAATTTCTTGAACTTTTACCCCGTATTTGGTGTATTTCTTTGTATTTTGCTATCTAAACGATGTATTTTGCTATCAAACCTGATTTTTATTGCACCATGCGTGGCTAATCTCTTTGTGCTATGGTTGTGATGTAGTTAGGAGTATGTGGTTGCTAAATCTCATGTCTTTAGCCCTATTCTCATGTCAAAATTGCTAGTTATGTTGATTTTTACATCGTATTTGATGGGTATTTGCTTATTGTCGATATTGTTGATGTGCCCTATGGCTAGGCCCTGATAAGGCTAGCCAATTTGTGTTCTCTAATCTGAACTTATCGCTGCGATTATTGTTTAATGAGATCAACATTGCTAGTAATACGTTTAAGGCTATTTTGACTAGTTTTCATCGATTTATCTTCCGACGCCTTCACGCCTTGACCGGGTGAAGCGTTGTGTGACATTAAAAGACGTGAAATTTCAGCGACCATAAACTCCTAATGAACTCACAACCGTAGCATACTTGTCTCATTGAATACCAAACTTTCGTGATACCGTAATACTTGTAGGAACCACTTTCTTTGCTACAAATCCTTACACTATTCTTCACCTTCACAAAGGTGGTTGTTTTCTTAACCGTATATTTTATTTGATTAGTTGAATTTGTGTTATCTCAGGTTGACTTGTCCCGAGGATTCGACTCTGGACTCTCCAGATACTACTTGCACGATCTCTTGCGCTTGGGAGTAAAGCTCACATTGTTTTGAGAGAGGCACCCTGCAATGATGCCAATCAAGTTAATATCAATAATCAATAGCATCATTCAGTAGTAAGTGTGTGTATCACATGAGGTTGTGTATATATCGCATGATGACTAGAAATAATATGCGTACACAAAACAAATCATAGAGGTGATACACATCATAAACATGAGCATGATTACCAATATATATATATATATATATATATATATATATATATATATATATATATATATATATATATATATATATATATATCTATTATACAATTGACAGAGTTTTTTGAATTCTAGGGCTGACTAGGACAAGATAAAGAGTGGCTGAGATTTGATCTTGGTAAATCAATGGTTGAGATTGGATTTTTGTGAAATTTTTTGAGGGAAAATGCATTGGAAACATAAACTTTGAAATTAGAAGTGTCTAGGGAAAGAGTGTGGAAATTAAATTTGGGGGGGGAAAGTGCCTTGGAAACCTAAACTTTGAAATAAAAAGTGCATTGGGAAAGATTGTGGAGAATCATAATCCATTAAATTAAACAAAATAAAAAATTTAGCGTAAAACAATTTAGCAGTACAACAAATTAGTGTAAAAATACACTGATGTTTGTTGTTCCGGCACCCGCGCTAAATTTTTTTACGCTAATTTGCACCGAATTCGCGGGCGCCAAATTTGTTGTTCAATGTCGAATTTGTTGTTCTGCGTCTAAAGCGCCTGCATCGAATTTGTTGTTCTGCACCGAAGGTGCCTGTGCCACTAAATATTTTTACGCTAATTTATTGTTCTGTTAAATTTTGGCTGCGGAAATAATTTTCGGGGAACAAAGATTTCGCGGGGGAAAAAACATGCGCTCGCGCCGAAGGCGCCTGCGTCGAAGGTGCCCGTGCCGCGCTAATTTTTTTTACAAAGATTTGTTGTTCTGCGCCAAAGGCGCCGGCGCCAAATTTGTTGTTCGACGCCGAATTTGTTGTTTCACGCCGAAGACGCCAGCGCCGAAAGTGCCCGTGCCGCTAAATATTTTTACGCCAATATATTGTTCTGTTAAATTTTGGTTGTGTAAATAATTTTTCGGGGAACAAAGATTTCACGGGGAAATTTTAAATGAACCGTGCCCGCGGGCACGGGTTATGACTAGTATATATATATATATAATGTAATCAATATAGACCAAGGTAATCACCAATGCTCCCCCTGAATCATGACATAAAGGTAATCACCAAGGTAATCACCAATGCTCCCCCTGAATCATGAGCATAATAAGCACATCTTGTTTATTTCTCTCCCCCTTTGTCATTAACAAAAAAATATGGGGGTAAAGAAACAACAAATGCATTAATAGAGTGGAAAACATAAAGGTATATCAATTGTAAAGTTACTAATTGAAAACTAGATATCAAAATAAAGATATCAAATGCAAGAGCACATATCCAACAACAACTCAATTACCCTCAATTATCACAGGAAGATAAGCAATAAGCATACGTGATAAAAGATTACAATAGATACTAATTGTAAGGAGTAGTGTGAGCAGTGTTAGAAGAGTGACAATAGCATGAATCATGACATCACTTGTGAAGGAATAACAAGTGATCAAATAGTGTCAAGTACACAAACAAACTCAATTATCACAAAATTTATAAAATTAAGCATAATGTGATAGACTGTCCTTGAGCAATGAGCATGACATACTATATGGACATGATTAGATACATAATGGTGGAATCAAAAATCATCACAATGACATAGATCAACAATTTTAGCAAATTGAGTGCATGGAAAACAATTCTATGTTTTCATACAAACAAAGCTATCAAATCAAAATAATCGTCGAGCGACGAAGTAAATATCAGATACCAATTGTGGAAAAATCATTTATAAACCGAGATCTAAGTCAAACATAAAAAATGCAATGATAAGCATGGAATTCCAAACATGACTATGGAAAATTTATAACCATGTGTACAAAGTCATGTTATTAAATAATAACACAAATTAAGTATAATGGCATGAGGTACTAATTGTAGTCATACCAAATCATCTCCAAAAGTATCTCCAGCCAAACTCCACAAAGCATCTCCAAAAGTAAGCATACCAAATCTAAGTGAAGTGTGCGATGTGGGCATACGCAAATACACATATCATGCAAAAGTGTTATGCCAAAAAGGGATAGTAACATCATAAAACATATGGCATACACAATTCTAGCATACTAGAAAACTAATTGAAACAACGTTCAAAAGAACCATAGACTAGCATGCATTCCAGAATAGATACTCACATAAAGAGTCAATGATAAGCATGGAAAGCCATGAGCATAAAGAAGATAAGCACTATATCATAAGCTCAAAACAACCATCAAGCAATATCATGTAAATATGATATCCAATATCAATAGTCTAACAATTGTAAATATAATACCAAATGTAGATATGATATGTAGAGATGATACCAAATGTGGTCTAACAAAATATGCAAATCAGGCAAATAATGTCAAGAACATGATATCACTTGAGAAGGAAACCAAGTGAACAAATAGAGACATGATTTCATCCTAGCTCAATTATCACAAAGGATATAACATGAGGCATAATGTGACAAAATATCTTTTGAGCAAAGGCATGAAGATAGTCTACTATCAAAGTCACAAGGTAGGACATAAACGAATAAAGTTATCATGACCATCGCAAGCATGCATACCAATTGTGCGAATAGAATAAAAAGACTTGTGAAAGCACAATATAATCGGAGGTAGCATCAAAGTAGTCATAGTGCATCAAGATATATTCATGGAAGAATATCTATGACAGAATATACATATCATTAAACACAACTTATATGATCTGGTATAGCAAAAATTATCTCTAACATATCATAAAAAATGAGTTTGAGATGAGAGATAATCAATGCGAAAAATATAGCATGAAGATCACTAACCGATATGCATGAGTGTTATGTCACTTGTGAAAATATCATACATGAGAGATTTAGCTATAGACATGAAAGATCTCTTGAATAAAATTATAGCTAAACATCAGTCATGAAGTAATTAAAATGACAAGTAACATACATTGATCACCCCAAATCATATCAATACGTCTCATAAAGATAATCATACAAACTATGAGAAAAGTATGAGATGTGTGGTGATACAATGAACAAATACACATAAAGATCCTAAATCATTAATCTTATACATGGCATGAATTATGTATAACATGATGAAGTATAGCATGCCATAAAGAAATGAAAGATTCTACTAGAGTGGTATGCCAGATCATGATATGGTCTAAATAATCCATGAATATAGTCATCAATGAGAATTAGGTACAAGTTGTAGAATCAAAGCAACAATGAATATTAAGATCAACATACTTAAAACAATCTAATAAACAAACAAGCATGTCATACACATCAGTTATCATATCCATAATATTTAACAATCTTCACAAAGAAGCATGCATGTGAGGAATGCGATGTGTAATGACAACGTGTTCCAAAGATATGAATATCAATAAACAACTAACCAATTCATTAACAAGGTAGTCACATAAACACACAATCTTCATGAGGGTGTGACAAGAATGAGCTAATGAAGAAGTATGTTATATTACACAAATCGAATTTATTAAACTACCAATTGAAAACATGGTAGTCAAAACCAATATATTAAAATACCAATTGTGCAAAACACATACTTACAACCATTTAGCTCTCCCTATATGTGTGCACCTCCAATGCACCATCCTTTCCTTTGAATTGATCCATCATTTGTAAACCAAGGAATGTGTAGGGTAGGCATCTTGCACAACAATCTGACAATACAACAATTGGTGGTATCCAAAAACTTTTTGGATCCAATAGGTTAAGGAACAAAATCAATTAGTCCAATAACCACACATTTACCAATTGTAAATAACACTCATCAATAGAAATGCATGACATGCATTGATAAGAGTTATTATAATCACGAAAATCATACATATAAGGAATTAACAATTCTCAATCATTAGAAGTTAGATACACCTAGACTAATAATTCCTATGCATATGATTTAATCACAATACATTATACAATCAATCATCATTATGAATACACACATCTAATACAATAGTGTGTGCAAGAAAGATTCCTCGTTCAATATGCATGTGTGCACAAAATAAACATTCACGGCACATACATATTGAAGGAAGGTATGAAAAGTAATACCACAACGAGTGTGCATGAAAAGCATAAAGTATTAATTTTCATAACCAAATTTCTCTTTCCTTTGGCATATCAACAAGATAGAAAATTACCAAGGGTTAGAGAAATCAACTAATCTATATGCACAACATAATATGAGAGAAATGTAATGGCATATAATAATGTTGGGGGGTAGTGGACGAACTCAACTAATCTGATACCAAGTGTAATGTCCTGATAGCAATCAAACAAGTCATACTCCCTCAAAATCATACAAACTAAGCAAACTTGGGAGTAGAGGATGAACTCACATATATATATGGGTACAAAAAGTAATCATACACGCATGGTACCCAAGCAATGAAGTGCAATAAGAGTGAGTAGCAAGGTGGAAATCAAATAAAGAATGAGTTTGATTTTTATATAAAGTCGCATGAGAATATTTCATTCCTAATATATAATTCTATATGAGAGTTCATACCATGCCTAGAAACAATCTTAGGAATCCAAAAGATAGGGATTTGGGATTCTTAAGAGGTTGTAGAAGCATGAGTAGGAAGTTGGGATGCATGCTTGTGAAGTGGAACATAAATATAAGCGTGTCCTGTGTGTGAAACATGCAAATGAGCATTAGTTCTAATCATGAAATTTTTTAAGCCACATGTTATAAATAATCCTTGAATAAACATATGAGTAAGGATTATGAATACACAATGCACATCAGTCAAGAATTTGACACACATGAAATACATAGACATGAGTGACATACAAGACATACAATATGCAAACATAGGATATGCATGAGATAGTCTCAAACACAAAGTGACATCTACATGCATCCAACACACATGGATACCAAATGTAAGAATATACTTACTACATTAAGCTCCCCCCACTTTGGTGCATCACTTAAGCACCATCAACTCCATTTGAATGAAAGTCTTTGCAAATCAAAGAGTTGGTAGGATTGGTATCCCAAAGTGGATTGAACCTAGAAAACATAATTTTGGTATCCAAAAACCTTTTTAGATCCTATGGGTTAGACAAAAAATTTAACAAACTAAATTCAAATCATTGTAACTCATATCCTAATGTAATCATACACAATATTAATGAAGCATGTAATCATACACAATAAATATATAGCCATATACAAGCATATACCAATTGTACCAAAAGTAAACATGTAAATTAATCCAAAAACATGACATGCATCACATGCAAAAAAACATAAATATGAACCAAAGCATGTGTTGCATAAAAATATTAAATATTTTTTACATGAAAATCATAAACACAATGATTTACTCATAAACATGCAATGGAAATCAAATTCAATATGAATTTACGTTTCTAACAAATATGAGCATCTAAGACCAAACTGCAAACAAAAGAGTAAATCAATTCTTAACACAAATGCTTTGGTACCCATAACATGGAATATAAACTTTGGTACCAAGCAATGAAGGGTCAAAGGAAACTAACCCTTCGGAAACCAAGTCCAAGAGGACCGTGATTTCCCAACATAATCATCGTTCAAAATAATATCATGAATATAAGATTGCACATACATATCCTTAGCATGAATGCTAGTATTCTTCGGACCCCAAATAGTGTATGATTTGGGTATCCTCTTCCTAGTGGTTGCATGCACAAAAGGTTGATCTCTACGTGGTGCATGTGGCCTAGGAACATGAGATCTAGCAAGAGCATGAGGAAATGTGTGTGGAACATTGTGTTGTGCAAAAGCATGATGATGAGCATTTGATTCATGGTGTGGTGTAGCATACATACGTGGATGAACATGAGGTGTGTATGCATGAGGATGATCATGAGAATAAGCATGCACATGTGGATGTGATGTGTGATCGTAAGCATGTATAGGAACATGAGCATGAGTACGTGCATGAGAGTGTCTCAAATGAGTGTTTGCACGTGGTCGTGGGTGTGAAACATAAAAACCATTATTAGTAGAAATGTGAGGAGTGGATGCATTCCTACGTGTATTGGTGTACATGAAAGCATGTCCCTTCCTTTGGTGTCTACCCTTGGTGGGTTTCTTTCCAAAGGAGGGAGGAATAGGAGTGGTGGTTACATTAGTAGTAGAACTACACAAGTTGTTATAGACACCACTCGTGGATGCACAGGAGGATGGCCTCACAAAATCTATAGTTACTTCACTATAGGAGGTGCGTGCATTGGATGCACTTGCCTTAGAGTAACCAAGGCCAACACGATGGTTTGTCGGTAGTTGATTCTTTAGCAAATCATCCAAATTGTCCTTTCCCTTGTTGAATCTCTCAACAATGGAGGACATGAGCCCATATTTCTTCGAAATTGAAGAAATAGTAGCATCCAAGGTGGATGCATGTGTGGTGAGCTCGTGCACTTGGGATTTGAGATTCTCATTCTCAATGCCCAAACAAGTGTTATGAGATTGAAGATTTTCAATCTCAAGATCGTTACTATCCACAATGGAAACACGATCAAGTTGAGATTTGAGGGACTCCACCTCATTTCTCAACATGCCATTTTGAGTAAGCAAACTTGCTTTCTCAATAGCGAGTGTCTCAACAATGGTGTCATTGTTAGAGGTGCTACATGAAGATGTGTTAGAGAGACTAGCAATTTTATTCTTAGCATCACAATATTTATGCATAAGCTTTTGATATTTATCAAATAACTGCTTAAGCTCAATTTTAAGATCATCTGTTGTTACCTCTTCATCGTCGCTATCACTTTCACTTGAATCACTTGATTCGTCACTAGAGTCGTCCTCTCGTGCCATCAAACCCATGAGTGAATCTCTTTCATCATTGGAGGAAGAACACTCTGAGGTGGACTCTTCTTGCTCTGCTAGCATGTGCCATATTTGATATGTCGTTATTGCCTTGGACACATGCATAAGAATATCATAAGTTAAAAAATCAAGCATGATATTCATTACCTCATCATGTTTCTTCACCAATTCTTTTTGCTTATTTTTCCATTCATGTTCGAGAGTGGTAGGTGCACGAAAGGGCTTCTCCACAAGCTTCCAATAATCCTCATCGATGGATTGAATATAGGCCTTCATCTTCACACACCAAATTTGATAATTGGGCCCAAGGAGATATGGTGGAGAAGGCCTTCGTGTGATGTTGTTGTTGGTTGCCATAGCTATAACCTCACTCTGATACCAATTGTAGTGACCCTGTGCTATAAGGAACAAACACTAGAGGGGGGTGAATAGTGTTTTATAAAATTATAAGGAATTTACGCCAAATAAAACCCTAGTTAACCAACAAATGCGGAATGTATGAAATGATCAACAACACAAAGAACAAAGCAATGCAAACATGCAATCTACCCTGGTTCGGTGCCACCCAAGTCTCCCCGACTTGTTACCGGTGCCCTACTCCAGCAACACCCAGATCACCTCCGGATACTCTAGCAAACCGCTAGAGATTTCCTTTAGCCCACTTGCAGAAACCCCACAAGTGCAATCGACCTACAATCAATGTCTGTGTATCCCACAACCCGGGAACACGCAAAGACCTTAGTCCCACAACTAGGGATTAAGCACACTCTCACAAACCGAGAGCAAAATGAAATCTTGACTCCCACAACTTGAGATCAAGCCAATCCTCTCACCACCGTGAGTATACAACAAATATGAAGTATAAAGAATGAAATATAAAACTTCTTACCACAAAATCCTATGCCTTGAGAAATACTTACCAATATAGGGCAAGAATGGATTTTGAGGAAGATGAGATCACCAAACCCTAGCTCCGCCAACATGAGCAGCAATAGATGGCTAGGGAGAGGTTGGTGACTTTGATTCAAGCTCTTAGCTTGAGAAGCTCACAAGGAATGAGAATCTCTCTTGAGGAATTAGTGCTCAAGGAGTGAGAGAGAGATTCTTGTGAGATGAGAGAGCTTGGAATTGGAGTTGAATGGCTCTTCTCAAAGATGTGAAAATGTCTCTAATTTCAGCCTTGGATCCCTGGTTTGAAGCACTCAAACTAATATAGAGAAGAGACAAAACGGTCACAAAAATCGTGGCATTAAATGCCCAACGGATCTATTTCTGAAGCTGCTTAATCGGTCTAAGAAGGATCACTGACCGATTAGTTTTGCAACTAGTCGGTCGGTGAACCTTCTTGGACCGACTAGATGGTTGACAGAGAAGATGGTAAAATCATGGGTAAGCACTAGTCGGTCTAAGAAGGATCACTGACCGATTAGTTTTGAAACTAGTCGGTCTAAGAAGGATCATTAACCGACTAGATTGACAAGTCGGTCGGTGAACCTTCTTGGACCGACTAGATTGGCTTTTAATCGATTAACCATCCTTCTTGAACCAACTAACTGGTCAACAGTACAAAGGCTGAATTAACAAGCATGGCTAGTCGGTCTAAGAAGGATCTCTGACCGATTAGATCGCCATCTAGTCGGTCGGTGAACCTTCTTGGACCGACTAAATGATCAACAGCGAATGGGCTGAGAGTAGCAAGGATGTCTAGTCGGTTCAAGAAGGATTTCCAACCGATTAGATCGTCATCTAGTCGGTTGGTTCTTCTACTTGAACCAACTAAGATGCATATGAAGCCATGAAAAGAAGCGAAAAGCTACGGGAAACTTTCTAATGGCTTCTAAGGCAATCCTAGAGATTAGATATGAAAGTTATGAAGATTTCTTGGCAAATACTTCTCAAGGCTTAACATTTTACTAAACCGAAGCTAGAAGACATAAAAGTAAACACGACAGACCATCTTTAAAGCTTCAACATGAAGATTCTAAATCCCTCGACTTCAATAATACTCCTTGTGCTTCAACGAAGCTCCAGTCATAACGATCACGCGTTCTGAGGAAGTCTTGGGACGTCGCTTGAGATGAACAAAGTACTTTGGCGACGATCTCCATAATTCTTCAAGGTCTTGAGTCTTTTAGTTGAATGAATTGAAAATCTCCAACGTCATAGTCTTCGAAGCTTTTGACTCATCCATTCCTATCTTCTCTTTGGATTGAATTTTCATTCATTTGTTGATGCCATTGGCTTGAGGTTTGAGGTAGCCTTTGAGTTCTTCAAGCCAATGCTTCACCTTTGTTGATCTACCAAGTCCTTCACTTGAATCAACACGTGTAGTCACTTTTGATCTTCTTGAATCTAATTGGTGACTTTATAGCTAACTGCAAACACATAAGTTAGTCACAATGATTTGTGTTTGATCATCATCAAAATCAAGGTGGAGAGTCCAATACTCAACATAAACCACACCTCCAGGCAGGTTTTCGAGTCACACGCCCAAAGGGTCTCCAAGGGCTGGAGACGGGCTACTCACCTCGACCCTTCTCTATCAAAGATCCGGGGCAGGCCCCGTGCTGCGCCCCCGAAAGGTGCCAGGGGCATAGGGTGCTGGAAGGTCCACGACCCACACACACCCTCTCGAAGCCCTCTGGGGCAAGTCGTGGCCTAGCTACCCGTAGCAGGTCGGACCTTGCTACCCAAACCGGAGAAGAGAGCGAGCTACCTCACAGCAAAGATCCGGGGCAGGCTTTCGAGATGCGCCCCCGAAATGTCGCCAAGGACTGGGGTCAGGCTGCGTAACTCGATCTTTCCCTCTCAGAGACCCAGGCGGGCACCAGAACTGCGCCCATGATAGGTTGCCATGAGAGCCCTAGGGGTCTGGGGATCGCCTTTAGAGTGTCCCCCAGCCGAAGAAAGTCTGGGTTAGGTTTTCGAGCTGTGCCCCCAATAGTTCGCCAAGAGCCCTGAGGGTTTAGGGATTGCCTCCGAGGCATCCCCCACCCTAAGGAGGTCCACGACAGGCTTTCGAGCTGCACTGTCGACAGGTCGCCCGTGGGTCCGGGGCAGGTTTTCGAACTGTTCCCCCACCCAGACATGTCTTCACTCTATCTCCGACATATGTCAATATGTTTCAAATTATGCACTTGTTGTGTTTTTGTGATATGAGAAACCCTAGATCAAGATCGGCATGATCACTAGGGACAGGCTACCTCACCACGCTTAAACTCCGGGGCAAGCTTACAAGCTACACCTGTGGTAGGCTCCGAAGGACTAAGGCCGAGCTACGGTTCGCCCCTTCCCCTTCCTCAGATTCCGGGGCCGACTTACAAGCTGAGCCCCCGATAGGTTGCCTGGGCTTACGAAGCTCGCTACCAAATAGAAGGTACAAAGAGACTCTCTAAAAAATTACTAACGTGTCTACTCAACATTCAGTGTCTCATCTGGCTGAAGATCGTCCACACCAAATGTTGGGGGCAATTGTTACGCCCTAAAGGCCGGCCTAGTTGATAAATGCCCACTTGAATGAAACCCATCAACACTCCCCATCAATGAGGGCCAGTCCGCCAAAACCAAGGAGAGCTCACCGAGACTCAAAGCAGTGCGCCCTTACAGACTGCCAAGCTCGCCCAAGCAGAGCGGCAGGCTCGTCATCTGAGTCGAAGAGAAGAGCCCTCCGGTTGACTGCACATGCTAGCTCGCCCCAGAATAGCTCGCCCTGGAGGCAGCTCGCCTACCTCTCCATCCGGAAGCAGTCCGCCCAAGGAGGAGGCGACCCGCCACGAACATCACTGCCAGTTTCACTATAGACAAAGCCTGATAGCCCGTCGAAAGCATGCCTGACATTTATGGCTCTGACGGCCTAACAAAAGCGACACCTGATGTTTACGGCTCTGACAACTTGACCAAAGTGTACCTGACACCGCTTGGTACCATCAATGCGAAAAATATCTCTAATTCCGCTCGCTGCCTGTTGCCTCACCACTCGAGTGCCAGCTGGGCCGATTCAAAAACTGACAGGATGGCAAGAAACCGACTCTCAGCCCTATAACTACCCCCTCTCCTCCAACGAGGAGGGGGATGGTTGGTTGGTCAGTAAAAATTTCTAACTCATTATAATACTTATACTCAAGGCAAAATATCTTCCACATATTTGCGTCTTCCATTTTAGTTTGTCGGGCCAGCGCCGATCTGCCTCTAAGATCGCCATGCATGTCCGACATTCTCCTCATAAGTCCCATACTGACTTAGGCATCGGAGGGGCTATGGGCGGACAGGCCGCCTAGCCTTTCTGACAAGTTGCTCACCTTGCAGGAAGTTTGCCCCAACTCCCAACGGATGTACGAATTACGATGACCTTCATCAACTGGAGGGCGACCTACTCTGACTGACAGGAGACCTTGAGATCCTCATCTCCCAATCGTCCTCAGATCGTGATTAGCCACGCCATCACCCCCATATACCTGTAACCATCGTGTCCTTGGTTCCCACTACAAACAAATCTCATTATGTGCGGATCTAACTTGCAACAACTTTGATGCCATGAGGATCAAGGACGTTGAACCCATGCTCCTCACAGCTCCCCTCTACCTCCAAGATGCTACCACATTGTGGTGGCGTAGACGGTCCGATGATGTGAAGAAGGGAACGTGCACCATCAACACATGTAAGGAGTTCAAGGTAAAGCTCAAGAAGCAATTCTACCCCAATAATGCAAATAATGAAGCACGAGGTAAGTGTCACCACCTCACTCAGAAAGGCTCTATTCGTAATTATGTGAAGGAATTTTCAGAGCTGCTTCTTAAGATCCCAGACATGAGCGAGAAGATTAGCACTTCACTTTCATGGATGGCCTCGTGGGATGGGCCAAAATGGATCTTCAGAGGTGGGGAGTCTAGATTCTCACCCAAGCTATGGCAGTTGTAGAGAGCCTGATCGAGTTCAGAAGATGGACTCCGGCAAGCCAAAAGACAAGAAGGTGAACCATTGGCAATGGTGGGTGAGAGAAAAAGAAACAGTCCAGAAACTCCAAGCCCAAGCCAAACCAATGGAAGGAAAAGTCCATTGAGGAACCCAAGGAGGATCATCCAAAGAAACTCTAATGCTACTTTTGCGCAGGTCTACAAAAAGCTCGAAAGTGTCCAAAAAGGACCAATTTTGCGACCATGATCCATAAGGAAGAAGAGAATCAACATAACCATGCAAGGAGTCTTCTAGCTCAGGTGGCGCCATGTGTTAAGGTGCTTTAGATATTGGTGGGTGCATGTTATCAGATTAATTGTAAACTTAAAGGCACGATTTAGAGGCAATCTAGAGTGATCATCCGAAAATACATCCAAGAAATCTTGTACCAGTTCTGGTTTCTCTATCTTAGCTTCCATACAGTTGTCATTGCCTATGTTGGTCTGACTCTAAACTCCACTGGTTCTTCTAATTTGCTCCCACTGACGGACTTGAACATTGTATGGTCGAAAATTTTGAACACTACCCTCCTTACAAAAGGGGGATAGCTAGAGTTTTGACAAACTAAATGCAACTGAAAATACTCCAAATATAAGGATGATGGAAAGGCCATCACAAGGTGAAGGAAATGTAAGTGAGATGAAGGGAATAATTTATTCAATCTATGAAAGACTCTTCTAATAGTCGTCGAAAGAGGGTAGTGTAGATTATGGCATTAATATACAAATTGTAAATGAAAATGGATGAAACAAAGTGGTCGAATCAAAGGTATACGAGTCCAAAGAAGAAGTCCTCACCTTCTCGTCCTTGGCAAGTATATACTTGAAACATCCTGCATTCAACCGATAAAGTTAGCTTTGTGCGAGTATTTTAAACGGTACATCATGATCTTCCTATATTATTCACGAGGTAGTTAGTGCAGACCTACATGGGCCACCACAAAAACATATCACGACCTGCTTCCTGAGGGTTGGACCATTTTTTGCATTTGAGGCAAGTCCTGCAGGTTATCAGTGAAAACAATATAGGTCACGATACAGAGATGTACCAAAATACTCATACAGAAAATTCTCGTTAATTATAAGAAGGGAAATACGAGTTTGGTAAAATACAACCGATGACAAGCTCTCAAGAAATATGTAAAAGAAAAGACAAAGGTAATACTTCTCACAACTCACTCTTAGAAATCCGTGTTCTCTGTGGCAAATTCAAGTCCTCAGATGAGGGGCCTCCTCTTATACCTTAGTAGCACCTAATGGTGCCACAAAATGCAGAGCCGCCATCATTTAGATGTAAATCACAATAATTCTAAAATTAGAATTAAAACAGTGTACAAGCATGAAAATAAAGCAGATACTATAAAATATGTATTTAAAGACAGTCATACAAAGACAGTAACAGTAATAAGACATGCACGCAACAGTTACAGGAAATTGAAGTTAAAAGACATAAATACAGCAATTATTGGAAATATAACTTAATGACATGCATGCAGCTATTACAGTGTACATGCATGAAAATGAAGTAGTAGTTAAGAGAAGCATGTAAAGGGCAGAAAGACAGGCATATTCATGGTAACAGGCACGGTTGATAACGACCAGTAACATGCACGGGAATAGGCACGGTCGATAACGACCGGTAACAGGCACAGGAACAGGCACGGTTGATAAATGAAACAAGCATGCAAAAGACAGTTTATGGTTGTGCTAACAGTAGTTATACTACAATGTATGTCGTGACCCTTATTAGAGAGAACGATATGTAACTCAGGCAGGACTATAGTTCTGGAATATAGTCCCATTATCGGTGTGAATAGCTAAAATTTGATACAATAGTATAATCCCTCGTTCCATAAGGGAAGATGAAAACGAAAACAAAAACATGTAGCATGACTCCTCATTACGAAAGGAAGAGGAAAATGGAAATAATATCATGACCCCTCATTCTGTAAAGAAGAGAAAAATGGAATAATATCATAACCCCTCATTCCGTAAGAAAGAGAAAATTGGATACATGTAGCAGACCCCTCATTTCATAAGGAGAGGAAATGGAATAATAGCATAACCCCTCCTTTCGTAAGGAAGAGGAAAATGGAAACATGTAGCATGACCCCTCATTTCGTAAGAAAGAGGAAAATGGAAATAATAGCATGACCCCTCTTTCTGTAAGGAAGATGAAAATGGAATAATAGCATAACCAAAATAAAACAAGAACATGTAGGTAAGCGACAGTATATAAAGACATACAAGTGCCAATAAATGAAACTAGAAAGAAGCATGCTAATTGAGTCTCACTTTCAAGTTTATGTTATCAGTGCTCGAGCAGTTTACATGAGTTCATACCAATAGGCCCAACATCAAGAATACGCCACCTGTGAGGTGACATTATAGCAAGTCATGTATGAGAATAGTAATATGGTGTTTCAAGATCATTTTTCCATCATAGCAAATCCAACATGCTATTACTTTGGTGTTATAAGAGAACATGCGGCAGGTGCTGTAACAATCCAAACATGGATATCATGTTTAAGTGATACAACATCGTAAGCATGGATGGCATGTAACAAGTGATACAACATTCTAAGTATGGATGGCATGTAACAACATAGATTCAATATTCTAAGCATAGATATCACGTGGCAATTAATGTAATAGATGTTGGATGCAATGATTTAGGACTTCTTGTTTGGTGATAATAAACGTGCGTGAACATTCTAATGTGTGTGCTAAGTGTTTTCAGGAGTGGCAATCTCGTAATTCTTAAAAGTAATGACTTGGTCAATTTGATGGAGGAATTGGAGCTTCATGTGCAATTGGACTAAGTCAAATAGGCATTGGTCAAATATGGGGAGAGATGGAGAGATCCTATTTGATTGATTCATATCAATTAGTGTGCATACCAAATATCAATCAGATCCTATTCAAACTCAAACTCATTCCAAAATCCCTAATTCCTAGGGATCTCCTTCATGCCGACCTCATCCCCTACCATGTCTCCCTTGCTGCAAGGAAACCCTAAGCAATCCTATATAAGGAGGAACTAAACGTGTCGGCCAAAAAGAAAAATTCCCAAAGGCAACTTGCGCAACCAAGCAGCTTCGTCATCATCCCCAAGTCAACTTGTGGCAAGCACCAAGGCCAAAGCTTTATCTTTATAAGCCTCATTGCCGCAAAGCTCCTCAAGGAAGAAGATCTTTATCCATTGCCATCTAGCAAACCAGAGCTTGGAGAACCATCAAAGGGCCAAAGGAGGAATCACACTTGGAGAAGGAGCAGCCCATTAAGTCTGCCAACCCAGTGCCAAGGCCGCACAGATTCTCTACCGACCAAGTCTTCACAAGTGTCATCCTCCAGTACCATCCAGCCTTTGTTGGCGACCGCATTTAGCTGCAGTCCTCATTGCTTACCGACCGACCAATTGGCAAGTGCTGCACGCTGTTGCCGACCCATACTCTGAAGAGACTGCCGACCCATCATCTTACTGTGCCGCAACAGCTTGCAGCCCACGCAAAAGTCCTTGCCGACCCATCTATTCTGCGTGCCACATTCTCTGCCGACCCATCTAAGCATCAACACTAAGCTTTCGACCCTTACTGCAGATCAAGCCATCACATTCCCGACCCATAGGCCAACCTCCTTGTCGACCCCTTGCAACTCTAGAGCCATCTAAGCTGCTGACCTAGTGGAGAGTCCGAACCATAGATCTTGTACACCAAGCCAAGCCAAGTTGATCAAGGTTGTAACATCCAAGTGCAAGGCCGCAAACATTGAGGGAGAGAGTTCATTGCCGCAACTTGAGTTGCAGACTACACGTGACGACTTCATGTGATGACTTCTTGTCAGATTTAGATCTGACCGTGCTGATTGACAGAGACGACTACCCCTACACACCAAGATTCTCTAAACTCTTTTATTATTATTTGTGGGTAGTAGTAACGATTTCTGTAGGAAAACTTTACTGCTTTTGTGACATTTTGGGGACTTGACGAGTTAGGGATCGTCAAGGGTGAGAGTGTCTGACTAGAATGATAGTGTTGAGCACGCGGGAGTGCGTACAGACTAGGTGAGAGTTGAGTTGGGACTCTTGACTCATTGTATTTGTAGCAGGTAACACATTAATCTAGTATTTGCTTTCAGGGGCTAGACGTAAGTCGTGGGTACGACCGAACCCGAGTAAATCTGCTGTGCATATGTGTTTGCTAACTATTTACTCTACATGTGCTTATAACTACGTGTGATTGTTCGTGGGTTGCATGAATATTTTTATTATCCTATTCACCCCCCTCCTTATAGGCTTAGATCCAGATCCAACAAGTGGCATCAGAGCCAGTTTAGAGGATCTAGTCTAGATTTATTTAGATGACCATGAATATATCTGATTCTGCATTTGCTGAAGGTCAGTCTATAGCACGTCCCCCTAAATTTAATGGAGTAAACTTTGCATATTGGAAGGCTAGGATGAAAATTTATTTAGTGTTTGTAGATTATGATGTGTGGGATATTGTTAAAAACGGTTATAGTCCACCCACTATTAAAATTGAAGACACTGAAATCATTAAGCCTAAAGATAAGTGGAATGCCTATGATAAGAAACTTTATTCTTTAAATGGTAAAGCTATGAATGCGCTTATATGCTCTCTTGATACATCTGAGTTTAATCGTATATCACATTATTTAACTACGCAGGAAATATGGCATACGTTGGAGGTAATGCACGAGGGAACATCGCAAGTGAAGGAATCCAGATTTGCGCTGCTGAGTTCAGAATATGAGAGTTTCCACATGCTGCCATCTAAATCTATCAAGGAGATGTTTGCGAGATTCACGGACATCGTATACAAATCCTGCTCCCTTGGTAAGCCATACTCTAGTCTTGAGCAGTTGAGCAAGATCTTAAGAGCGCTGCTAAGCTCGTTCCAGCCTAAATTAACCGCTATTCAAGAAGCCAAAGATCTATCAACAATGAGAGTGGAGGACTTAATAGGCAACTTAATGTCCCACGAGCTTGAGCTGCAAAGTATAGAAGCTAGAGAGAAACCTGAGGAAAAAGTCAAAGCTCCCACACCATTAGCTCTTCAAGCTAACGACGACGACGATCTTGATGAGGAGCAAGCACTATTAGTCAAAAACTTTAGAAGATATATGCAGACTGACCAATGAAGAGCTGAGATGACGAAAAGATTCAATCGCTCTAATAATTTTAATTCTGATAGAACTTCCTGTGAACAGAAAGCTATTAATAACAACGAATGTTTTAAATGCAGGAGGAAGGGACACTTCATGAGAAATTGTCCACAAGAAACAGCTAATGTCACGGAGAAGAAGGAAAAGCTGTGGTGCGAACGTGTGACATGGATAGTGAAGATGAGGAGAATGAAGCCAATACTTCCCGCTGCTTGATGGGAAGACATGATGAGGGACAATCTTGCTCTAAAACTGAACTATTAAATATTTGAAAAGGAATGCAAGATAAGATAAATGAGCTAGAATCCTCCGTAAATAACTATAGGAATGATATTTTTGAATTGCAACAAGAAAATTATGACATGTCTAAAGAAATTAATAATCTTAAAGAAGAACTTGTTGCATGCAAATCTACCATTAATGTGCTAAAAAAGGGGAAAGCTCACATGCTTGAAAAAGCTGATTGTCACTCTTGTCCCTCTTTGTTAAATTAAATTAGCATGCTTAAACAAGATTTGGTTAAGCTTGAAACTGAAAAAGAATATGTGATTAGAGAGCTTAATGATAAATTATGCATGTTAAATAATGATCTTAAAAGAAAAATGATTGATTTTGAGAAAAAAGAAGAGGAAAACAAGAGAGCTTTCATAAGTAAATGCAGTGGCGTAACCAGGATTCTTTTTAACCCTGGGCAAAAATAACTATAAAAAGTTGCTAACCATGAAGTGATTGTAATCATCAATATTAGCATGTTAATTAGTCTTTATTTAGCTAGCAAATTTCCAAACGAGCTAAAATATTTTGTTGTGGTTGCTCACGGTTCCAAGAATAGAAACTATGATGTGGTCCACAAATGTGTAAGTTTTTTGTGGATTGTGGGTAGGATCTGCTTGGAGCGTGCATTGCTACAAAACAAAGGATGTTTATTTAATTCCATTTTAAGTCTATTCAGTAAAAACCGGTCTCATTTTCTTTCATTTTTTGTTTTTATAACAAACTTCTTGCAACTATTCAAACAAAAAATGTTATAGCCTCATAATTATTGTTTCAAACTCAACTTTCTAACCCGATTTTCAAACAAAAAAACAAAATCATTTATTCTCAAAAAAAATTCAACATTTCATTGTCTCATCAAGATTCCAAAAACCTCTATGTACATCAACCAAACTGGCCATAACATTCTTGCCATAACTTTCTTGCCAAATCAATGGAACCTTTGGATCTAGCACAAATCCGTCACCAATGTCAAAGTCATCTTCATTTTATTCCACGTCTTATCTTTTATTGATGTCTTATCTTTTCAAAGTGTCTTATCTTTTCAAAGTGATTTTTAGGCTGTTTTTAAATAGGCATTCTTGACATCAATTTTTTAATAAAAAAACTCCATCCATTGACCAAAAAATGATTTCTTAGTAGCACTTATAAAAAGTATGACTTAAAACATTAATATGTTTTTACTTAAAATAAACTAGTTTAGAATAGTGGCTTTAGCCTTTTGTAATCTACATTGTTTGTTGGGCTAATATGCTTTATTAATAAGCACGTATACGAAAGTAAAGCCGAACGAAAATTCAAAATAAAAAAATTAGAATTTAATTGGAGTAGCCATGTAATCATCACGTGCCGCAGTCACGCAAAGCGTCGGCTTTACTGTCTCAGCAACTTCATTAATAAGCATGAATACGAAAGTAGAGCCAAATCAACATTCAAAATCCAAAAAAAACAAGAATTTAAATGGAGTTGCTGGTCCTTGAACTCGGATGCAACAGCAATGCAACGCGCATGCTCAACCATCTGAGCAACCTACCTATTAAACTTCTTGGATATATACAAAAATTTTATAGGTTTGCTTGCCCTGGGCAGCTGCCCAGAGCAAACTCTATGTAGTTCCGCCCCTGAGTAAATGCACCTTGCTTGTGAATGAAAATACGCTATTGAAATCCAAAGTCACTAGTCTAGAGTTATCCATTAAGAAATTTTCCATAGGAAAACAATCTTTGGATATTGTTCTTGGAAATCAATTGTATGACAATAATAGACGTAGTCTCGGATTTGGCTCTAAAAATGTTGAAAAGCCTAAGTATAAGAAATTTCACAATGTGCCAAGCAAGGCTAAAATGTTTCTGCAAAGTGCTTTACTTGTGATAGTGTTGGTCATACTTCATATCATTGCAAATATAGGAACACCAATATTAAATTCAAGTAAATATGTGTTCTTAAATCTTTGATGACTAACATGAGTGGACCTTGTTGGATTCTAAGGACACACATCACATCTACCATGTAGGTAAGATGGATATGGCGAGGAGATATGGATTAAATGATTCATTATTTAGTTCCTTAGCCAAACGACGACGCGAATGTATATCTTTCTCTTTGAACTCAATGCATACCTTAATAGATTTTGTGTGCTTGATTTATTTTTCGTCTGTGTGCTAGTTGGCTTGTTTTTTTAGTTTGTTTTAGTTCTCTTTATAAAACAAAAATGAAAAATGAAAAAGATTAAAAACAAAAAAATGTGTACTTAATGTATATCTTTTTCTTTTGTATCATTAAGTGATATTTATGAATGAAACTCATATCCTTGTAGAAATTATTGTATTATTGTTATAGCTACATACGTATATTAGACTTCTCTAAATAGCCATGACATGGTTAATAAATTGAATAATATGATTTCTACACCTACAGTTTCACTTCCACGAATATTAAATATTATTGTATATTTGGAGACATATTTTATGAAATATTGGAAAGTGAGTGTAGGATGAAAATAACTGAAAATCTAAGGGGTATGATGTGTCTTGCCATGGATGAAAATTGAGCACAAAAGAATTGAATATGAATTTTTTTTGAATAAGAATGAAAATAGCTCCGTATGAAAAATGAATACAATCCTTGGCAAGAACACTACCCACGGGTATCCAACATATGCTTTACGGGTAATATTTAGAGTTGGTTGTTATACTTGTCAAGTAATGCCACCCACACATCTAAGAGTCCTTATAGGCTATGTTTTTGGGGTGTGTTATCTTGAACTCATTTTCAATGAGGTGGGAAAAATTAATCCTAGTGAATTCATGTTACATGGAAAATGTGGATTGAATTTGGTTGGTTTTCATGAAAGTTTCTCCCTTTGTGCTTCAATTATTTAATCATCACACTTACACGATGGTGTAGAAGTAGTGTTATGATGTTCATTGAATTTGAATTGCCTATTATATGAATGCTTACATGCAATTGTTGGTTGTAATTTATAATACTCTCTTTTTGCATGTGGTATGAATTTGACTTCGAATATACACTTTTGATGATAACAAAAGAGGGAGAAATATTTGGGAAAGATTTGTGGTATATTGTGAAAATGATGTGCTTATTGAATTTCTTAATGAAAACATGAAATATTGGTTCTAGGGGGAGCATAAAAATAGGAGGAGCATGCTAGAAACATGATTGCTACATTGTTGCATGCTTGTATGTTTGAACATCATTGTCACAATTGTTTGCATACATCCTCCATCACACTTCACACACACATATCACGATGGTATACTTTGAATCGTAATAGCTCAAATCTTGTATTGGTTTGTCATCTTCAAAGGGTGGAGATTATTGGATGCAACGATTTAGGACTTCTTGTTTGATGATAACAAACGTGCGTGAACATTCTAATGTGTGTGCTAAGTGTCAGGAGTGGCAATCTCGTAATTATTCAAAGATATGACTTGGTCAATTTGATGGAGGAATTAGAGCTTCATGTGCAATTGGACTAAGTCAAAGAGGACTTGGTCAAATATGAGGAGAGATGGAGAGAATCCTATTTGTTTGCTTCATATCAATTAGTTTGCATACCTAATATCAATCAAATCCTATTCAAACTCAAACTCATTCCAAAAGCCCTAATTCCTAGGGATCTCCTTCATGCCGACCGCATCCCTTACCATGTCTCCCTCGCTGCAAGGAAACCCAAGGCTATCCTATATAAACTAGCATCTAAGGAGGAATTGAAAGTGTCGGCCAAAAAGAAAAATTCCCATAGGCAACTTGCACAACCAATCAGCTTCATCATCATCCCCAAGCTAACTTGCATCAAGCACCAAGGCCAAAGCTTTATCTCTATAAGCCTCATTGCCGCAAAGCTCCTCAAGGAAGAAGATCTTCAGCCATTGCCATCTAGCAAACCAAAGCTTGGAGAACCATCAAAGGGACAAATGAGGAGTCACACTTGGAGAAGGAGCAGAACATCAAGTCCGCTGACCCAGTGCCGAGGCCGCACAGATTCTCTGTCGACCGAGTCTTCACAAGCGCCATCCTCCAGTGTCGACCGTTCTGCAGCAGTGCCATCCACCTTTGCTGGCAACCGCATCTAGCTGCAGTCCTTATTGCATACCGATCGACCCCTTGATAAGTGCCGCAAGCTGTTGCTGACCCATACTCTGAAGAGGCTGCCGACCCATCATCTTGTTATGCCTCAACAGCTTGCAGCCCACGCAAAAGTCCTTGCCGACCCATCTATTCTGTATGCCACATTCTCTGCTGACCCATCCAAGCATCAACACCAAGCTTTTGACCCTTGATGTAGATCAAGCCATCACATTGCCGACCCATAGGCCAACCTCCTTGTCGACCCTTTGCAACTCCAGAGCAATCTAAGCTGCCGACCTAGTGGAGAGGCCGAACCATAGATCTTACACACAGAGCCAAGCCAAGTTGATTAAGGCCGCAACATTGAGGGAGAGAGTTCATTGCCGCAACTTGAGTTGAAGACTTCACACGACGACTTCTTGTCAGATTTAGATCTGACCCACGCTGATTGATAGAGACGACTATGCCTACACACTGAGATTCTTTAAACTCTTTTATTATTATTTGTGTGTAGTATTAACGATTTTTGTAAGGAAAACTTTACCGCTTTTGTGACGTTTTGGGGACTTGACGAGTTGTGGCTCGTCAAGGGTGAGAGCATCTGACTAGATTGATAGTGTTGAGCACGCGAGAGTGCGTACAGACTAGGTGAGAGTTGAGTTGGGGCTCTTGACTCATTGTAGTTGTACCAGGTAACATATTAATCTAGTATTTGCTTTCGGGGGTTGGAAAGGTTGTGGGGACGACCGAACCAGGGTAAATCTGTTGTGCATCTGTGTTTGCTTACTATTTACTCTGACTATGCTTATAACTGCGTGTGATTGTTCGTGGGTTGCGTGAATATTTTTATTAGCCTATTCACCCCCTAGGCTTATATCCAGATCCAACAGTAGAGTAAACATGTAACATGTAGTGTAATGGCCTAAACATGGATATCATGCATCAAGTATTATAACCGTCAATAGGGCATAGTAGCAGCACCTATACCTAGCCAACACCAAGCTAATTTGAAGACTAACTCCACCAAGCTAACACAACACTAACCAACACCAAGCTAACTTCGACCAACTCCACCAACCCAGCACGACACTAGCCAACACCAACGCCAGCAGTACTTATACCTGACACCAAGCATCCAAGGCGACACCAAGCATCCAAGGCAACACCAACCAACACCAATCAAAAAGCCAAGAATACCATTATCACCAAGACAACAACAAGTATAAGCATAACATTTTAAGTCTAGCAAGCTTAAAATACCAATTAAGATAGATAACACAAGCTTTAAAGCCAAAGTCTGCAGGTAAAGTGATTTACCAAACTGAAGCCGTTGGGGGTTCGTCGGAGGAAAACAAGGGTAGTGGCAGAGCTTCGGTGGCCTACGGGTTTCACGTCCTGGCTGGGGAGTGGGGTGCTCGGGCGCTAGCATCTACTCCAATAATCCGAGAGAGATGGGCAGGAGTGATTCTTGTTTATACATATTTACGTATATTTATATTTACATATTTACATATTTTTCTCTTTTCTTCTTCTTCTATCTTCCACCTCTTCTCTTTCTTTCTCTCTATTCTTGGCCAGGGGAGCAGGGGAGCTAGGCCAAGGGGATGACCGACGGGAACCTTGGGTAAGATATGATGGAGGTTTAGGTACTTGAGGAAAGATGAAGTGAATCCAGGGGTGTTTGGTAGGGGAGGAAGATGGCTGGAGGGGTAAGGATAAGTCACGACATGGGGTGTTCGATGATGGAGGGGATGGGTGAAGTCACGACAGGGGAGGTCTTGGGTGTTGCAGAGGAGCTCTGTCAAATGGAAGAAGAATCAGGTGGAGGCCGAGGGAGCTCGGGGGGGAGGGGGGCTCTGTTCGATTTTGATATGGATAGGGTCACGTCAAGGGGAATAGCTGGGGTCACCGATGGTGGGTCTTGGGTCTTCGGGGTTTGACAGTTGGGGGAAGCTCGAAGCATGTCAGTAAAGAGGGAGAAAGGTGCATCGGGGTCACCATAGACTAGCTGGGGTGCTCAACACTCGAGTGAGGGTGATGTGGGAGGGTGGCCAGGGCTTGGCTTGGGGTGTGGTGGTTCTCCATCAGGTGAGGATGTTAGGAGATGTGTATGCCCTCGAGGCAATTTATCTCTATGTGTAAGTTCAAACATCTTGTTCAAAATAACAGTAAGCTATTTGGTAAGAATTTACCTAAGTAAATAATAATATAGTCTTCACTAAAACTTGGTAAATTTCTGAGACTTAATGCGAGGTCAAACAAGTATCAAGATGAGAATCTCGATCATGGAGAATTGCTTGACTGTTTGTAGCATAAGTCTAAAATTGTTCGTGATCAAAGATGTTTCAAGAAAACGATATCGACACATCGGATAGACCTTGTGTCTTTGTCTTCACCATGTATTGGTGACATTGATCTCATGGTCATTCGACTTGGCGAAGTCGGAGACGAGACATGGGTGTTCATTACAGAATGAGTTCACTGAACGACCCATGAGAGTTATCATATGGTTATAAAAACTAACCTGTCAATTATATCTCTCAATGATGATAGGCAAGTTGGTCATTAGACTGGATGTCATTGTACGAATCTATACGTGAACAGTGTCACTTTGATCTCTGATCTAGCCTTGGGGTAAGCCCCATTGAAAGGCCATTGGTTGGGTGACACTTGAAGCATGCGAGGAGAGTAGTGACCAAGAGAGGATTCGTCTCTCTTGTTTAAGGGGAGTTAGTGTAGCATGTGTTAATTCGGTCTTTAGTAAAAACTCTGGACAGAGTATGTTGGAAGAAGTCCAACATTATTGGACTAAAGACCGATGAAGACTAACCGGTTTCAAGCTAGTGGGGTTGACAGTCGACCATACCCTATGCTTGATTAAGTGACATAGTTATGACGAATGGACTAAAACTGCAGCATTCATCATGGACACAGTCATGGTGGTACCGATAGTACTCATGTCAATGGGTTAACCACATAATGATGATACCGAAACAGGGACGTCACATGCTGCTCGTGGTCACTACCGTCTGAGGTTTCGAGTCCCACCGATAGTATGGTCAGGCTGTAGGGTTTCACACAGAGTGGGACCTTCGTCAAGTAACAGGTAGAATAAGGGAGATAATACATACAATGTGTGGGAATTTAGGAATTTAATATGTCGCAAATAGTTTGCGATGTAAGGTTTAGAATAATGATGTTGGATTATTTGCATATGATGCAAAGGAAATTAAATTTGTCGTATAATGTTTACGAGCATATTTTATATCATGAAGGCATAGAAAATGGTTATATGGGTTACGGAAATGTCCCAATCTAAACACGTGTTCGAATGGCTCTAAATAGCTCGAAACGGCTCAAAAATGAGCCAAGAACAACCCGAATAGCCCATATAAGGCATAGCGAGTCGGGCGCGCCCGACCCGTAGGCTTGACCCATGCCAGCCAGGTGGGCACGTGTTGTATACGTGCCCACTGGGCACGTGCGCTGTATGCGCATAGCGCAGGTGGGCACACTTCACTAGGGCTTTGTGCCCCATTTCTAGAGGCTTGGTGTTGGGTGTGGCCACTTCACTAGGGCTTGGTGTTGGGTGTGGCCACGAGAAGGATGCTGAAGGGGGGTTGCAACTCTTGCATGGCGTTGGTGACTTTGGGGTTACTCGGACCAATGGTTCATATTGATTGTCTGAAGGGAACACAAAGAATAGATGCTTCGTGTCTGAGTTTCTGCCAAGGGAAAAGGGGGTTTAATGAACATTAGGAATTAATTTGTGGAGTTAGGAGTAATGAGAATGAGGGTTTCATGATCTGTGTTGGGTTTTGGATCTCATCCACCCCCAACCGTGGGTTTATTAGGGCAGTTAGATCCACCGTATAGGATGTGGGCTGGTTAGGATAAAAGTAAGTAATTTAAGTTACGTTTTAATAGTTAAAGTATTAGGTAATATTAATAATTAAATAGTTAAATGTAATTAGTAATTGTTAGTAGCTACCATTATCATTTTTCGTTTAACATTTTATGAATTTTGGCCTCCGTAGAAATGAGAAATTACTGGATGTATTGAGAAATGATAGTAAAATATTTACTGACGATTTTAAGCGGTCACATCCGTTCATCATTCTCATTGAATCCTACGGTGAAGGAAGATTTTCCTATGTGCAATTGGAAATTTATCAAATAACATCATGTACATGCCATAACTTCTATTTGAAATTTTTGACATACAAACACATGCGCATTTGCGCACGCGCATGGCTTCTTGCCTTATTTTACCATCAAAAAATCTTGAGCTAAAACCTAGTGTAAAGGGGATATAATTTCATGGTAACGATGATAATTGTTAATAAATCAATGGGTTATTATGTAATAACCAAATAACTTTAGATGAAGGTGTTACGCCTATTTTACAAGCATTTATAATCATTGTAATAATCTAAAGTTGGTCCTCTATGTAATAGATTAAGCGTTAATGATAGAATGTTCTGTTAGATATTTGATACATCAATACATGTTTTGATGATAAGTAAACATTGTTTAGTGGTCTAATGAATTTCCTTAAATACGAAAGGAAAACTTAGACCAAGTAAATTTGCTTAAAATTGCTGAAGCATAGAAGATAATGATCTCATAGGAAGCTTGGCAAAGGGTGGTGGTGTGACTCCAAGGCAAGGACTTGAAGAGGATAGATTCAATGGCAAGAGGACAAGGAATCAAGTCTACAGCAAATCAAGCTCATGTAGACAATCAATGTATTTTTGTTGTAACATTTTATTCTTGTCATTCCATTCTATGTAATGCCTTGGAGATGTCACAAACACATGAAACCATATGTAAATAACTAGTATTAATAGAGTATTAATTGGAGCATAAAAACATAAGTTTCATAGCCAAACATCACATTTCTATACTTACTAATGGACCAAACAGACCCCGGTCAACTAGACTGATATAAGGATTTTTTTGTTAGCAGCATGTCAGACTAGTCGACCAGTGTACAAGGAACAGTTGACGAGTGTATAAGGACTAGTCGACCAGTAAGTATACTACAATTGACTAGTAGCATAACTATGGTCGACCAATTTATACATCGAGCAATCTACTTCTGAAGACATGCTTGACTGTTTGACCAATGCACATTGACTAGTCGACCAGTTCCCAACCAGTTGACCAGTGAATGTACAGTAGTCGACTAGAACTAGTCGTTTCTAACCGTTGGGAAGGGCCTTTTGGGGATTCTCTTATGCAGTTTTCACCCATATATATGTGGATGACTTCAGATGTGTTTTAATAACAATTCTAGATGAAATGAAATGAAAAAGAAGAAGAAAAAGGAAATAGAAAAGCCCCAAACCCCTCATAGCTCCCAGCTTTCTTTCTCCAATCTTATTGAGCTTTCTTCTACCCTTCCAAAGAGAGTAGAACCCAAATCCCTAACCACATAGCATACATATTGTGCTTCATCTTAAAGGCTTGGGGAGTTGTAATCATTTGAGCTTCAAAGTGTAAAATTCTCGTGTGACGTCGTGCTATCAAGAGGAGAGGTGTTTGTGTTGGTCTCGTTGAAGACATGTTGGTCCATTCATTGGGTTATGGTGAAGTAGACTAGTTCAATTAGTTGGGTAGTTTGTTTTGATGAAACGCACGCATGAAGTGTGTTTTAGATCAGCCTTTTCACTTCAAAACCCTATGTGGTCTTCGGACTAAAACGTTGTGAATTGACATGGAACTCATGTTTTGTAGTAATTTTTAAAAGCATAAATTCGATCATGGGTTTGTAACCACCATCCCATTAAATTTTCTCATTACCTTTTCGTGAAAACAAACAAAAAAGAATAACGCAGTTGCTTACAAGCCCTAACAATATGATCAAGCGGTTAAGACCCGGCTATCTTGCGTGATCCGCAAAGGGGCCCGGCTAGGTTTTGGTAGATGCTAAGATTTCATTCTATAAAAGTACTAAGTGTGGATTAGTTGATGGATGGATCTGACTTGAGCATCGGATGGGATCGGGACAATTCCATCCGAGGACTACCTTTCTCGTCTGACATGCCCAAGGGAATGTTTCATGGTAAGAGATGCGATTTCGTGGGATTTAATCGTGGTACAATCAGTCCTTGTTACTTTCTTTACAATTTTTTGTTACAACATATATTATTTGGAATAATGTCCTCTTTATTTAAATACATGCATAACATGTGCCAGTGTAGTGATATAACTAGAAGTGAGAAATATGGTACCCGAGAAAATTTAGAAACCAGATGAGAAAAATCTATATTACAATTGAGGGTGTGTGTTCCAGTCACAAGTTGACTGGGACAAATGATTGGCCATGGGTGCGCCACCTCATCTCGATGGGGCCCAGTGGTTGGTGGGTGGCACTTTGGGCTTGTGTGTTTTTTTTGGGGGGGGGCGGTGGTCGCGCTTTAGTCCTTACTTTTTTCTCCTTTTGTCCCCCTCCCCCCAAGCTTCTCATACGCACACCCACCTTTTTTTCGCTTTGGACATCGCTTCTCTCCGCATTTGTGCCTGGGCGACGACTGTCTCCGTGCCCTACGGGCACAGGCAATTTCTTGTCTATTATACATTTGAGAGATGTTGATGTGACATTTGTCTTATGTAGCATCCAAAGAGGGATGCCATATGAGACGTCACATCACCCCAAAGAAAATCACCAAAAAGCCCCGTTACTTACATGTTTGCAATTGACTTTTCATGAACCCAAGAAACACATCCATCTTTCTTATATTTACGGGTTTGCCATTATTCTTTTTCACTTTGCCCTAATGTTTTTTTGCACTTTAAGCTCTCATTTTCCCCTTTTACATCCAAACCATACCCACATTCACATGCCCACGCTTCTATCACATTTTCATTTACGTCCGGTCCTCTCATCCTATGTGTGAATTTTTTTCTTTTATCGACGTGTCAATTCTAGCAACGAGGGAAAAAGCTATTCAAGCAACAAGTGACAAGGCTTTATCATATATTTCAATAATGAAAATCCATTGACATCGACATTACAATCCAAGAGGTTAGAGCCGTCCACGTGTGATCTCTAACATTCTGAGCTGTCCCTAAATAAATACAGAAGAATCTTGCAAACTTGCCCTGTAATCCACTCAAAGAAGCTTCCATATTTTGTCCACAATCTAGTTGGTCAGAATATTATTCCTAATTGCCATTTAAAGGATTTCATTACCCTGCTGGTCCCCGCCATTGGTTTATGAGGTCGGGTTTGTCAACTGGTCGGGTTCGGATCGGATTCCTGTAAGAACCAAACACAAACCCGATAAAAATTCGCGTTCGGGCTTGGAAAACTTGCGTGCAAGTACCAATTGATTTTGTTTTTTACGCTGATATATTCATCATTTTCATTATATAAAAATTGATAAAATTTGTGCATATCTTGTCAAAATCTATTATACAATTTACGAACTTTGTCCTACTTGACAGTATTGTCCCACGTGGCAGTTTTGTCCCAGTCATATTTTTGGTTGCTGACTGGGACGCCACGTGGGGGTTGGGTGTGGTTCTGGACTTGGGTTTGGGATGCGTTTTTGGTGTTTTTTTTTTTTTGAGTTTTAGTCACTGCTTTTCCTCTTTTTGCCCCCGACCCTCCTATCTCACACACACACATGCTTTTTTCGTTTTGGCGACCGCTTCTCTCCGCATTTACGCCCGGGCGACGACGGCCTCCGTGCCCTCTGGGCACGGGTTATGACTAGTATATTATAAGGATTTGTTTTCAATAATCTCATTTTTCCCACCTTTGCTTTCTTTTAACAAGATATCAAACGTGAACTCGTCGTCCCAAATGCATCGAGATTCCACTTACACAATTAGTTTTGACGTTCGCAACAGCTATTTTTGAGATCCGGTTACAAACAATGAGAAATAATGTAGTATGAGAACTCAACTCCCTTGATACGTGTAGCTGCTCATATGACCCATGAATGAAGACGACAACCTGTTCTTCTCGCAATCTGCATAGACACAAACATAACAGGTGATGTGATTCTTGTTGGGGATATTTCTAGCAAAAACCATGCCAAACAATCAAGATATATTCATGTCAGATCTACGAGAAATAAACTGCATCTGAAAGCGGAAGCGTACATAAATCCATAACAACTGAAATTGTAGATCCATGTGGTTGGCCATAGAGATCTACACGAATTCCCCAAAAAAACCATTTAGCTTTTCTCCGGCTCTAATCTGTCGATGATGGGATGTAGAAAAGACAGCTCTTCGTTCGTGCGATCTGTGAACCATGACCCCACACACACACACATGCAAAAGTCCTAATGCCTATTGGGTTTCGGGTTTAGCCCATCATTAAACCAGAAAGCTCATAAGTCTTTACACATTAAAGGCATACACCCTAACAGATACATTAAAGCCCGTTCAACTGATTAGATCACTTTATTGTGCTTAACTTAATTTGACAGCACATATTACATAAATATTTTGCATATAAGCCCAACATTAGATTAAGCGATGCAACAATTTTCTCTGTTCCATTCGACATTCGAGTTAGTGCGCCTTTTGTGGAAAAAAAGTACTACCAAATAAAAAAGAGAACATAATGATAGGGTTCGGGCTAGGCAGCAGAGTACCGGGGAGATCGTATCTTGATTATTGTATTCTTGTTGTATTCATCGATGTACATGGTTGGCAAACCTTAAACTGGGGTTGGGGTGAACTCAACCCTCGAATGGAGTCATATTGCTGGATGAATTTCATGTGCATAAGGATCCTACCTGATTCGAGACTCTTAAGGGCCCGTTCTTTTGTAGGAAAGTATAATTTGGGAAAGTTAAGACGTGTGGAATTTGATGAGAGAGAAATTTGGTGTAGTGTGTTCTTTTGTTGGAAAGTAGGGTTGGATTGTGGAGTTGGAAAGTTGAGGTGGTGCCCATTCCGTGTAGTGTGTTCTTTTGGTTGAAGAAAGTTGGTTTGAGAAAGTGGGATTGTGGAGTGTGGTGTTATTAGGTGAGTATAGGGATAAGGTTACCCCCAAAATTTAATTTGTGAAATAAACCCAAGGCATCTCATTTATTTGGTGAGTATAAGGGAGGTGAATGCAAGACCGTGGGACCCATATGCATAGAGGAATCCAGCGTATTCCTCTTGATTCACGGAGAAAACGAATTGGCCGGCAGAATCCCAAATCACCCCTCCACACCAGCTTTCCAAGCCCCCTTCCCATTCTCGTAAAAGAAGAAAACTAGAGAAAGTTGGAAAGGAAAGTGAGCTAAAGGGTTTGAACAGTGAAATTTGCCCAACTTTCCACTGCTTTCTAAACAAAAGAACAGGCCCTAAGTCGAGTTAGTCTTGTCGGGCTTTATTTGGTATTTTGAGCAGAAGGCAAGGCTTTATTTGGTATCTTGTCGGGCTTTCGAGCCTTGTATTGAATCTAGGCCGCTCTTGTAGCCTAAACATGTTTGTTATTCCTCAAAAATAATGAGAAAGCTTGTGAATACCACTTTCCATATTTTTTACCACTGAATATAAAGTTGTTTTTACATTTCTCACCTATTATTACTACACTTCATTTCCCTCCATGCTTACATCTCCACATTTCAAATTTCAATATTTAAAAAACTGTTGCCCGATTCGCATCTTTCCCCTCTTCCTTCGAGGCCATCAGGGTTCGAACCTGGTGAATGTAATTATCACGCGCACGCGTTTCCAGCTTTCCAAATGATATTTGAAAAACCATACATATATTTTTAACCTTTTAACCAAGCACATTCAATAAGGAAAAAATAAGAAAAATGTTGTGAGTTGAGGGATGCCATTGGCCTCCCTCCCCTCATCATCTCACCATTACTCCCCACTAAGTTAGTGGGCAGTTTCTTGGACTCCTAAAACTTATTCTCAATGTATATATTGAGAGCCATGGCTACTCTTAATGAAAGATTATTTTACACTTCTTCCAATCTCTCTTAACACGTTATCAGCACGTTTGATCTAATTTCTTTGAGCTTTTCATCCCTTCTCCCTCAGAAATTCAACCCCTACGCGCGAAGGAATCTATTGTTGCGGCGAACCGTTGGTTGCAGCGATCCCTTGCGGTAAAGCTATTTCGACGTCGATTTTCGGAGCGGTGATTATTTTTCTTATCTACGGATTACAATTGTTCTTCTCTAGATCAACGATCTAGAGGTATAATTTCTTATCCTGTAGATATACTATATGCAAAAATTAGATACATTTTTGCTAAATATCATGACCATACACCTCTTTAATTTAGGTGAAAATCATATTTTACGCCTATATTTCGATCTTAAGAATTTTATGTTCATGTATATTTGTTCTTATTATCATTATTTAATAATAATAATAATAATAATTAACAAAAAAAAGAAAAAAAGAGGCTCTTGGACCCCTCATCTCCCCCCTGAAGGGGGAGCTCTCGGGGTTGGTCACCGCCCCCTCCCCGTCGAAGAGGGGACCCGCTCTGTTTCTCCAGAGTGAACGCCCCCCTCCCCGTCAGGGGGGGGGGGGGCAGCCCTGCTTTACCGGCGAAAATGACCCCCCTGTCGGGGGCGCTGCTTGCTACCGACGAAAATGCCCCCCCCCCCCCCCGTCGGGGGGGGGGGGGGGGGGGGGGGGGGCGCTGCATGCTACCGGTGAAAATGCCCCCCTGTCGGGGGGCGCTGCTTGCTACCGGTGAAAACGCCCGTTCGCCTTCCCCCCGCGAGGTGGTTCTCCGGCTTCTCACCCCCCGAAGGGGGTTTCCCTTCGCGCCCCACGAACTGGGATCAACCCCCCCCCCCCCCCGCCCGTGGGGGGGTCTGTGTCGAATCCGAGCCCCCCCCACCGGGGGGATCTCCGTTTGCTGCGTCTCCCCCCCGAAGGGGGGGCCTCTGCCCTCGCCCCCCCCCCCCCCCCCCGACGGCGGGGGCCTCTGCCTTTTCGCCCCCCCAAACGGCAGGGGGGTCTCTGGTCTCCCCCCCACCCCCCCTCAGGGGGCCTTTGCCCTTTCGCCCCCCCAACGCCGGGAGGGGGTCTCTGGTCCCCCCCCCCACCGCAGGGGCCTCTGCCTTTTCGTCCCCGCCCCATCGGCGGGTGGGGGGGTTCTCTGATCGCCGGCCCCTCCCCCGCAGGTGGCCTCTGTTCGCCGCCCCCCAACATCGGGGAGTGGGTTCTGGGCTACATCCCCCGCCGGAGGAGGGAAGTTATATCTAACGCTCCCCCCAGCCGGGGGGCTCTGCGACGACAGGTGGGCTGACAAGGGAATAGGAGTAGACAATATCTGTAAAACAAGGGGTTTTGTGGGATTTTTAGCACTAATTGACCCTAAAATTTGTTTAAGGTCCCATATTCTATTAAATTTAATAAATTAAATAGCCTGTTTGTTGGCCTGCAGCCCATTTGTAACAATGATATTAAGTCTTATGGGCCAGCAGCCCCATTTAGCTTAATAATTAATATTTGACTACCAAAATTAGACCAGAAGCCCAGTTAATTCAATAGCTAATTTTATATGTCAATTAAAATTTAGCAACTGGGCCTGAAGCCCAAATATTAATAATAAATTAATTTGGCTTATTGGGCTAGAAGCCAAATTAATAAAATTGCTTATTAAAATGATTAATATTTTACTAATGGGCCAGTAGCCCCAATCAAAATATTAATTTATTTTAATTTCTTGTTTTGGGCCTGACGCCCAGTTTGTCATATTGCTAAAATTATGTTAAACATCACTCTTGCATTATTAATTATTTATGGAATATTAGGATTTTTCAAAATATAATTATCTTAATGATCCTGCGACCGCTCTGCCGTTAGTCAACTAACCTAACGGTGTATGACATCTCCCCGTGGTCCGAGAGATTATTATATTTTATAGTCTCTTTTTCCATATTATATATGCCTGAGTTATATGCGTGGTTGTTTCTTTTGTGCCTGTAGCATATTATAAACAGTGTGGATGTTTATATAAGTTAAAATGTGTTTTTGGGATCGGCCAATTTGATACCTTTTATATTCCTTGCACTTTTATTTTCTTTTGAGAGAATTTGTAAGTGGGGATTAAATGTATTAATGCCAAAGACTGGTGTACCGACAAATGAAGACGGAGATGAAATTTGCAAAATATAGGGGCCCATTCTGGGTTTCCAACTTGTTTTTTTCTTTTCTTTATGAACTGTATATCGGACTTTGGACTTTGTAGGTTTTGGGTATCTGGCCGATCCCCACATTTTACTTATTTTATTCTTTATGCATGAATTTACATCTTAATTATTTCATGCTTATTTTAAATTGCATAGATACATGGCAAAATTGGCAAGCGTCGATTTCGAGGTCCTTGACGCTGCAGGAAAAAATTACCTGAGTTGGCGAGTGGACCTGAAGTTCCACTTGCGTTCGATGGCCCTCCTTGGCTCAATTTTGGCTCCTTCATCGGCCCCAGCAGCGACCGATGCTTCTGCTACATCTAGCAGCACTCCTACCACTGTCTCCGATGTGGATAAGGAGAAAGCCATTATCTACATTAGGAAACATATAGACCGGACCTTAAAGGCCGAATACCTAAAGGTAGAGGACCCAATGGAGCTGTGGACAGGGCTGGAGGCACGGTATAAACATTAAATTAATGTAATATTACCGCGTGCCAGTTAAGATGGGAAAATCTCAGACTTCAGGACTATAAGTCCGTCACTGAGTATAACTCTGCACTTCAAAATATCACCTCACGCCTGAAGTTGTGCGGTGAAGAAGTGACAGAGCACCGCATGTTGGAAAAGACATTTACCTCGTTTCACGAGAAAGATAAAATCCTTATGCAGCAGTATCGTGAACGCAACTTCACGAAATTCTCTGATTTGATCTCTTGCCTCCTTAGGACAGAGCATAATAGCGATTTACTGCTTGCTACTCATAATTTACGTCCAGCTGGTACTTCCCCTGTCCCTGAAGCCCACCACGTTTCTCCCCAGAAGTGGAAAAACAATAAGAAGGCTAGAAAGAACAAAGGGAAGGCGGTAATGCAGCCAGCACGAGGAGAAGCAACCCAGACCAACAACAACAGAGAAATGAGAAACCTCACATGGAATCGTAAGAACACTGACCAAGTGTCAATTCCTAAGAAGAACTGGGAGGATAAATGCCATCGTTGTGGTATGACTGGACATTGGTCCAGAAACTGCTGCACTCCTCGCCACCTCCAGGAACTGTATCAGGCAAGCCAGAAGTCTCTGCCTGAAACAAACTTGGCAGCAGTTCAGCCGCCAACGAATTTCACTACAAAAGACTTCGAGAATGACGACCTGTTCGATTGAGCCTTATCTTTATTTATGCATTTAAAATTACATGTAGCTTCATCTTTAGTTTGCTTTTGTACGAACTTTTATTTGAATGTCATTTTACATTTACTAAAATAAAATTTCGTTTTGCTTATAGATGAAGTATTTAATATTGTGGACAGTGTCTCATTGCACTGGTGTAGCATTAATATTGCTCCCACATACAACGAGACTATAAGATGCAAACTAATCCCCTTAAACATATAGGAATTTTCCAAGTTTCAAGGATATTTCGTTTAAACAAACATAACTTGAAAACTATGAATAATAAATATTGAATATCAATATGTAACTCGTCAAGAGGATGGCCAGAAGCCCATCTACTTACGATTTCATTGGACCCTCGTCGGGCCCCTATAATTCACATATTCATCCTATAGAAAGCCAACTTGACTGAGCACCAGAAGTGACTTTCATTGTTATAGTTTTTAACTCTGGCAAAATAGACTTGGTCATCCTGGATTAGCGATGATGGACGCATCATCAAATGAATCCATTGGAGAACCTGAAGATTTTTCAAAAGATTGAGTTTCCTTGTCCCCCTTTGTCGTAAGGGCATACTTTTAGAGAGACCATCCCCTCCTGAAAGTGGGATGAGAGTCTCCTACCTTCATTGAAAGAATACATGGTGACCTTTGCGGGCCTATTCACCCCGCAAGTGGCCCATTTTCGGTATGTCATTGTACTGATTGATGCATCTACTAGATGGTCTTATGTGTGCCTTTATATTCACTCGCAACATAGCTTTCTCAAAGCTTATAATGTGGGTGAATTCATTACACATATCTTTCAAGACTTCTGCCAAGCAACTGGCATTGAAATTGAACATCCTGCAGCATGTTCATACTCAGAATGGGTTATCAGACTCCAATGGATTTCACGTCCATTGTTAAAATCCCAGTCGCCTGTTGATGTTTAAGACCAATACACTGCATTCCGCATCGCTTATCACGATACGGCCCGCTTGTGGCCATATCATGCTGCTTGCTTATGGTTCACCACCAAGTCTTGATAAATGTGAATTTGATGAGCAAAGTCTCATTGAAATAGGCACTCAGTCTAAAGAAACCTTAAGCTTCTGAGACCATATCATGGGACACGAAAGTCCTAATCTCGTTATGATCCGCATGTGTGAAGATGAGATCCAGAAGATCCTTCACATTCAGACTAAAGTACATCATTTGCCGGATAAATTTACGGACAACCAGAAGATTGTTCGTTCACACGTCCCTGCTGCTAACACGCCAGCTAGGATTGACATTCCCAAAGATGGATGCAATCCACCGGCAGTATAATTGGTTGTACCTCAATTGAAAAGAGGACGCCCGCCAGGTTAAAAACATAAAACGTTCCTCGAAAGAGGAAGATTCCTGGATATATTAAAATGATCCATCCACAGGATGCTGAGCTCAGACCAGCAACCTCTGCCCTCCTAATTTCCCCTACAGAGGAAACAACATGAGAAAAATCATTATATTCCGTACGCACGGGAGAAGTGCTGGACATAAATAGCACAGTTGTCGACGACGGTTTTGCTTTCGCTATTGTCGTTCACGTCGCTGAATACGACGATGACGTTAACCCACTTATCTATAGCATGAACGCATAGATTGGCCAAAGTAGTACAGGCAATAAGAGTAGAGCTGGACTCACTCTTGAAAAGCAATGTCTTGGGACCAGTAGTACATACACCTGAATGTGTAAAACCTGTGGAATATAAGTTGGATTTCATAATAAATTGAAATGAAGGAAATGTGATCATTTTCCTACTAAGCATAAACTTCTCTGAAAAAGCCATAATGCAGCTCATGGACGTTGTGACTGCGTACATATATGGCAATATAGGTATAGAGATCTATATAAAACTCTCAGAATGGTATACTCTACCCCCAGAGATGAAAGAGAGACGTAGAAACGTCTTCTCCATAAAGGCTACAAAGATCATTAGTTGATCTTAAGCAATATTCTGCCAGTATATCTTTTTCGAAAGATTGTTAACAGGATTTGTGATATTCGCCGTACATGTGGTCGACTTAAAGCAAATAGGATCTCCTGCAGAGACCATTGAGATATCAGATAGCTTTAAGCATACCTTGGAAATGAAAAACCTAAGTATAACAAGGTATTGTCTCGGCTTACATATTTAACACCTTCGTGGTGTAACCCCTTAATATCCTTCATACACCTGGAGTTTATGAAGAATGATGTCCATATGCAACCTATTAAAAATGGATGCTTATTTATGACACCTTCCAGTCGCTGGAAGAGGGAGAGGACATCCTAGGTCCCGAAGAGCCTAGCTCTAGTGTACTTGTTACACTTCTTTATCTGGCCAACTGCACGTGTATTTGATAGAACGTATGCAGTAAAGTTGTTAACTAGATACAGTGTTGTCCTGGAGAACACCACTAGACCAAGGATAAGCTGCTTCTGCGTAACTTCCTGTTGGATATGGAAGACGTTTGTACACCCTTGTGGGGGATGTACGAGGGATTACGGACCTCAAACGTCGCGTACACGAAGTCGTGTGCAAAGGGAATCTGTTCCCTTGCGGAGAGGATCTCTGGATGAGCGGGAAAGTCGCATTATATATGCATAAGTGCATGCGACATATGGCTAATAAAGGGGGAATATCTTAAGCTTATGTTGTACCATGCATATGGTACAACTTAAGCTTATAATGTGCCATGTATCATGGTACACCTTAATTAAGTTGTTCCAAAGGAACAACTTACCCTAAAATAACTACCTTGGGGGCTATAAATAAGACCCAAGGGTAGCCATTTTCCTAACACATTTTGCATGAAATTCATGCATGCATCTTCTTCATAGCGAAGCTCTGCAGAAATATTTCCTCTCCCTCCTTCCAAGTTCTTAATCTAAAATAGAGATTTAGATTGTGGATTAGTAGCCTTACTCCGTTCGTGAGAAGACTCGATCCGTCGTGGCGAATCCGAAGGCAAAGTTCCGAGACTATCGTTCCGCATACGCAAGCGTAAGTCTCCACTTTAATTATCGATCCTAACTTTGTTTTGGACAGGATCCTTCATTGGTATCAAAGCCATATGGGTTCGCCCCGGTCAATCCACCGCCCCGTCGAAACTACGAACGAGTCGTTGTCTTTTTCACGAATGGGTCTCCTACTATTACGGATATAGTAGGAACGCTTCGTGACGGAGAGAACGCAGCGGTTGTTCTTTTCACGTTAGGGTCTCCTATCATTACGGATATGGTAGGAACTCTCCGTGACGGGAAGAACCGACCGTTCACGTAGTACGTTATTCATTTTTGGCACACGGCCATTAAGAAATAACTAATTTCTTCGACGAACGGGTGCTTCATCGAGGAAGATGATGGAAGTTATTTCCATCGGGTAAGAGGAAAATTTGGTGCATGTGCACCATGGCCAAATGGGCTATGAAGGCCATGCACCCCCTCTCCCCATGCGGAGGGGGTTGGCTACGGCCAATAACCACCGGCGACCACCCCATCAAGGGGGAGGAATGAGCGCGGCAACCCCGTTTAAAGGGGATGGCCGGCCATGGCCAAAGGGGCCATGGCCGGCCAACGCCGAATGGCCTTGGCCATGACCGGCCATGGCCAAGCCATGGCCGGCCATGGCCAGGCCGGCAGTGGCCGGCCAAGGGCCAGGCCGGCAGTGGCCGGCCTTGGCAGAGCCTTGCCGGCCAGGCCGGCCCTGGCAGTGGCCAGGGCCGGCGCCCTGGCCACTGCCAGGGCCAGGCCGGCCCTGGCAGAGGCCAGGGCCGGTGCCCTGGCCTCAGGCCAGGGCCGGTGCCCTGGCCTCAGGCCAGGGCCGGGCCGAGGCCAGGGCAGGAGCCCTGGCCCCGGCCAGCGGCCTGCCGGCCCTGGCAGAGGCCAGGGCCGGAGCCCTGGCCTCAGGCCAGGGCCTGGCCGAGGCCAGGGCCTGGCCGAGGCCAGGGCCGGAGCCCTGGCCCCGGCCAGTGGCCTGGCCGGCAGGCCCTGGCAGTGGCCAGGGCCTGGCCGGCAGGCCCTGGCAGAGGCCAGTGCCTGGCCGGCCCTGGCCAAGGGGGCCAGGCCCCCTGGCCGGCCAGGGCAGAGGCCCTGGCCGGCCTTTGGCCAAGCCCCGGTCAGGGCAGAGGCCCTGACCGGGAGGGAGAATTTGTATTTCGAAAATTGGTCGACCAATTTTGTGTTTTTGGTCGACCAATCTGACAGATGGTCTGGATCGATTGCAAACTTGCCAGATGACTCATACGGGGTAACAAATGGCCTTGGTCAAACTCGAATGTGTCGAGTAGTCCATACGGGACTAACCACAGTGCCGAATAGTTCATACGGGACTAACGTTTTAATGAAGTTTTTTTTTATTTGGGCTCTACTCCTTGAAGATTAGCCATAGTGCTCTACTTCATGCGAGATTAGCCATGTCATTGTGCACTCTACGGAGATTAGCCAATGTACTTGTGACGTTGTGCTCTACTCTACGGAGATTAGCCAACGTGCTTTCAAAATTTTTGGAAAAAGATGTTTTTCAAATAGGTTATGTCCCGTCCTTAAATCGGGATAGCGCAATTTAGAATTCCAAGTCCTACCACGATCCGGCCATGGTTATCTAACCCATGGGTGTGTAGAACAGGTCTCGTGGCTTGGCAATTGTTGCGTTAAAATTCTTTGCGCTAATTCTCACCTATTCTATTTTGAAAGATAAGTTTTTCAAAGTGATTTTCCGCTGCTAATACCATACGGGTATTATTTCTGATTTCTTTTTTACTTGAGATAAGTAAGAGGGATACTTTGAAAGTTACTACTAGATGGTAGTTGGGAACGTAGTGAACTTCTCGATTCTAGAGTAACATTTCAACGCATCCAAGGAACTTATCAAGTGTTTAAAGAATCGAAACTTTATGCATAGAATTTTGATCGTGTTTTTCATTCTCTTTGCAGTTTTTTGAATCGAAAATGTCTACCGCTTCTAAGAATATTGTCGCAGAGCTTAACAAAGGTGAAAAGCTCAACGGCGACAATTATAAACTTTGGTCAATAAAGATCCAATATGTTTTGGAGGAGCAAGATGTGCTCGAAACACTCCAAAACATAATGGTAGAACCTGAGTTGGGCAATACGGCCCAACACAAAAGGGACCGGGAAGCTTATGACACTTGGATTCGAAAGAACAAAATAGCACGTATTACGTTACTGTCCGCGATGGACAATGACATAATGCGCCTATTTCGGGAATTCGACCTAGCTAAAGACATATGGTCTGAGCTAGAGATAAAGTTTGGTGGAACTTCGGTTACCAAACTCCGCTCCTTGAATATTCAATTTGATTCGTACAAGATGCGGCGAGATCATTCTATGAAAAAGCATCTCCGCCACATGGCGAATCTTATATCTGAATTAAAGGATGCGGGTGTTACGCTGTCTGACGAACAGCAGATCCAATCGGTCATTTGTTCACTCCCAGATAGCTGGGATAACATGAAAATGCATCTCACTCATAATGAATGCATTAAAACTTTAAGCGATGTTTCGAAACACCTCGAACTCGAGGAAGAGCGGATTCAAGCCGCAAAACCAAGTGCAGAAGTGCACATGGCCGCTAGTTCCTCACATGGAGGAAATAAGCGGAAACGCTTAAGGTTTGTGAACGAACGTAAGCAAGAACCGGAGACCTCAAAGAAGACAAAGAACAAAAAGTGGCAAAAGAATGTGCACTCAAAGAAGAAAAACTTGAAGAAGATCAAGTGCTTTAAGTGCAACAAGTACGGTCACTTCGCCCGTAAGTGTACGGATGGAAGTGACAAGGTAACTTGTAGGGCTAGTTACATATGTGTTTCTAGTTCCATGTTTCTTGCTGAATCTAACTATTTTTGGTTGATTGATTCAGGGGCCACAGACCACGTTGCGAAGGACAGAAGGTTCTTCGTAGAGTATCGAAAGATAACTCAAGGAACAAAGTGGATATACGTCGGCAACAACACACGTGTTGAAGTCAAAGGCGTCGGAACATGCAAGCTAGTTCTCGACAACGGCCGGACTTTATTATTGCACGACGTCCTCTTTGCTCCAGATATTAGAAGGAATATCGTTTCCGTGGTCATGTTAATGTCTTTAGATTATGAGTGGAGGTTCTATAAACAATGTGTTGACCTTGTTTGTAATAATTCTTTGATTGGTTCTGGTAATGTTTGTAATGGATTAATTGTTTTAAATACAATGTATGATGTTGCTTCTTCCATTAATGAAAGTTTTCATTTGACAAATGCTTCTAACTCTGAGTCTGAAATCATTTGTTGGCATGCAAGACTTGGTCATATTGGACCAACTAGAATGGATAGACTTGCCAAAAGTGGCTTGCTATCTAATGTTTCAAAAGTTGAAATGTCAACTTGCGAACATTGTCTTGTAGGGAAAACTTGTCGCAAGCCGTTTGGAACTGGCACAAGGGCCGAAGTTCCATTACAGCTTATCCATTCGGACATTTGCGGTCCAATGAATGTTAAGACAAGACACGGGAAGTCCTATTTCATCACATTCATTGATGACTTCACCCGTTTCGGACATATCTATTTGATATCCCACAAAAGTGAAGCTTTGGCTTGCTTTAAAAACTATATGAGTTTAGTGGAGAATCAATTAGATCGCAAGATTAAGGTTTTGCGAACCGATAGGGGTGGTGAATATCAATCAATAAGTTTTAAGGAACATTGTGATGAAAAAGGCATAGTACATCAGGTAACTATGCCTTACACTCCGCAACAAAACGGTGTTGCGGAAAGAAGAAATAGGACATTGATGGAAATGGTCCGATCAATGATGTCTCAGGCAAATTTGCCTATCACCTTTTGGGGTGACGCATTATTGACGGCAGCATTCATCTTAAACCGTGTACCCTCGAAGTCGGTAAGTTCTACTCCTTATGAGTTGTGGAACAATAGAACTCCAGACTTAAACATTCTAAAACCTTGGGGTTGTGCCTCTTACGCACATTTATCCTCTCACAAATATGGCAAACTTGGGCCACGTGGGAGGAAGTGTATCTTCATCCGATACGCTGAAAACTCCAAAGGATATGTTTTCGTCGGTCAAGAGGACAATGGGGGTCTAATAGAATTCGAATCGAGGGATGTTGTCTTCTTGGAAAAAGAGTTTCCAAGACAGGGTGAGATAAGTCAAGAGTTATCCTTGTTTGAGACTTGGGATCAAGAAGGATCGGAACGTTCGAGTGGGAGAATCCTTGGTGAAGAAGAAAATACGTTTCAAACCTCACCAATGGATGATACGAACGATACCAATCCTAATCCGAGTGGGAGTGATGTTATTCCAAGTGGGAGTGATGTCATTCCAAGTGGGAGTGATCAAACTCAAACAAGACGTAGTAATCGAACGAGGCTAACACCTCTGAGATTTGAGGATGAATTTCCTCAAACATTCATGACATTACTACAAGATGATGACGAACCTGCAAATTTCAAACAGGCCGTCACATGCCCTGCTAAAGATAAATGGATAGCGGCAATGGAAGAAGAACTTCAATCCATGAAAACAAACCAAGTCTGGGACTTGGTTAATTTACCTAAGGGACGTAGAGCCATTGGGAACAAGTGGGTTCTCAAAATCAAGCATAAGGCTGATGGCTCCATCGAGAAATATAAAGCTCGCCTTGTTGCGAAAGGTTTCACGCAACAGGAAGGAATAGACTACGAAGAGACTTTCTCTCCTGTCGTGCGTTTTACCTCGATTCGCTTAATTCTGGCAATGGTGGCTTGTTTGGACCTCGAATTACATCAGATGGATGTAAAGACTGCCTTTCTTAACGGAGAACTAGATGAGGAGATCTACATGGAACAACCAAACGGGTTCGTACAAGAAGAAAACAAACATAAGGGTTGTAAACTTCGTAAATCCATATATGGTCTTAAACAATCCTCAAGGCAGTGGTATATGCGCTTTCAAGAAGTTGTTTTTTCGTATGGATTCTCCATGCTCGACGAAGACAATTGCGTATATATTAAGAGGATTAAAAACAAGTATATAATTATGTCTCTTTATGTAGATGACATACTTATAGCCGGAAATGATAAGCGTCTTATATTGGATATCAAAGCTTGGCTTTCATCCGTCTTTGAGATGAAAGACATGGGTGAAGCTGCATATATCCTTGGGGTTAAGATCTCAAGGAATCGTTCCAAGAAACTTCTTTCTCTCTCTCAAGAGACGTATATAAAGAAAGTTTTAGAACGGTTTAATATGCAGGACTGCAAGCCAATTGATACTCCAATAAGCAAAGGCGAGGGTCTATGTTTGGAGATGTGTCCCAAAGATCCAAAAGAAAAGAAAGCTATGGAAAAAGTTCCATACTCCAGTGCTGTCGGGAGTCTGATGTACGCCATGATGTGTACTAGACCCGACATTTGCTATGCTGTTGGTATGGTAAGCCGTTACCAATCCACCCCAGGGCAGGCACACTGGAAAGCGGTGAAGAGGATATTAAGATACCTCAAAGGGACTGCGGACTATGCGTTATGCTATCAAGGCAATACCTTGAGACTCGAAGGCTATACCGATGCTGATTGGGCGGGTGATCTCGACGAGCGAAGATCTACCTCAGGCTTTGTTTTCTTACTCGGGAATGGTGCAATATCCTGGAGCAGCAAGAAACAAACCTGCATCGCTCTATCAACCATGGAAGCCGAGTTCGTAGCATTCAGCATGGCGGTCCAAGAAGCTGTTTGGCTTAGGAAATTCTTAGACAGGCTGACGAATGCCACTGACTCAAGCACTGTTCCTATATACAGTGATAGTCAAGCTTCGATTGCCTATGTCAAAGATCCTAAATTTCATTGTAAGACCAAACACATTGACATTCGATTCAAGTTTGCAAAGGATTATGACAAACGGAAGGAAGTAGACATAGGATACATATCCACGCATGAGATGATAGCGGATCCCCTTACTAAGGCGATCCCCAGAGATGTGTTTTTCAAACATTTATCATCTATGGGAATGCGTAGGTGCTGAGCTGTATCATGTAATATTTCCCATGTCTATAGAAGATCAAAATTTAATTTGCATACAAGTTTCTTACAAATGATTTTATGTACATTTGTGTTTAAGTCTCAGCTATTTTTGTGTGTATGTCGGACAGATTAAGGTTGGCTCTCTCACATGAGCAACCGCCTTATCTTATCAGATGGATAAGATAGAGATGAGACTAGTTTAAAGTCAAAATCATTAGACAAATGATTTAGAGTCATGACTTAAACAAGATAGTCGAATAAAAGATCTGCATCATACGGATGCTTACAAAAGATCTGAGATCTGTATCACAAGGATATAAAGATCTCATTGGATTTTTTAAATCCTATCTGTCTTATGCAGGATGAGAGTCCGTGAATATTTCACGAGTAGTAAGGGGACTCAAAAAGATATGCACTGTGGTGTCTGATCTTTTCATCCGTACAACATCATTAAGACATACTCTCCCTGGGAAAGGAGTGATGTTGTAATACGTGTTCATACCACGTATGCATTTCGACCACTGAGTTAGTAGCAATAGTGTTTGCTATTATGTGAGACTCAAAGGCCATACGGGTCTTAACTCTTACCCTCAAGGACTTCAATTGGTTCCTTTAGATTTGACAAGATGATCGCTATCTTAGCGTGTTACTAATGGGCTATAGTAATTCGGCTCGGCGGGGCACGTTAGAAAAGCGAATCAAGTCAAGATCAGAAGGTTCACAAGAAGAGGAAGATTGATTTCATATTCACATTTGGACTTTAATGATTCAAAGCTGGCCAGCCAATTGTAATCCAGATGGGATTCAATTGTTGAATATAAAGTATAAGAAATGTGAAGAAATAATCTAGGGTAAAGCATGCGTTGAACTACTCAACTTTGCACCTTCGAGGTCGTTGTGTATCTCTAACAAGTGCACAACAACAGACTCTACGCGCATGACGGTCGCACGGTCTATTTCTCGGTATGATAGATGAAAGAACTAAGGGAAAAACGTTCTCTTACAATCCCCTCAAGTGTGAGTGGGAGATGTTGGATATGGAAGACGTTTGTACACCCTTGTGGGGGATGTACGAGGGATTACGGACCTCGAACGTCGCGTACACGAAGTCGTGTGCAAAGGGAATCTGTTCCCTTGCGGAGAGGATCTCTGGATGAGCGGGAAAGTCGCATTATATATGCATAAGTGCATGCGACATATGGCTAATAAAGGGGGAATATCTTAAGCTTATGTTGTACCATGCATATGGTACAACTTAAGCTTATAATGTGCCATGTATCATGGTACACCTTAATTAAGTTGTTCCAAAAGAACAACTTACCCTAAAATAACTACCTTGGGGGCTATAAATAAGACCCAAGGGTAGCCATTTTCCTAACACATTTTGCATGAAATTCATGCATGCATCTTCTTCATAGCGAAGCTCTGCAGAAATATTTCCTCTCCCTCCTTCCAAGTTCTTAATCTAAAATAGAGATTTAGATTGTGGATTAGTAGCCTTACTCCGTTCGTGAGAAGACTCGATCCGTCGTGGCGAATCCGAAGGCAAAGTTCCGAGACTATCGTTCCGCATACGCAAGCGTAAGTCTCCACTTTAATTATCGATCCTAACTTTGTTTTGGACATGATCCTTCACTTCCAAGGGTCAATGAATATATATCGTATATGCAGGTTTAAAGATCATTGCGATGACTAAAACACAAAAGGCGGGCCACCTCCTAAATATCTACACATCATCCTCCAAAGTCTACATCTTCTGAGAAGCTCATCATCCAAGAAACAAGTATTGAAAACGCTCAGCCAGGTCCAGCAGTACCTTGCAGACACATTGAAGACTGATTCAAAGAATACTTTAATGGAGTCATCTACCAACTTCGAAGTGCATTCCACTCCAGAGCGCCACTGCTTTTCAATAGCCGCTAGATGCGTGAAACTTGTATATATGAGTGATGATTGTATTTGCTTTCAGAACATGATGGATGTATATACGAATAAGAGATGATTGTATAGATACATAGGAAATCTGCAAGCCTGAAGCTTGTACAGATCAGGGGGAGTCCCTCGATAGTTGTACTCGTTTCCCTTAAGCTGCTGGTTTTTTCCACTGGGTTTTCCACCGCTAATGTTTTAACGAGGCAACCACAGTGGCTCTGGATCCAGAAGTATCCACCCCATTAGCATACTGAATCCTGAAGTATTCATATGCTTAACCCAAGGTAATGGAGAGCTGAGGGGGAGTGTTGTGAGTTGAGGGAGGCCGTTGGCATCCCTCCCCTCATCATCTCACCATCAATCCCCACTAAGTTAGTGGGAAGTCCCTTGGACTCCTAAAACCTATTCTCAATGTATATATTGAGAGCCATGATTTGTGCCATAACTACTCCTAATGAAAGATTATTTTACACTTCTTCCAATCTCTCTTAACAAAAAAAGAAAAATTCACAAGAAAGTAAAAAAAGCCTTATCGGATCCTGGAATATTGAACCCAATAACCCATCTCTAAGGAATTTGCCTATACTGGAAGACTAAACTAGTTCCGCAGGCACAACTCTTTATCAAAAAGCTCTCGCTAACAAAGACGGCTCCTTTTTTAGGCCACACCTCGCCCTTTTCCTTTCCCCTCGCTCTCTCTTCACCCAATCAAATCAATCGATAAATCTAGTAGAGAGAGAGAGAGACGCGAAGAAGAAGAGGAAGAAGAAACAGAAAGATCTCTATTTTCTTCTATCGTTTTAGAGAATCGTTTGAATCGTCAAGTGAAGTGGGAAAGGATCATGTTGGATTTGTCGAGGGTGCAGAAAGAGCTGACGGAGTGCAACAAGGACACCGCCATCTCCGGCGTGACCCTGGCTCTCAAGGGCGGCGGCACCGATCTGACCCATCTCGCCGGAACCATCACCGGCCCCCTTGGCACCCCTTACGAGGGCGGGATCTTCCATATCGACATCAAATTGCCAAGTAATTAATATCAAACTCTCGATTTTCCAGAATTTGAACTGGGTTTTGTGTGGATTGATCGATTTGCTTTAGGAGGTAGGAATCTGTGATTTCGTTTAATCAATGGGGTGCGTCATGGCTATAGTTTCATACATTGGTTGTGAAAGAGATTCCTTTAGGGGTGTTGTTTTTGTACTGCTTGAAAACTCAACCTCTCCAAAATGTTAATTTATAGTTCTATTTAGATTAACGCAGTGGTTTAAAAACTGTTCAACTTTTTTCAGCCAATCGCCCCTTCTGTCTCTTGTTGTTGGTTTAAGATTTTAGTTGGAAGATTTGCCTAATTCTATTAAACATTTCAATGACTTATTAAAGCTAAGGTCAATGTGTTGAATTCGGTGTCACCTTTTGAGTGATACCAATCCACGCGGAAATTCCAAGATTGGGACAACGAACAAGACATAGAGCTGTTCTCTACAAAATACGCAAACCAAGTAAACTGAAAGCAAATATCATAAAAAACGAGCAACACACCTTGCACACCGGAGATTTATACCGGTTCCACCCAAATATTGGTGTACGTCCAGTTTGGAGAGATCACTGCTGCTTCAGTAATTTTTGGATTACAAACTATGGCATTTGGTTGAAGGGAACCAACCAAACCCAATATGTAACGGAGAAATAAACTGGTGAAGACATCACAACCCAAGTCCCAAACAACCCATGGTTCGCCTCCTGATTATACTACAGGGAGCCATGAATCTTACAATACTCAGCACTCTAAACACCTGATAGAGAACTCTCTAATTGTTTTAAAGATGCTTCTGGAATTGCTCTACCTAATTAAACTCCATGCGGAACACCTTCATTTATAGAAAGGGAATGCGTCGATAAAACGTGTTCCAAATACTGTTCGGAATGCGGTATAATGTCCGTGTCAAACTTTGGTTCTTCAGATGCTTCATGTCGACCAAGGTTTGGTGAGCTTCCATCATCACAACTCAACACATCACATGGGGGTACCAGCTGATGAAGACCATGCATGCGAACATCACATGCTTTCAATGTTTGTTCAAGTGTATGAACCAATGGGCATCACTCTGGGCCAGTGTCCTTGATTAGCAATGTTGGCATCACATGGGGGTGTTTTGTATCACAGAGTTTCAACACTCCACCTTGATACAAACACACCACATAGCCTCCAAACCGAACCAATCTCCAGAACTCCATTTTTAAACGAACCACCTCGCTATGAGGTCAGGGCACTTGGCTAGTGAGCTTCGTTCTAAGCATCACCAACTAAACGAGTGTCCAACGAACCCATTTCCGAATGTGAGCCTCCGAACACCGTCGAATCTCTATGAATTCATACCTGAAGCAAAATATATAGTGATCTCTCCACATGCCACCTCGTGAGCGCAGCTCAAACTTCGCCACCGACCTTTCTCTCGCCTGATTCTCCTTGTGAATCTCCTTGGGATGTGCTTTGACGTCTCTTGCACATTGCCACCCTGAGTTTGCGTCCAAACTCAATGCATCCATCGCAAACCTATCTGTCATAGGATCTACACATGTCTGCAATGCATAAGCTAAATTTATATAATCATCAAAACGAGCTGGGGCCTTTACGGTGCGCTATCCCCACTCTACCAGCAATAGAGTCGTCCACATTAGCTCTAGGATCTCCACCTCGACTAGAACTCCCATTACTGTCGCTGCCTGTAGTAGTATCCACATGTGGACTCTCTACATCAACCACCAAGCCTTTACCTTTATCTCTGTTGATCCTGGGATTTGGAAAAAGTACATCCACATCGTTCGGGGCATTTTTGGTACTTTCTGGAGACTTCTTTTGCAGCATCGTCGACTCATCAAAAGTAACATGTCGACTAACCAAAATCTTCTTCCTTTCTGGACTCCACAGTCTGTAACCTTCGACGTCATCCATGTATCCTAGCATGATACATTTCTTTCCATTTGCGCCGACCTTGTCACTTCCATCGAGAACCTGAACTAAACATCCAAACACTCGAAGATGATCTAACTTAACTGTTTTACCTTTCCAAATCTCCTCTGGGATTTTATCGCCGATAGCTGAAGATAGAATTCTGTTCACCAAATATGTTGCAGTTGATATAGCTTCGGCCCAAAACCCCTTGACAATCCCGAACTAAACTTGAGACACCTCGCCTTCTTAAGAAGTGTTCTATTCATCCGCTCGGCAATTCCATTTGACTGTGGATCTCCTGGTGTAGTGAAGTGTCGCCTTACTCCTTGTTCCTGGCAGAATCTTGTGAACATTGCAGTAGTAAACTCGCCACCATTGTCGGACCTCAGCACTTTCAGCTTCTTTCCCGTTTGAGTCTCCACAAGGGTCTTCCACGCCTTGAACTTCTCAAACGCCTCTGACTTTTCCTTCATCACATACACCCATACTTTTCTAGAGAAATCATCAATAAATGATATGAAATAACGCGCCATACTCCCGCGTGGCTGTCTGAAACTCCTTTGCTCAAGCCAACTCCCGCCATGCGATCTCTCAACTCTTCGCTGTAGAGCCCTGCTTTCACATCTTCAAGAATAAGAGTATCACGACTGTAGATCATGGTGTTGATGAACGTCGTGTACCGCTCTGGTAACGACAAGAGCAGAATCATAGCCTCGTGCTTCACCTCCACAGTCAAACCAATCGACATCATCTTCATCACTAAACCGTTGAAGGTATTCATGTGATCCTTCAATGAGGTCCCTTCTCGCATCTTGAAAGTAAAGAACATCTTTAACAAGATAAGCCGATTGGTAAGCGCCTTTTTCAGGTACAGCTTCTTGAGCTTCTCCCATAGTCCTTGGCGGTAGTGTCTTCGGACACTTGGTAGATCACATCGTCCGATAAGCTGAGCTGGATGGTTGTCATCGTCGAGTCCTCCATCTCTATCTTCTTCCTTTCCGAGATATCTGTCGGTAGAGCCGCCGTGTCGTACACCACCCTGTGTACGCGGTCCTTTCACAAGATGGCCTTCATCTTGTACTGCAATATCTCAAAGTTTCCCTTGCCGTCGAATCTTTCAATTTTGTAGTGTGTGTTTCTCACCGTCGCATGCGGGCGTTCCGCATACGAATCTAAACTGGTTGCGTCTCCTTTTGTAGAAGAATCTCTGCCATCTCCTTGGACTTATCCCACGAACCTAGATGCTCTGATACCACTTGTTGAATTCGGTGTCACCTTTTGAGTGATACCAATTCACGCGGAAATTCCAAAATCGTTGGGACAACGAACAAGGCAGAGCGTTGTTCGCTACAAAATACGCAAACCAAGTAAACTGAAAGCGAATACCACAAAAACGAGCAACACACCTTGCAAACCGGAGATTTGTACTGGTTCCACCCAAATATTGGTGTACGTCCAGTTTGGAGAGATCACTGTGCTTCAGTAATTTTTGGATTACAACCTATGACATTTGGTTGAAGGGAACCAACCAAACCCACTATGTAACGGAGAAATAAACTGGTGAAGACCTCACAACCTAAGTCTCAAACAACCCTTGGTTCACCTCCTGATTATACTACATGGAGCCATGAACTTTACAATGCCCAACACTCTAAACACCCGATAGAGAACTCTCTAATTGCTTTAGAGATGTTTCTGGAATTGCTCTACCTAATTGAACTTCATGCGAAACACCTTCATTTATAGGAAGGGAATGCGTCGATAAAATGTGTTCCAAATACTGTTCAGAATGCGGCATCATATCTGTGTCAAACTTTGGTTCTTCAGATGCTTCATGTCGACCAAGGGTTGGTGAGCTTTCATCATCACAACTCAACACATCACATGGGGGTACCAGCTGATGAAGACCATGCATGTCAACATCACATGCTTTCAATGTTTGTTCAAGTGTATGAACCAATAGGCATCACTCTGGGCCAGTGTCCTTGATTAGCAATGTTGGCAACACATGGGCATCACATGGGGGTGTTTTGTATCACAGAGTTTCAACATGTTTGTTAAAAGATTTTCTTAATGTGTCCTTGTATGGTGTTATCTTTAGTAACTGTATTGAGATGACTCGAAAATGGGACTGGTTTGTTATCGATATGTGTTAATGGCGCGTAATGTTTAGAGGGTTTTACTGATCTTATAATAATTAAAATAAATAATAGTATTCGTTCTTTGGAGGACATGTCTCTCTTAAAAGTTCTCACTTTTTGGTTTTTGTGGAATGTGTCCTTTATTTGAACTAGGTTTCGTTTCAGGTGGTTCTTACTTCTTACTATATCTTTAACTACCATCATTTTGGGGATATAATGAATTTCCAAGGGTTTGCTTATAATTCACAATGGTTAGTTTTGATGCTTAACATGGTTGTGTTGTTGGAGATTTTGTTGCAACCATCGGTCACATTCTTCTCATATGACATGTCAATCTTTCACGCTGCACACTTTCCCTCATGCCTATATGATTTGCTGTCTTAGACTCTTAGCAATAACTCAGGACTAGTTTGAATTGTTCTCTTGAATTCTTAGCAATGTGATTTGACTTGGAACTAGTTTGGAATATTTTGTTGTTTTCTTTGTGTCAATGAAATATATTGTTGTTTTCTTTGTGTCAATGAATTAGACGTGCACTAAAATGAATACTTTTGATTTGTTAAATTCTATCATTTCCCTATCATTATCGAAGGAATACGCTTCGATGATAAAGATCATTAACATCACATGCCTTTTCTCGTTGTTCTCTCCTTTTTTATTATCATTTGTGAGTTGATAGAACTTGCTTCAGGGGGTTTCCCAGTAAAGTAGGTTTTATCTTTAAAATTGTGATGTCATAATTGTAGTTGGGAGGAGCCATATCTGATTTCTTTAAGAAGTTATATAAAATAAGTTGTTATAGTTAATTTCTTGGAAGCAAACATCTTAGCTTTGGCTTCTCACATGATATTTGTAACATTGACTTCCCCTAGAGTGTGATAGATAATTATGCCCGTGAGATTGCTTACATCACATGTTATCCACCAATCTTTGTATACTCAGTTTCCTCTATCTGCTTTGTTAAGCCAGCATCAATCATATTAAAGCCGAAAGATGCATCGTGTTCTGGCTAAATGTATTTGTTTAATGTATTATTTGTTAGTTCTATTTGTATAATTTAATTTGATGTAGATAACATAACTGAACTCATTTTTCAATGCTTGCAAGGTGATTATGAAGTGTGCATAGTGGAGGAAATGCATATTCTTTGAATTATATAAATACTTAAAATGAATGAATCATTTATTTGGATCATTGGCTTTTAATTTTTATATGCTTTGAATTATATAAATATTTAAAAAGGAATGAAATAGCAGTTGAAGTTGACATTTAATTTTACGTTGGCAGGTGGCTATCCTTTTGAGCCTCCTAAAATGCAGTTTGTAACGAAAGTTTGGTATGTTCATTTTCCTATTTGCGTCAATTTGCTTATCTTCATCCTTAATATTCTGTTTGTGTTGTCAAATATATCTTTTTCTTCTTGATTTTTTTCCTCTGGATATCCATTTGTGAAATTTCATCGGCAACATAAGTTTTTGTGATGTTGCAAAATCCCTCCATGATCTTCTAATGTCATACATCTGGCATTGCAATTAATCTGTATTTCCTACATTAGCCATGTACTTTTGAAAGCTAGATTTTGCCGAAGAATCTGCACAATGGTGTTACCTATCATGATATTCTGTTTGCAAACATTTATATTTCATCTTTGGTGGATCTGAATACCTTTGCTTTTTGATCTGTTTGGTTCTTTTCTGAACAAATCCATGTGAATTAATTCATATTGTGGTGTGTAGCACTTTATTCTGGAATAGTAAGAATGAAGAAGGGGAGAAGACTGAGAAGAAAAGAGGTCAAGCTATTGACAGAGCTAACCTCGTATTTACAGATAGAAATGTTCATCCTGGTCAATTTGGAGCATAGATGTTAATAATAACAGCTCAACAAAGATTAGGGACAGCCCTTAATCCAAATTTTGAATATCATTACAGACATTAACTTTTTATATTTTTCTCTGTTCATTGCAACTAGTTATGAAATGAGGTCTTACTGCATATGTTTGGTTTGCTTGGATATTGTATGTTCCTTCCGTGAAAATCGGATACATATGTCTTTATCACTTGATTAGCACAATTCATGTTCACCGAACTGCAACTCAAGCTCTGAATCAGCTTGCCACATTATCTCCCAGAGCTTTGTACTCTTCCTACAATACTAGTTCTTGCTCCTCTTAATTACAAGACTTCCTTTCACTAAACCATGTTAGTACATTATCAACTTTTTGATCTCCTTTCATCAACCTTCTGTCCAATATGCATCTGAGTGTGGAAACCAACAATTCTAGGTAAATATGTTGTGTAATTATTCGCTCCTTTTGTATATGTCCAACGCTAATCACTCTTGCCCTCCGATGTGCTTAATATGGACTCTATTAAATTTATTCATTACTATCACAACAAAGCCCCATACAATATATGGGATTTCTATGAATATTCTGTAAATAACCAATTTGTTGAGAGGTTCGTTTTTTTTCCTTATACGATGTTTTTTTTGGTGAATAGAAGCTTCGACCATGAAAAGTAGTTTCAACCATTTTTGTGTCCATTGTCCCTATTGTCCCCACACGTCAGTAGAGTTATCAGAAATTATTACAGTAAAACATAATTCTTTGTATGAAAGTAGATAATTAAATTAGTTTTTCTATTGTAAATATTTTTATGAGTAATTTTAACCATGGCAAGTCATCCATATTTGCTACTAGTATGATTGTTTCTTCTTTCTTCATAATAACACAGTGGTCCAATGAGTATAAATTGATCATTAAATAATTCCATTTACTTGTAAAGCCATAATTTTCCTTTGAGTAGATGTTATCTATTACACAATTTAGGGATGTTTTTGAACAAAGATGCTGATTAGGACAAAAGAGTGTGTAGAAAGATGGTTGGGATTGAATCTTGAGGAATCAATGGGTAGGATGAGAGTTTGTGAAAATTTTGGAGGGAAAATCCTAAAACAATGGGTAGGATGAGAGTTTGTGAAAATTTTGGAGGGAAAATCCTAAAATTTTGGGGAAGAACCCCCTAAAATTTTAGGGGAAACTAAATCTGGAGGGTACTAAATTTGGAGAAAACTAAAATTTTAAATTTTAAGGGAATTGAATCTAGAGTGAACTAAAAGGGAACTAACTTCTTTGAGGGGACTAATTCTAGATGGAGCTAAAATTTTAATTTTTGAGGACAAAATGTAAAGGGAACTAAACTTTGGGAGAATTAAAATTCCATGGGGAAACTAACTTTTTTGTTGGGGGATGGTTTGGAGGTGGGTGTAAATTTTTTTTGAGATTATGAAGAGTCTGCAAATTTTTTTAGGGAGGAGATTTTGAATGGGTAGAAATTTTTTGGAGAAATATTTTGAATGCATCGTGACATATGTGACGTGTTATGACTAGTACTAACATATAAGATGATACTCGCTTACTTTAGTCACCATGACCAGGGGCATATGCATACTCCTACTGTAATTATTTAGCTTTTAACATTGGTCTTTTGTTTAGCGACATTGCATTTGATCTCTAATGCTAGATATTATATCTAATATGATTTTACTTAGATATAAGGTGTATTGGTGTATGTTATTTTCAGACTATTAATTTGAAAGATCAGATAAAAAATGGATAAATGTAAAGTTAGATTTATGGAGACATACATTGGAGACTTGAGATTTCAAACTTAGCAGGATTAAGACCATGTATATGTATATGAAATATAAGTTTAGTAGAATGAGATATGAAGATTATAGCATAATGAAGCTATATTGTAATGAAGTTGGATGAGGAGTTGGATGAGGACATTATATACATAAGTATATTAAGTGCCTTGTGTCGGTTATCCAATATGACATGCATTAAGGAAGATGTTGATCTTAACACTAAAGTAGGATGGTTGAAGAGGAGAGCAGCGATAAAGTAATGTGTGATCAACATGTACTGTTGCTGTTAAATGGTAAATTTTATAGGATAGTGATCACGCCAGCTTTGATACATGGTACAAAGTGTTAGGCTATTAGAATGAACATAGTGTGTGTGGCTGAGATGTGAATGTTACGGTGCATGTGTGGAATTACTAGAAAAGATAAGGCAAGAAATGCTGACATCCGAGCGAAGGTATACGTGATACATACAGAAGATAAGATGAGAGAATATCGCTTGAGATGGTTTGGCTATGTTCGTTGAAGATCTATTGATGTGCACAATAGAAAGATAAAACATATGAATGTTGAGATCAAGAAAAAGAGAGGTATGCCGAAGAAGATATGTTGGAAGTGGTAAGAAGTGATATAAAAGATCTAGATTTGACATAAGAGAAAGCTTTATATTGTAATGAGTGGAAAGCAAGTATCCGACATCGTGATCCGACATGATCAAGATATGATATTCTTTCTATCGAGTCCATGACGCAGATCCCAATTTTTTGGGATGAAGGCTAAGATAGTAAGATGACGAGTTTTTTTAAAACCTAAATATCAAGTTCTACTCTGCAAACATTGGCTAATAAGATTATCTTACTATTTTTAGCCTGAAAATATATTGAGAGAGCTCCATCAAGCCATTACACAAATATTAACCATAACTACATATGTGATCTTCTATTGAGTCTTTCTGTTAAGTGTTAACTACATAACTTTTAGCCTGAGGAAGTCCAGTTTCAAGTTCATGCACAAAACCTTTTCCATCTTTTCACTTGGTTTGATACAAACCTGTGTTCAATATTATTGACAGTGAAAATCCAAATGTCTGGCTTCTGAGCCCAATCGAGTTTGCATACCCAAGCTTCAAATTGTTCCTAATGGGTTATGTGAAGATTTGTTATGCTTTGGGCTGACCTTTCTGTAATTTCTGTTGTACTTGTACCTTCTTATTGGTGCCAACTAACAAGAAACTGGTTTTATAAGACAGAGAAGAATGTTCTTAGTCAACTCTTATCAGAGTTTTTGTCAGCTAGAACATATTAGATCTATGGTTAAACACAAAGGGCTCAGAGCTTTTAGTCACACAATCAAAGTTAGAAGGATAAAAAGGGGTTTCCCCCTTAAAACTAAAAAATAACATATTTCCTTTGAGAGTTATGCTACTTATGTCTCGATATGTTCTGACCCTAGGCTAAGCAATGCAACTTAGACTCGACCTTTTTGCATTCAAAGCCTGAAACATTTCCTTGTGGTTTTAGCCATGTCTGGACATCTTGACATCTAACAGTATCTAACAGTATCTCTGAAATGCCATGTTTTTTTCTGCTTAATTTCTGGAAAATCCCCTTAAAACTTATCACTAAAGTCGGGCAAACTCCAAAAGGTTTTTTTCACTTGAAATTGCCACCCTACCGTTTTTTTGACACAACAAAACTTCCTGTTTTGTTCTTCAACACGTGACATCACATGAGCGCCTTGGTCTTTTTTGTGATGAAAATGTTCTCATCACCTACCTCAACTCTTAATAAAGGGTTTGGGTTTGGGATACTTCAGTTTTTCATGAAATTTTCGTTAGCGAAGAAAGAATAAAAGAATGCTAATTTAATTTTCATAAAAATTCTAGTTTTTATTATAACAGCAAGAGCAACAGCTCTTGTTACTGCTGCTTCTCTCCCTGTTGGACAGCAGCAGCAAGAGCAGCAGCATTATTTTTATTATTGCATCAAATAATTAAGACATGAAATCTCCAGTATAAAATGTTAATTTTACACAGGCAAAACCAATTTGCTTCCATAATGATTAATCAAATTCATATTTTACTAGTACTATTAAGGACTGCGGCCTATGAGTTATCTTTATTGTTTGGTCTAAGGATTCTATCTGGGGTTTTACAATAGCCAGTTGACAACCAGCCTTGTTGGCTTGCGTTGCAGCCTTTCCCTTATTGCGGTCATCTATGAACTTCCTCCTCGGTTTCCTGTGGGTTTCCATCTCCTTTGTAATGTTGCCCGGCTTCATGAATCTCTTCATTTTTGTGTGTAGATTGTGCTGCTTCTCTATGCTCATTGGCTGCAATGGCTGCCATTTCCTCTCTCCAATAATCCCAGAACCAGCACATCTCTCACACAATCTGAGGAAAAAAAGAGGTAAAAAGGGAAAGCAAAAGGAGGAGAACGAAAAAAGAGGGGTACATTTGTCATTATGTATATTAAGTAACATTGATAACTCATTGTAGCAATAAAAAATTCCGAATAAGTATTTTTAGGGGCAGGTTGACGTGAAGAAACTTTTGGGTGTCATTTATTAGTCAATGAGGGTTTTATGAAATTAAGCATTTCCCCCCATTTTTTCCTTCTTATCGTTTGCAAGCTTGCATTTTGTTTTCAGTTTTTTCATTTGGTGAGATCTCTGTGACCAGCATATTATAACCATTTTTTGACATAAAATTTACCAATGACTAAAAGTATAATAAAAAATTGGTGGAGATCAGACTTTAAATACACAGTTTATGGTAAATATTAAACATTGTGGATGGGGGCTTTTTTTTAAATAATAGCTCTCTTTATATATTTGAGCATTCACTATCTAGAATTGTCATTCAGAGGCATCATATTAACATACAACTGAGTTAGCTCAAGGGGCATGACACATCCTTTCCTTATTGGAAGTCATGGGTTGCAATGATGTTTGGACTAAATTGTAGGTCCTCAAATTTATCACAACTTGGGTGTGTTGTTTCGTGGAGATTCATAGCCATTCGAGCATGCAAGCAGGTAATTTTCTTTATATGAGGAGCTTCTTTCCTCCATATGGTTGGGGTTCCTTCTCTCTATTGGGGGCTATGATGGAAGCCTATATGTGCCTCCCCCCAAAAAAAACATATATAAATATTTATATGCCATGTGTATTTGACTTTCAATACTAAAAAATGCCTTTGGATCTTGCATTAAGTGAACATATCTAAATCCAAGTTATGCAAGGGTATCATATGTTAGTTTACATTGGTGGTTAGATATGCTTCAGAAAAGCCACAAGGTTTCCAGTAGGAGAAGTGAGCTTTGCTCATTATTTTAATGTATTATTTAAATGAAGAAAATTCTTTTCTTGTGAAGGCATCCCAACATCAGTAGCCAGAATGGAGCTATCTGTTTGGACATACTGAAGGATCAGTGGAGCCCAGCACTCACCCTTAAAACGGCACTGCTTTCTCTGCAAGCTTTGCTCTCGGCTCCTGCACCTGATGATCCCCAGGATGCTGTGGTTGCCCAGCAGGTTTGGTGATGATGGCCCTTTATTTTCTTTTTATTAACTCTTGTTACGCTCGAGGGTAAAAGAAAAACGATTTGTGATTTTTTAGACAACCAGAGCCCTCCATTGTCAATAAAGGTCGTAAAGTGAGGCAACACCCCTTCTTCACTGCCAATTCTGCTAACTTTATCACAGTAGATATCCAAAATCCATCAAATAATGAATTCCATTATCATGCCTAGTTATTTTTGAAGGAATATACAGCAATGATACTAGCGATGGAATAGTTTGATACCCACAACTATCGTCTACTATTTCATTGCAAAATAATATTAACTTGGATCTTCCCCTATGTCTGGTTATCAATCATGGTTCAAACTGATTCTGATGATGCCCAATTCTCATTTATTCGCTTTGATGCAGTACTTGCGTAACCATGGGACTTTTGTTTCCACTGCTCGATACTGGACTGAGGCGTTTGCCAAGGCAGCTTCCATTGGGATTGAACAGAAGGTATACCGAGAATTAAAATCCAATGTACTTCTCATCATTGCAAGGATTCTTGTTTAGAGGCAACAACACATATCAGGAATGAAACAACATGCCTTCCACTTCCATGTTTATGCAGGTGCAGAAGCTGGTTGAGATGGGCTTTCCCGAGGGCCTCGCGAGGAGCACACTGGAAATGGTCAACGGCGATGAGAACATGGCTCTTGAACAACTTTGCTCTGGCTAACGGAAAAGCTATGCAGTCAAGCGTAGAAACCATTATATTGTAAATTCTTTATCAACAAAATTAAAACTTTTAGAGCAGCTTCTCATTGCTTATCCGGGTCAAGGAATCCAAGGGACATCATACATTTCATGCTGCCTGCTTGCTATTGAAATACTGCTTTCCTTTGTTTCTTTTCTAAGCAACTTCTTATCATCGTGACACCCAGAATTATTTTCATGGCACTGGTGGTTGATGGTTTATGGTAAATTGGTTTGTGCCATATAGGGGTACCAAGGGATCTCTCCACCCTCCCTTGGACACAGTATTATGCTATTAGTTCTTTGCATCCATACCCTTGTCCGCAAGCACACGCATGATGGCTTTGAAAGATTGTAAATTGAGCTCTTGTCTCCAAAAACATGTGTTACATTGCTGAATGAACCACTCGACTTGAATGAACTTTGGTTTCGCAAACTGAGATGGGTTGTATGTATACAAACTTTGGTTTCGCTTCAACTTAAACAAAACCCAAGTTGCACCCTCTGTTACCAAACTAGGCATCACCGTCTAGACTAGAGTCAAAAAAAGATAAAAAAGGCCCCAACAACAACAAAAAACAAGAGGGAGATGTAAAACCTTGCAAGTGACCCAAAACAAAAAAATTTCATTGAGATCGAAATGCTATGAAAGAGTACATTGTTCGAATTAGATCAACATTTCGTTCTGTCCTTGGCGTACCCCATATGCGGCACAAGGACATTTCTGTGAGGGGAGAGACTAAGAATGCACAGGTCATCATGTACACAAAGATGGGATTGCCGATAGCATTGACAAATATTTAACAACGAGAAATGGGGGGCATGATCATGATAAACCTGCAACAAAAGAAATCACAGATCAGCACAGATGCATAGCTAACAAATGAAATTATCAGAAGATGCGTTGTGAGCATCTATCGTATTAAGCTATATCAAAATGGGCATGTATTAAGCTATTTCAAAATAGGCATGTAGGAGTGCAAAGACAAACTAAAGTGTCCTCACATTGGTAAGCACAAACAATCAGACCTAGGCATTCTTTCTTCTGCTGATGTATCTTGGCACTAAATTTGATATATAGGGTGGAGCCAGAAACAGCAACAAATTTGAAGTATTTTCACTATTTTATATCTGATGCAACATCAAGTACAGTAACACATGTGCAAGTTGGATGGCCAACTTGGAACTACAGACCTTACCCGGGGTTTTTTAAAAAATGGTACAACATAAACCGTAGACAAAGGATACCATGTTGAAATGATTTTTCTTAGATGTAGAAAGTATCTAAGAAAAGATATCATTGAACTTTACATTTTACATACCATAATACAAATGTGTCTGTGGACAATATCATTTCGCCCATCAAATATTTAGCATGACAAAAAGGTCGATGGTTGTCAGTATCAGCAACAACCCATTTTGGGACTATCAACTAATTAACAAAACAATCTCATTTGCCACATAAAAAAAAAAAAAAATCATGCGCCAGATGTGATGACTGTCATTGATCTTCCAAGACATACAAACAACTTAATGGCCATTAATAGGTTAACCGTTTCGGCGGTTGTCCAGTCATATGAATGAAATTTTAGTTAATGGAGCATAGCAGACACAATTAGCTCAGTGTTCAAATTTCTATTGTTTGCAAGAGGAATCAAAACAGCGAAAAGAAAATTCTATAGGCTTAAAAAACAAGTTCAGAGACCTATTGGACACTATCCACATTCCGTGAGTCATAAGGTATCACAACTAGACTCAATGTGCTGTTTGTACTCCATTAACAATAATATAGTTAATGCCCACTACAATGTTACATCATGACGTGTTATCCTTTCCCTATGACAATGAGTATCCTCTAGGGAAAAGGCTTGATAATTTCGGGAATAATTATTAAGCGTACTGATTATTCAACATCAAAAGATGTAGTGTTACTCAGAGAATATAACAGAAAGCTAGGGTATAAGCATCTAGTTAGTTTGCCATGCATTCTCTGAACTCCAAGAACTTGAATGTGCACAAGGAAAAGAATACTTGAGCAAAATAACAGTTGATTGAATATTGCAATTGGTTATTGCGGATTGATCGACGTCATTAAAGTTATGGCATTTTGACACAAGGCAAGGCATAAGGAACGACAATTATCCTAAATCCTGAAACGAAGACCAGACAATACATGTACAATTTGACTCATCCATAAGTGCACATATTCATAGATATCACATGGAGATGGTACATATAAGATGAGAAATAATGCACACATTTGTTGACGGGCTTTTTGGTTACCACGTCAAGTACAATAAGGTTACAATATGAAATATGATTTTCAGTAGATGGTTAACGGTTGACCGAGGGTTGGACGAGCTATCCTAAGGTTGATTGGGCTCAATCCGAGCTATTAGCCGTCAATCATACACTGGGCGAGTTGACCTGTGCTGAGTATGTCACGATTTGAAGTGTTGGAGCCAGGTCCAGACTATCGCCGAGCTGCCCCTAGCGGTTTAGGTCAGGTTAGAGCTATTGCAGGCAGATCCGAGCTACTCTAAATTGTCCCCCAGCTCCGAGCTATCTCCACCGAGCTCGTATGTTCCTCGTCTGATACAAGCTATCCTCGCTAAGCCCAGGCTGTCTCCACTAAGCCGGAGTGGTCTCCGAGCTATTTCCTGAACTCATTTCTGTTTTCTTCAACACGAAAGGCATGCAACACGAGGAGCTCGTCAGAGAGGATGGATCTGGGGTCCGACCAAATCCTCTCATATGCTTATGTCAGTTGGAGACTCAAGAAGGGCTTGGGATAACTATGTCCGACCTGGTAGGAGGTCATCCGCTATTTATCTCGCCAAGCCATGGAGGAAATGTAAGAATTTTGGGTGAAGCATATACCAGATGATTGTCTCGAGAGTTGTGCACTAGATCCCCTGTTTCCAAGAGAATGTCATGCTCTTCTTCTTGCTCAAGAGAGTACTTATATACGAGATGTTCGTAATGTCCAATCCTTCAATGTGCTGAGTTGGCGTAACGGTCTGTCATTGAATGCTGTCGTTATGAGCTGACGCCTTGAATGAAGAAGTCCAACAGTCAGTCCAAACTGTTGCCTTGAATGGGGAGAAAGTCAGCCTCACGTGAGGACTTCTACGCTGCTAGGCCAAAGATGTGGGTTCTACTAGGCTGTCAAGCTGAAGCCATGTGCTTTCTTGGGCTTGTCCGTTGGGTCAGCCTCGTGTTGTATTAATGACCTACATCTTCCGAGCTCAACCGATGTGGTGGTTGACATTGTGGATGTCATGCGAATTAAGTGGACGGGTACGGTAGTCGAGATGGTCCATTTAATGCTGGTCGCTAGGGCACTATGCCTTAAGATTTGTGCGCCAAATGAACACGGAACTCGAAGCGTCATTGCCCTGAGATGTTGACACGCTTCTGAGATCAGACGGCTAAGCTCGCCTGCAATTCTGCTTTAATAGAGAAAGAGGGTGGGAGAGAATCACTATTCTACTTTTTTGAAAAGTTTGTTCTCACTTATGCCTTCTTCTCCATTCAGCTCTGTCGGTGTTGGAGTAAAGCAATCACGTTTATGTGCCCTTTGTCTTCTAATTCCTCAGAATCTGGAGTATATTGATTGTGGAGGCATCATACTTGGCTAAGTCGGGCATCTTGAATGTAGACATTAGCGGAGCTGAGGTGATCTTCTTCTTCAAAGGGGTCTGCTCCTCAGCCGAGCTGTTCGGAGAGCTCGGATGGCAGATGCTGTATTTCCGAGCTTTCTCCTTGAGGTTTACATGAGATCTATGTCGAGGTTTGCGACCTCACCCATGAAGGTTCTCTCCATACCGATCACTAAACAAAACAGGGCGACGGTCCTCAGCTCGACTGAGAAAATGACGAGGCCCCCGAGACCAGCTGTCGATAAGATATAGCCACAAGTCTTGCCGTCTTGAGCCTCCGCAGGATGAGGGGAGATGTGGCGCTATTACTGTTGTTGCTAGGAGGGATTTATAATAACTGGTACGCTCGTGAATGGCTGGGGCTGCAGCCCGCCAACCGCCCTATCACAGCTTTCAGTGCCATATCGCTCTACCACGAATTTCAGGCATGCTGGGGCTGCGAGCCCGCCAACCGCCCTATCACAGCTTTCAGTGCCATATCGCTCTACCACGAATTTCAATGCCTGAATGCAGATGTTTACCTCATGCGAGCACCTCATGAATGCAGATGTTTACCTCATGTAAATGTTTACCAAAACTCTCTCTCTCTCTCTCTCTCTCTCTCTCTCTCCACTCACCAGCCCAACACGCACGCACCCACTCTCATTTTCTCTCACCCGAGCCCAGCGAAGAAAAGAAACCCCCCGCTCTCTTTCGTTTCTCCCTCTCTCTCGCGAGCGGCAGCAGCGTTTGTTAGGGTTTTCCGAACCCGATCTTATCTGACGATGAGTGATACTCTCACGAGGAAATCATGGCGATTTCGAATCCCGATTCATACACGATAATATCTCCTCTCTACCATCTTCCTCTCTATTTATGTGAAGAGATTTTCTTGGGTTTCTTTACGCGAAAATCATCTTTCTCTCTTCAAAAGCCTTCGATTTTTTGCTTCTGAGGTTTCAGTTTCTTTTGGGAGCTTCGACGTTGCTTCTAAGTTTTGGTTTGCTTTTGGAGTCTTTGGTTTTTGCTCTGGGGTGTCGGATCTTCCCGTGGGGCTTTCGGATTTGCTCTAAGACTTTCGTATATCTTAATATTCTTGCGTAAACTTCGTTTCAGGTAGATTCGATCCCTATTAAACTTTTCATTATTTATTTTTCATAAATGAAAATGATGATTCATGCGTATGCGTTTGTAGAGAGGATTACTCCATGAAACTATTTGGAACCTAGATTAGATTCACGGTGTTTTGCCGTTGTTCGCTGTTTTCGTTAGACCCTTGAGTTAATTTATTAGTTGTGGTTGGCCGCTGAGGAGGAAGGCATGGCTTAAGGTTTGCTATGGTTTATGCCGGCGGGTCTTACTGCATGGCGTTTGGTTTCGTGGGGTGTTTGTGTTTTTCTTGGGCTTGCAGATCTTATCTGTCTTTTTTTATTACTTGGATTATATATATATGGCAATCTTCGAGTGCGAAAAACCCCGTGTGAAAGCCGTGCGAAAAGTTTTTTTTATTTTTTTGAAATATTTTTTCAAAAATTCTTTTTTGATGTTTAATCCATACAATTATATACCCCAGGGAAAATAATGGGTGAACCCGTTGGGGATTAGAGCACCCATCCACCTGTTACAAATTTAACGGTCTCAAAACGTGCGAATTTGATGAAATGTCTTGATCGAAGACCAAATGACATTATTTCTCAACCATTATTTTTTGAGGGGAGTATAACAACATATAATGAGGGTGAAAAAAGAATTTTTAAAAAAAAATTAAAAAAAAAGATAAAAACATTTTCGCACGTGCGAAATGTTATCATTTGAAAATTTTCCATATATATATATATATATATAGGGTAAAGGGATCCTAAGGTGCCTCCTTAGATTCAATCTAAGGAGGCGCCCCCATTTCTCCACATCGCACTGGATGATCAACATGGCATATATATATATATATAGTGATCTTCGGGTGCGAAAAAACCCGTGCGAAAGCCCGTACGAAAACTTTTTTTTATTTTTTTGAAATTTTTTTTTCAAAAATTCTTTTTTTGATGTTTAATCCATACAATTATATACCCCAGGAAAAATAATGGGTGAACCCGTTGGGCATTAGAGCATCCATCCATCCGTTACAAATTTAACGGTCTCAAAACGTGCGAATTTGATGAAATGCCTTGATCGAAGGCCAAATGACATTATTTCTCAACCATTATTTTTTGAGGGGAGTATAACAACATATAATGAGGGTGGAAAAAAGAATTTTTGAAAATTTTTTTTCAAAAAAAGATAAAAACATTTTCGCACGGTGCGAAATGTTCTCATTTGAAAATTTTCCTATATATATATATATATATTGCTTGTTTCTTTAGGCTTCAGTTCTGTTCCTTTATTAATTCAGTTATGCTCCTGTATAAATTCAGTTCTTTTCCTTTAAATATTTCAGTTCATTTACATACTCAGTTATGTGCATTTATAAATTTAATAAATTTAGTTTCCGTTCCTTTAAACATTCAGTTCAGTTTCCCTTACAAATTCAATTCTGTTCCTTTGCATAGTCAGTTTTGTTAAAGAAATGCAGTCATGTCCCTCTATAAACGCAGTTTTGGTCTTTTCTGTTTTCTTATAGATTTCAATTCTGTTTTTCCTCATAAGTTCAGTTCTGTTTTCCTCATAAATTCAGTTCTGTTTTCCTCATAAGTTCAGTTTAGTAGCTGGAAACATGTATGCCCTTTATTACAAAGATTTTGGCCTAGGTATCCATTTTAAACAAATCTTGGTCCAAGCAACCCCTCTAGGCTGGTAGACCACAACCTATAAAGGTGCCAACATAAATCCGATTCATTCATAGTTTTTCTTTACCTTTTCAATTATTTTTCGTATTTTTCACCTTTTTCCTTTTAGTTCTGCACTTTATATTGTTTATCTTTTAATCATGTGTTTTAAAGTGCTTCTGGCAATTGTTAGACTTATTTGTTAAATGGACAACTATTTTTGAACGTTAATTGGACATGCACATCTAACTGTTAATTCCACTAAATTATATGATTAGAAGTTATGCAATTAGATTATACAACGATATTGGTACGTCTCAAGACATGACAATCCTCAACATAGATGTGCATAACTACCTAATTATCTAATTTAGGGGACAACTACGTGAACATGCTACTTGACACCCTAGAACTAGAACAACTACACTTGACATCACAGGTTTGGGGTAACTTATAATTGAGAGAGTGTGGAGCGATTGAAGACATGCTTATGTCCCATATATGGAAAGATGTCCTTTTATGGATCTGGAGAGCTTGGTACAGTTGATCTTTATATTCGGCCCGGGGTAGCACCCTGCGGTCCAAGGTGGACTTCACGTTGCACATTGTGATCTCTTTTTATAAGTCACATCCTAGTCTTTTGGTTAGTTGCTGATTCTTACTGATACTTAAATCATGCCAGGTCAGTAATTTCTTTTACAGTTCCTTTTGTGTGTACTAATTCCTGCAAAATAAATAAATTAACTGTTTAATATGGATTCAATCTACTTTATTAACGATGGTTCAATTCCATCAGGTAACACATAGCTTGAAGAGGAGGCTCCGCAATATAAGGAGTCTGATTTTCCTGTTGAGGACACTGAATTTTAAACTTTCGTGATACCAGGAGAGCTTTTATCTTTCTCTAATTAATTTCTTTCAGTATTATTTAGTTGAGCGATGTATTTTCTTTTTCCTGCCTAAACAATGTAGTTCTTTTCAAGGTTGAAATAAAATGAGTATTTCCTTTTTTTATAAATATTTCATGTTTATTACTATATTGATTTCACTGGTAATGGCACGACCTGCAAAACTATTGTGAGTGTGACGACACCCGTGTCTGGGCGTTACAAGTGGTGGCCTATGCAGGTCAGCGTAACCACCTCGTGAACAGTATAGGATAAACAGTAAATATGAATAAAATACTTAAATTATAAATTGACAACTAGGGATGAGAATGGGCATGCCCAAAGCCCGATTGGGCTTTCAAATGGGCATGCCACATCATCATCCCTACAATTTCTTCACAAATTCTAGAAAAATTTGTGAAGGAATTGTAGGGATGATGATGTGGCATGCCCATTTGGAAGCCCAATCGGGCTTTGGGCATGCCCATTCTCATCCACATTGACAACCATACGGGATAATGGTTAGGGAGAGAATTAAGGATCCTTTTTAATGTATTGAATGGTAGCCTGCGTGCTTGTGATCTTGTGATCTGTTGGATGTAAGGAAATGCTAGTAAAGAGTGACGTCGCTTGTGCCCGCTCCTTTTTCTAACATAATCTTACATCCTAAGTTAGATCCCACTTGTATATGCCTGTAAATTTTCGTTAATATAGCTTTACTTTTACTTTTCAAAAAAAAAAAATAAATTGACAACCATCCTTGAATTACATAATGTCGAAGGTTTTTAACCGACGTGCACGTACCACCGCTGGCACCAATCCTGCTATTGTCAACGCAGAGATGCCGAGGAATTTGGGCAATGGAAATGGGACTGTTCCAGTCACCAACAATGAAAACCCAGTCACTAACAATTATGTCGACAATCAGATCATTAATGGGAACATCGACAATACTAATCCTGATGCTGACCCCAATGCAAACAACATCACAACGACGATAGCACCGATACTTAACAGCCTCCGACGGTGCACCAGATATCTGATCAAGCACTGCAAGAAATGGTTCAAGCCATACTGCAGGAAGCCATGCGGCAGAAACCCATACAAGAATGGGGAGTACAATAGTTTCGGTTACTACGCTCACCGATTTGCACTGGACGGGAGGATCATCTGGATGTAGAGGAATGGCTGCGCTCCATTACTAACATGCTGAAGGCTGAACGAGCTCCTGCGAATTCCTGGGTAGATATGGCGAAGCTGCAGCTGACAAAGGAGGCCATGTTATGGTGGGATTCTGCGAAGGACCGTTTACCACAACTGATCACTTGGGCTACATTTAAAGAGGCATTCAATGCCCAATTCTTTTCACTTGAGGTGCAGATGGAGCTCAAGGAAAGATTTATGGAACTGAAGCAAAGTTCCATGACGGTGGAAGAATACGATGCTGAGTTCTTTAAGCTCAGCAAGTGTATATTTTGATTCATAGCTGTTAATTATACCGTATACGTGAATATGCTAAACGATTTGTTATCTCCAGGTTTGCCAAGGACATGGTGTCCACTCCCCAGGCCCGAGCTAAAAGATTCCAGAAGGGCCTGGACATCGATATCACTGATAAGCTGGTTGATTTCAAACTGAAGACCCATGCTGACGTGCTCTCTACGGCTCGACAGTACGAGTATGTACAGCGGGAGCGAGCACAGGAGTGCCAGTGGCTGCTCCACGATGACCACCTCCATCACCGACAGTTTTTGTAGGGCAGCATGAACAACCCTATGCTCCCACTAGACAACTCCACAAGCCTATGCAGCAGACACAGTTTAAGAGGCATGCACCACCTAGTAACCCCATCGACCCACTCCTATCTGTCATTATTGCAACAAGCATGGTCACATCAACCAGAATGCCGATTTTATCTAAACTTGTGTCTGGTCTGTGGTGCCAAAGATCACGCTGCGAGAGACTACCCGCGTAAGGGACAGAAACCAGTTGCCCCAGCCCAAACTAATGCACCAGTTTCTGCTCCAGCTCCAGCGTGGAACAATCAGCGTAGGGCTCCACTTGCACCTCAGCAAAAGGTGTATCAGCAGGCGAGACCTCAGGCTCCTTCGGCATCTAAATGTCAGGTTTTCACTATGACTGCGGAAGAGACAGATGCCACTGGCCAAGTTATCACTGGTACGTAATTTACAGTTATTATCGTTCTTTTTATGTTTTCATACATTAGTATATGTATGCTTAGATTTAGTATCCGTGACTATGTATTATACTAGTTGCCAGTAGAACCGCCCTTGCCATATTTGACTCGGGAGCTTCGCATTGCTTTATGTTTAAGCGGTTTGTCGATCAACACATCATTCCTGTTTCACCCCTCGATTCTTGTTGGGACGTTAACACGGGCAGTGTAGTACTAACTACTAGTGCATTTTTTACTGTCACGTGGAAATATGCGGACACAAGCTGCCAGTGGATTTTATCGTCATCGACATACCAAGTTTCGACGTCGTTCTCGGGATAGACTGGTCAGCGATACACTACGCCACGATTGAATGTCGCAAAGGAAGAGTGGTGTTTGATATGCCAAACCAACCCAGATTTGAATTTGTCAGAACCGAGAGACCTGCAAGGGTTTAGATCAAAACCTACAGCAGCAATTGCCATGTATATTAAGATAGAGAAGCCAGAGGTAGTTCGAGAATTCCTGGATGTTTTTCCAGATGAGCATACTGGTTTACCTCCAGACCACGGAGTTGAGTTTGCAATTGAGCTAGTGCCTGGTGCACAGCCTTAGTCTAGACAGCCTTATCGCATTTCACCATCCGAATTGTATGAAGTACGGATGCAGTTGGATGACCTCTTGAAGAAAGGGTGGATACGTCCCAGTGTGTCTCCATGGGGCGCTCCAATATTATTAGTGAACAAGAAAGATGGATCCAAGCGAATGTGCGTTGATTACAGGGAACTAAACAAGCTCACGATAAAGAACAAGTATCACATTTCCTGCATCGTCGACGTATTTGATCAGCTTGGGAGAGCAGGTGCTTTCTCTAAATTGGACTTGAAGACAGTCTATCATCAGTTGAGGGTCAAGAAAGAAGATGTGCATAAGACATAATTCACCACTAGATACAGACTGAGTTTCTGGTGATGCCGTTTGGTGTGACTAATGCACCGGCGATATTCATGAATCTCATGCATCAAGTATTATACGAGTATCTGGATAAGTTTGTCGTGGTGTATCTTGATGACATATTGGTATACTCGCACAGTAGCACGCCGGTCATTTGAGAACGGTCCTAGAGATATTGAGGCGGAGCAAGTTATATGCTAAGTATAGTAAATGTGAGTTTTAGTTGAACACTGTGGTATTTCTAGGACACGTGGTTTCGGGAGAAGGAATTTCTGTGAACCCAGAAAAGGTTGCAGCAATTCAAACTTGACCGGTCCCTAAGACAGTATCAGAGATTCGAAGTTTCTTGAGACTAGCTGGTTACTACAGAAAGTTCATTAAAGATTTTTCGAGGATCGCAGAGCCTATGACACGGTTGACAAGGAAGGATGTGATGTATGGCGGTCAAAGCTTGCAACGATGCTGTTCAAGAACTGAAAAAGAGATTGACGACAGCACTGATATTGGTCATTCCAGATCGGATGGGAGACTTTGAGGTGTTTTGCGACGCATCTGGCAAAGGTCTTGGGTGTTTGCTTCATCAGCACGGACATGTTGTCGCATATGCATCAAGGCAATTAAAGAATCACGAGAAGAATTACACAACTCATGATTTTGAGTTGGCGGCAGTAATTTTTGTCTTGAAGATCTGGAGACATTTTCTACTTAGGGAGCGTGTGAATGTATATACAGATCATAAGAGCTTAACATATATCTTCACTAAGAAGGAGCTGAAGCAGCGACAACGGAGATGGATCGAGCTCATGGCAGATTACAACATTGACCTTCAGTATCATCCTGAGAAGGTCAATATGGTACCTGATGCTTTCAGTCGGCTTCCAGGAATGATGACACTTACGATACATAGGAGGCTACAGCATGAGATCCATGAAATGGAGATATATGTGGTGTTACCCGGATTGACCTCGTCATTTATGAAAATGGAGATACAGTCGACACTGGTGGACACGATTAAGGCTGCTCAGACAGACGATGCAAAGCTTCAAAGGATTAGAGACATGGTATTAGCAGGGCAGAGACCAGAATTCCAGATACATGCAGAAGGGTCCCTGAGATTTGGCAGCAGGTTATCCGTACCTTAGGACATATCAAAGATGAGTTATTAAAGGAAGTACATAGTTCCCCGTACTCCATCCATCCAGGAGGCACCAAGATGTACCAAGATCTACGACGAAATTATTGATAGCATGGGATGAAGAGAAGCGTAGCACGAAGTGTGGCTAGAGGCATGGTATGTCAGCATGTGAAGGCTGAATATCACCGTGTTGTCGGTAGCTCCTGCACATCCCTGAGTGGAAGTGGCAACATATCACGATGGACTTCGTGACGAGACTTCCAAAGAGCAAAAAGCAACATGACGTCGTTTGGATGATCGTTGATCGATTAACTAAGTCCGCTCATTTCATTCCTTTTAGGGGTGGACAATCTACAAAGACTATTGCTAAGAGTTGCATGGAAATTGTGAAATTACACGGGGTCCCAGTGAGTATCGTGTCAGCCAGGGACACTCGTTTTACTTCGCACTTCTGGATGAGTCTACAGGAGAAGTTGTGTACGCAATTGAAGTTTAGCAAGCATACCACCCTCAGATGGATGGGCAGTCGGAGCGTACTATTCAAATTTTGGAGGACATGTTACGTGCATGTATGTTGGATTTTAAGGGGGTCGTGGGAAGACCATCTACATCTCGTGGAGTTTGCTTATAACAATAGTCACCAGACGAGTATTGGGATGGCTCCGTTTGCAGCCTTATATGGAAGGAAATGTCGTTCGCCTTTGAGCTGGGACGATGTCAGAGATAGAGAATTGGTTGGGTCCGAGATGATTGTAGAAGTAGTGGATGTAGTACGAATTACCAGAGAAATGCTACAGATGGCACAAGACCGTTACAAGCACTGGACAGATGCAAAGAGACGACACTTAGAATTTCAGCCTGGAGATCATGTCTTTCTGAAGATTTCAACCAATAGAGGCATGATTCATTTTAGTCGCAGAGGAAAACTTAGCCCACGGTATATTATGCCTTTCAACATATTCGAGCGTGTGGAAGAGATGGCATACAAACTTGCACTGCCTCCATCCTTGGAACGGGTGCATAATGTGTTCCACGTATCCCAACTGCGGAAGTATGTGGGACTCGACTCACATGGTAGATCATTCAGAGATCATAGTGCGGCCAGATCTGAGCTATGAACAGCAACCGGTGGAGATTATTGATCAACGACAAAGGGCTCTCAGAAACAAGACTGAGGATTTGGTCAAAGTGAGGTGGCATCGTGACTCGACAGGAGAGACTACATGGGAGCGAGAGGAGGAGATGAAGGAGCGTTATCTGTATGTATTCACAGATTAGTTTTTCTCTGAATTCCGAGGACATAATTTCTTTGAAGGTGTATAAGGTGTAATGGCCCGCTTATAAAACAAGGCCCACTATCACTTTATAAAAAACCCCAAACTTTCGTTCTCTCTCTCTCTCCACTCACTAGCCCAACGCGCATGCACCCACTCTCATTTTCTCTCACCTGAGCCCAGCGAAGAAAAGAAACCCCCTGCTCTTTTTTCGTTTCTCCCTCTCTCTCGAGTGGTGGCATCGTTCGTTAGGGTTTTTCGAACCCGATCTTATCCGACGACGCATGATACTCTCACGAGGAAATCGCGGTGATTTTGAATCCCGATTCCCACGCGATAAGATCTATTCTCTCCACCCTCTTCCTCTTTCGGTATGCTTTTGGAGTCTTCGGTTTTTGCTCTGGGTGTCAGATCTTCCTCTGGGGCTTTTGGATTTGCTCTGGGAATTTCAGATTTCTTAATTTTCTCGCGTAAACTTCGTTTTAGGTAGATTCGATCCCTATTAAGCTTTTAATTATTTATTTTTCATAAATGAAAATGATGATTCATGCGCTTTTAGAGAGGATTACTCCTCAATGAAACTATTTAGCACCTAGATTTGATTCATGACGTTTTGCCGTTATTCGTTGTTTTCGTTAGACCCTTGCGTCAATTTATTAGTTGTGGTCGGCTGCTGAGGAGGAAAGCATGTCTTGAGGTTTGCTATCGGTTTATGCCGGTGGGTCTTACTGCATGGGGTTTGGTTTCGTGGGGGTATTTGTGTTTTTCCTGGGCTTGCAGATCTTATCTGTCTTCTTTTATTACTTGGATAATATATATATATCTTGCTTGTTTCTTTAGGCTTCAGTTCTGCTCCTTTATTAATTCAGTTATGCTCCTTTATTAATTCAGTTCTTTTCCCTTAAATATTCAGTTCAGTTCCTTTATATACTCGGTTATGTTCATTTATAAGTTCAATTTCCGTTCCTTTAAACATCCAGTTCAATTTCCCTTACAAATTCAGTTATGTTCCTTTGCATAGTCAGTGATGTTCTTTATAAAAAGAGTCATGTCCCTCTATTAACACAGTTCTGGTCCTTATAAATTCAGTTTTGTTTTCATCATAAGTTCAGTTTAATAGCTGTAAACCTGTACACCCATTATTACAAAGATTTTGGCCTAAATTGGTATCCCTTTTTAAGAAAATGTTGGTTCGAGCAACCCCTCTAGGCTGGTAGACCACGACCCATAAGGTGCCAACATGAATCTGATTCATTCATAGTTTTTCCTTACCTTTTCAATTATTTTTCGTACTTTTCATCTTTTTCCTTTTATTTCTGCCCTTTATATTGTTTGTCTTTTAATCTTGTGTTTTAAAGTGCTTCTGGCAATTGTTGGACTTATTTGTTAAATGTATAATTATTTTTGAATGTTAATTGGACATGCGCATCTAACTGTTAATTCCACTAAATTATATGATTAGAAGTTATGCAATGAGATTATACAACGATATTCGATATTGGTGCACCTTCTTTTTCTTGCACAAGACATGACAATCCTGAACATTTGCATAATCCCTAAGTATCTAATTTAGGGGACAACTAAGTGACCATGATACTTGACACCCTAGAATTAGAACTACACTTGACATCACGGGTTTGAGGTAACTTATAATTGAGAGAGTGTGGAGCAATTGAAGACATGCTTATGGCCCATATCTGGGAGAATGTCCTTTTATGGATACTGAGTGCTTGGTACAGTTGATCTTTATACTCTGCCCAGGGTAGCACCTCACGGTACAATGTGGATTCACGTTGCACATCGTGCTATCCTATTATAAGTCACATCACTAGTCTTTTGGTTAGTTGCTTGATTCTTATTGCTACTTAAATCATGCCAGGTCAGTAGTTTCTTTTACAGTTTCTTTTGTGTGTATTAATTCCTGCAAAATAAATTAATTAACTGTTTAATATGGATTCAATCTACTTTATTAATGATGGTTCAATTCCATCAGGTAACACAGCTTGAAGAGGAGGCTCCGCAGTACGAAGAGTCTGATTTTCATGTTGAGGACGTTGATTTTTAAACTTTCGTGATACCAGGAGAGTTTTTTTCTCTCTAGTTACTTTCTTTCAGTATTATTTAATTAAGCGATGTTTCTTTTTCCTGCCTAGACAATGTAATTCTTTTCAAGGTTGAAACAAAATGAGTATTTCCTTTCTTTTATAAATATTTCATGTTTATTACTATATTAATTTCACTAGTAACAGCAAGACCTGCAAAACTATTGTGAGTATGATGTCACCCGTGTCTGGGGCGTTACACTGGGGCTGCGAGCCCGCCAACCACCATATCACGGCTTTCAATGCCTACCGCTCTACCACGAATTTCAGTGCTTGCATGAATGCAGATGTTACCTCCTGCGAGCACTTATGAAACTACTTCAGAGTCACTAGTTGCGGCTCGAGTAGTCCATGAGTAGAGGAGTTAGGATCTAAGGGTTGCAGCGTAACATCTGTCGCCCGTTCCGTAATGGGCCTTTCATGCCCCTGGTTGGTGGGACAAGTCATCATCGGTGTGGCTGAAGACGTGGATGTTGACTCGTTTCCCACAGACAACGCCAATTGTTAACGGGCTTTTTGGTTACAACGTCAAGCACAATAAAGTTACAATATGGTTTACAGTAGATGGCTAACGGTTGACAGAGGATTGGACGAGCTATCCCCGGTTCGATTAGGCTTAGTTTGAGCTATTCGCCGCCGACCGGGCATTGGACGAGCTGACCCGGGCTGAGTAGGATACGATCTGATATGTTGGAGCCAGATCCAGGCTATCTGTGGGCTGCCCCTTCCGGCCTAGGTTAGGTTATAGCTATTGAGTGCAGATCCAAACTATCTCTAAATTTTCCCTGAGCTCGGAGTCATCTCCGCTTGGCTCGTACATTCCTCGCCTGATCGGAGCTATCCTGGCTAAGTCAGGGCTATCTCTGCTAAGCTCGGACGGTCTCCGAGCTACTTTCTGGACTCATTTTTGCTTCCTTTAACACAGTGCTCATCATGTGGTTGGATCTGGATTTTGACCCAAATCCCATCCGATGCTCAAGTAAGTTGGAGACTCATAAAGGGCTCAAGATAACTATATCTGACCTATTGGAAGGTCCTCCGCTAGTTATCTCTCCGAGCTATGGAGGAAATGTAAGAGTTTTGGGTGAAGTAGATACTAGAAGATTGTCTCGAGAGTTGTAGACCAGATCCCCCAGTCTCCAGGAGAATGTCATGCCCCTCTCTTCTTTCTCGAGACCGTACTTATGTGTGGGATGCTCATAGCGTCCGAGCCTTTAATGTGTTGAGCTGGTGTAATGAACAGTCATTGAATGATGGCGTTATGAGCTGACGCCTTAAATGAAGAAGTTCAACAGTCAGTCCAAGCTGTTGCCTTAAATGGAGAGAAGGTCAGCCTCACGTGAGGACTTTCATACTGCTAGGCCAAAGATGTGGGTTCTACTGGGCTGTCAGGCTGAAGCTGTGGGCTTTCTTAGGCTTGTTCGTTGGTTCGGACTAGTATTGTATCAAAGGCACACATCTCCCGAGATTAACCGACGTGGTGGTTGAGATTGTGTGATGTCATGCGGATTAAGTTGACGGGCACGGTAGTTGAGATGGTCCATTTAATGCTGGTCGCAGGGCACCATGCCCTAAGATTTGCGCTCCAAATGAGCACGGAACTCAAAGCGTCATTGCTCTGAGATGTTGACATGCTTCTGAGATTAGACGGCTAAGCTCGCCAGCAATTCTGCTTACATAGAGAATGAGGGTTGGAGAGAATCGCTATTCTACTACTTTGAAACGTTTGTTCTCGCTTATGCCTTCTTCTCCATACAGATCTACCGACGTTAGAGTAAAGCAGTCATGTTTATGTGCACATCGTCTTCTGTTTCCTCAGACTCTGGAGTATATTGACTGTGGGCTGAGATGGAACGGACCCAACGGTGTACAGAGATTTTCTGTCATCATGAGCTAGCTTTAGTCTCAATATCGTAGTGATGGAGATCGCATGGAAGTTTTCCAACTCAGACATCGTCTTCGAACGGCTCATGATGTTCACTTCACAGAGCTCCAATGCAAGACGTCGGTCTTGCTGTCACGGAGGAGGCCGCAACTGCTGCGCCATAGATCGTCGAAGCAGTGCCTCCTGATGCCCCAACTCCCGATGGCCTCGGCCTCGTGATTGTATTTCTTTTTTGTACGGGCTCTGCCATTTTTACATGTACTGGCTTTGCCCCTCTTTCATTAATACAATTTCTTTTATTAGAAAATGAGTCTTAGCTCGTCTCACGTCAGGGACGAAGCTCGGCCTTGGTCGCTTAGTTAGGTCAGCCTAAGTGGTTGGCTGAGAGTGATCCCTGATCGTATAGCTAGATCGGCCCGTGAAGGAGTGGCCCTCGATCGTATAGCCAAATCGGCCAGCAAGGGAGTGGCCCCCGATCGTATAGCCAGATCAGCATGTGAGGCCTTCTAAAAACATGCACTTTAAAGAGTGAAATGGGAGAAGCCGTCTATGGTCTTCTCGTTAATGTTCTCTTGGGGTGATTAGCTCGGCAGGGTATCAGCAAAAAGAAACAGTGCGAGGGTCGCTAGATCGACCAGTAATCGTATGGCTAGATCGGCTCGCGAGGAAGTGACCCCCAATCATATGACTAGATCGGCCTGCGAGGGAGTGGCCCCCGATCGTATAGCCGACCCGCTCATGAGGTCTTCCGAGTTATTCCTGGTCGTATAGCTAGGTTGGCCCATGAGGGATGTGATCCCCCGACCTACACCAATGTCCAATGTATATCTCAATATACAAACAACTCCAACCCAATGGTACAACTCAACCCATCGCTAACCCAAGGTACAACACACTATCCTTTTACTACCCAAGACTCCAACTCTAAGTAAATCTCTCCAAGGGATCTCCAGCTATCTGCTACCTGGTGCAAACCTGAGAGAAAGAGGGGATGACACGTCAAAGTGTGTCCAGTAGGGATGTCTAACTCGTATGGCACATTATTCAACAAACATGCAAGTTCGCATTATAAAATGAACATAAGTAGGACACAAAGCTACAATAGTGGCATAAAAGAAATGAGACATGAGAGGGTACAGAAGGGAATACAACACATCCATGGTCAAAAAGGAGTATCACAACAACTACAACTATAACAAGTAAAAGGAATGACTACAAGTATGTAAAGTTAATTTAAGTGTCTTTATTTATTGATAGTTGTTTGGAACCCTGGGTAAACGCAGGACATAAGGACATGGACCTCATCCCAAGGTGGGGTGGCACTCAAACTACCGAGCACTGATTAACTTTAACGGGGCCTCTCGAACTCCCCCGTCCCTGGCAGGATTGAGATATCCTCCACATCATCACACGTATCACATATAAGGTCACTCCCCTCCCTGTAAGGGAAGTGAAGTCATCCTCGTACTCAACTCCTAATCACTCTGTACTATTCTAGCATAAATCTTAAAGAATGTTAAAATTTCTAATTAGCTTTTGAGAAGTCCTTAGGAAATAAGCATATCCTGAACTCATTATTTCAACCTAAGCAGCTGAGGCTAGATTAACCGATTCAGTACCTTAATTGATGACAAATTAATTTAACATCAAATCACAGCAGGATAGTATAGTTCAGAGTTTATTAATTTATACAAAGGAACGATTATTCGGGTACAATAATGGACAATATATTCCAAAACTCATTCTGCCACTATAGATGTTCTTAATTAATCCAGCAACATGCTGGTATTTTCATTTTAATAATATCATATTGCATCCAATTACAAATATGAGATTCCATTATAAGGAAATGGAATCAGATAGATTATTCTTGATGTTTTCTTTACAAAAAAGATAAGCAAATGCTTCAAAAGGATCATTGAATTACTTGCATAACTACATAAAAATCAAACGTAATTAATACTTTGTTTCGTAGCACAAAACATGCAAATTTTGTATTAGATTTCATGTATCAGACAATGAATAGATATCCCATAAATTGAAGGCAACATAATACTATATTTAACAGTCCTAACCTTTAGGCTTCAATGCTTCATATCATGGATACGGGATTCTGAAGCAAGTTGATTGCTTGTAAGAGACATAGGTGCCAATGGAGGTGAAGAACTGTGTTCATTAGTATCCTGATTACGAGGAACCTCCAAAAATCTACCCGTTGTTAATGTGGGTGTTCTTTGACCGCTGGAGGGTATAGAAAAACTACGTGCCATAACAACGGGTGGCATTGGTAGTGGCGATGCCTTCTGTGATACGGTTGCTGACCTTTTGGTTGCAGAAGAGAGCTCTTGACCCCAAGAAACCAATGGTGCTGAATGACCAACTAAACTGGAAGGTCTTGTAGGTCTTTCTGAAGCGATTGGAGGTCTAGGAAGCTCGTGAAGCTCAGTAATTCTTGGTGATAAGATAGGAGGAGGTGATGCATTTGGAGATACCTTTGGAGAGACTGATATATGAGCAGAAATATGATCAGGAGGTCGTTCACCTGCTGGTATGGAATCATGGGCAGAAAATATTGGTTTGCTTGACCAAGCTTTGGTAGTCATGGGACCTGAATAAGCTTGCCTCTTTATCTTTTTAGTATCTGATGTATTATGTGAATGAAACCGTGATTGAGACAATCCTTCTGCGAATGGAAGTGGCAATTTAATAGGGCCACTATTTATATTGCTCTCTTTGAGTATCGACTGTGTTTTTGATACCCCAGTGGGGCTTGAATGTTCATTTTTTATGTCTTTCACAATCATATTTGGCTCTGAAGGGAAAGGCAATCTCTTTGCATCTGCAGGTGTAGGTAGTACATATGTGCTAGGCTTCCTCGTGGATGAAAGCCGTATCAGATGTATCCTCTCAAATTCTTCAAATTTATCAGGTAAAAGTGGTGCTGATTGGCTACCAGCCATTGGGAGCCTACTCAGAGATACAAAATCTGTCCCACTTCTGCCTAAATTTTCCTGCAAAGGGAAAGCATTGCAACGCTAAGAAGATATGACTGAGTATACTTCTAGCAGTGCCATCTATAACACAGTTTTAACCTTGAACAGGTTCTGGCTAAAAAAAATGGGAGGATAAACATGCAGAATAGTATTCTGATGTAAATAAAAGCTAATCGTCTGAAGATAAATAAATCAGACAAAACCAGTGTCCCTAGTTTTGAAATAATTAACATGGAACAGCTTCCAACAAAAAAGTGGGAGGACAAACATATATATCATATTTAACAATTGACCTAACAAAAAAGTGGGAGGACAAACATATATATCATATTTAACAATTGACCTTCAGAAGATCAACAATCAAACATGTACCCAATGTTTCATAGTTGCAATGATAAAACTATATTTTACAAACTTCCTACAAGAACGGATAATCTTTGGAAACTGTTTTAACCAGTTTCTATGTAATGACCTTAAACCGTCAAATTTTTTTAATTTGTATAAATAAATATTTCTCTTGTATTAATATCTCGTTTCCTTGCCTTTTGTATAATTTAAGTATGTGATATATTTTTAAAATTTAAATAAACACATGTTATGCTTATTATAGTTTTGACTAAACATGAAATTATTATCTTTTTATAATTTTAATAAATAGCCATTGTATTTTTATACTTTTAAATAAATATTTCTTTGCCTAGAAAAATGGGCTTATTCTTTTATGCAATTTAAATATTTTATTAACAAGAAAAAGGTTATACTTTTATATATAATATAATGTTCGTGACTAGAAAATAATTTGTACTATTTTGATAATTTATTTATTTTGAGCAGAAGAATTTTTATATTTTTTATATAATTTATATTTTTGTTGAGTTCAAATCTAGTTTTCTTCATTTGTATTTATATTTTAAGTATTTTTCTAATATATTTATCTATTTCTTTTCTATTGCCTTTTCTTTTTTACTTTTGGGCATTAGTTTTGGATGTTATCGGATCTGATTCGATCCAATCCATTTGACTTAATCATTAAATTATACCAATTAATCCCCATTAAGACCACCATTTAAATTCCTAGTAAAACCAAATTTATATTCAGAATTTAAAACCTCATTTAAAATCCTAATTAAAAACCTTATTTATTACTAATTTACAATCTTATTTAACTTCATATTTAAACTGCCTGGACCAGACAACCTAAACTCGAAAACCAATAATCCTAAATGACCCCCAAACACTAATCATATTTACACCCTAACCTCTCATATTTCTATTTCTTTTTTTCTCTCAACCCCACCCAAATTCTTACCCGAGCCTTCTCGATCTCTCTCCATCCATCCATCTCTCTCCATCTCTCCTAACCCACTCCCATCCTATTTCATCTCTTTATCTCCCCTAGTTGATAGCATCCCAATCTATCTCTTCTCTATCTCTCTCTAGTTGCTGTCGAGTGCTAATGCCAAACAGTGTCATCACACCCATTGTTGAGCCCGAGACCGATGTTGTGATCATTCTCTTCACCTGAAACCCGCTGCCATCCCATTTTCGCCGTTGCTATCGCTTTGCCCGAGAGCTGAGAGCCGCGATCATAGCCACCACCAAAGCCCTCGACCTCCACCTGACGTTGCTGTAAGTTTCAGAAATGTGTAAATCCTCAATTAGATATCTTTAGATTTTTCTTGAATTTTATGCAAGTTCTCCTTAATTTAAAATTTTGTTTTTATGATGTTTGAACCATGAATTAAGCTTTCCGCCATTTGTCTTTTGGTAGAGAATGACACGGGTCTTGGTGAAATCATCTTATGGTTTGATAGATTGGTGCTAGGCGGATTGTATGAGTTTAATAGGTGAGTATTGAGTTTATAGCAGCACATTCCTGACACCCCTAGATGCCAAATGTGACCTTAATATTTTTTTTCCAACTTAAATAAAAATATGGGAATATGTTTCGGGTGATACTGTCTCTTTAACATTGTAGCATACACAGTTTTCCTAAAGATCATACATATTGTTAATATAACATGTACTTGATTAACTCACCCTAAGTTGTAATGGTATTACTATACTTAGTATCCCTTAAACCCTTCTTATTAAATCATATTTTTCCCCCTCTCCCTTTTGTTGACATGCATGACCAGCTAATTATTTTAATACAACAAGGTTCTTACTCATATACTTATTAAACAACTAGATCAAGTACTGCATGATTACCATGTCATGTAGCATTAGGAACTAATCACATAACATATAAAGCTTCATAACTATCTAAATATGATAATTCTTCTAATGATGACAATCAGAACTTTCTTGAGAGTAATGGTCAAAAGATTGCATGTTTGTTGATTGCAATCTCTAGATACCCAACTACTGAATGCAGATTTTTAACTCATTGGATGTCCCAACATTCGATGCTTAATCCTCACTTTACTGTTGTAGTGTATACTGTGCCCTCGTTATCTATGTGTTGTCATGTCTGAGTAATACTGTCATAGTTGTTAGTTTTCCTATACCTTGTGCAGAAATACACACAGGTAAGCACTGATTTCAGTATGCATCATACGATCATGTCCCTTCCTTTACTTACTTTAATAAAATATAAATCTCTCTTTTATTTTAAACTCTTTGTATAACATTTAATTGTTCTAATACCAACCTTACATAATACTTTAACTTTACATGTCTTACTATTCTAACATTATTTTAGACAAAGTGCATTATTTTGATTTAACGTAAACAACTGTCTGATGCTTGTGTGGTTCATGGCAATACTATCAAAAGAAAATGCATCTATTTACACGTTATGTGTTGATACTTAAAAGGAATTGCATGTCACACTGAAAATTATAATGCATGAATGCTGGACAATTGATGTTGAATCGAAAACATGGTTTATGTGACTTGACTGGTAAAATGTATAGGATTAATGTGAACATGGAAACTTGTAACAGGCTAATTGATTGAATTGACTAAGATAACACTTGTCATATATTGACAGAATACTGGCAGATTGGTGGAACATACTTTGACACGTGCCTTATGTGATAGCTCATATTCATAGGATATCTGAATGTCTATTGCACATATGAACATATCTGAATGTATCTGGTAAGAGTTAGCGTCCCTGAGATAGGATGAACTCGTATGTTACATATTGAACCTTCGGACATGAGCTTAACGCTAGATTATGATCAGTGTTCTAAATATCGGTCCAATATCCGATATATCGACCGCAATATCAGTTTTATCACTAGGCCGATACGATATAGACTTATATATTGCGGTTTCCGATATTTGGGGAAATATCACCGCAATATCGGGTTGCGGCTGATATTGCGTCCGATATATCCCTTTGAAATATCGGCCGCAATTCACTGTTTTTGTAAAATAAAGTTAGCGTGCCGGTCCACTTAAAAGTGTATCTGACCCGAGTCACCCGACCCAAATCATTTACTTAAAACGATGAGGCATCAGGATTTTTTGAGGGATAATCACTGCTTTGCCCTAAATCTAATCACGCTGCTCCGCTCCTTTCGATGCTCTGGTCCTCAGCCCTTCGCTCAGCTCTATCCGGTGAAAATTTCAGGTGACAATTGATTGAGCTTCGGCGTCCGGTATTCAATCTTTACAAGAGAGTGTTTTCCAATCAAGGTGAGTAGATTCCATTTTTTTTTTCAGTTTTTCATATATATATTTCAATTTTTTGATTTTTTTCTTCCAGTTTTAGGTTTATTTGGCATCATTTTTTAGCCTTTGATATGATGCTCTGAAATTTAGTCAATATCCCACATATTCATGTTTAACGAGAGAAGTATAACCAAAACATATTTTTATTTTAGTTTGTATAGTTTATATCTTCTTAGATACATCTATATTTGCATATGTCATCATTTTTAAGCATCCGATATGACACTCCGATATTTAGTCAATATCCCCGATATATCCCCGATATCCGCAATCCGATATCAAATTTCCTAGACCGATACGTGACCGATATCCGATATTTAGAACACTGATTATGATAACATGATAACTGAACAGAACTTGACCTCTTATTATAATGAAATTAAGCACTTGCCATTGATACTATGCTTACATGTTAGTGACAATCTAAATCTTGCCTTAATAAATTTTAATTATGTTGATGGCATTAGTTTAGCACAACAACTGAGTATTGACAATCACAGTAGTATTGCATGTGTGATACTTTCATCGTACTCTGTGCATAACCTTCTAACATGTTGGCAGCCTGTAAATGCCCCCATGTAATTGTATTGGAAATCCTATCGTGTTGAAGTATATTGTGTTGAACTTCAGAACTTTGTTGTAGTTGAATAATGCATACTTAGTCAGATATTTGTTATCAGTTACGCTTTGTCATTGATCAAGTGATAACTCTTATGCCTTCTTCATATAATTTTGCTAATATTCCTGTTTTCCATTGAGTTTTATTTATTACTACCTAAATACTTTTTACTTAATCTGGTTTATTGAATCTCGTTTTCCATTGTATTATATATAAAATTATGTTCCCAGATTGGGAAACTTACTGAGCATAGAATACTTCTGTTCACTTAAAATGTCTGTTAGATATGGAGACGCATGCGTAGAAGCAATTCTGGAAGAGGAAGATTACCAAAGACCAAACGATAGCTCTTGTGAATTTCTAATCCTTTACTTTTTATCTGCATTCAAATCAATATATTCTCGATTTCATCTTGTTATCCTCTTACTTGACGTGTAAATTGTGATACATTAATTGTAGTTGCCCATTATAAATTTTATATGCAAGAGAACTCGCAATTTTATCTCGCACACTTAGCGAATTTGGGTCAAAAAGGTATTTTTCTTTTGGCTAAATGAAATCGTTTGCGCTTGTCATATCTTGCCTTCGTAAATATCTTGAAAAATGAGGTGTGACATTCTATAATTAAAATTCATCGAAGGGAATTACCGGTCAATTTCAGAACCTCTCTAAAGGGTGTAGGGGACGACAAAATATGAAAACTACCACAACAAAAAGAAGAAAAACATGTGCGTGCAGAGCAAAGTCAAACAATGCCAACCCCCATCCCCCAATCATTCGTCCCTTCAAGCCAAAAAGGGGAAAAAGAAGAAAAAGAAGGAAAAGAAGGAAAAGAAGATAAATTTGAATTGAAGTGTGTGTTCTGATTTATATTTGTATATTCTAACATGCACTTGCAAGTCGAGGGCCCTTTTCGATGGGCCGAGACCGGAGCTTTTATGCAATGATGTTTTCCCCTAATATGCTTTTTAATTACATGGCTATGAGATTTGAGCCTAGATTGCTATGATATCATCTTAGAAAATCATGCCATTGAAACAAACTGTTCGAGCCATAGAGACGGTTGGGAGTTATATTTTCTATATTCAAACAAGGGAGAACACATCCGTTTGCAAACAAAAGCGCTTGACTTCAGACAGATTCGGTTAGTATTCCATCCTAATCCAAATACTTATTTTACAACTCTCAATTCCAATGTTGGAGGTCTCTCTCTCAAATCCAAATGTTAGAGGTCTCTGTTTCGGTTTCAGTCTTTTAGGAATTTTAGGTTTTGGTCCGGTTTCGCTCGTTTCGATGATTTTGGAGTTTCGTTTCGTCCGTATCGGTAGTTTCATTTCGGGTATCGATTTTGGTATCGGTGATGTTTAAATATGTATATAAACATAGTGACATGCACCTATTAGTAGTTTAAATATGTATATAAACTATTTAAATAAATTTAGTCATCTAACGTTATTTAAATCAATTATCAGTAATTACATACAATAATATAACAATTAACAATAAACATTAGTTATTTAACATTAATTAAATCAATAATTTAAAAGTTACATATTTTACCAATAAATACTATGAACATATTACATTTTGCCGGTCATGTTACACATTACAACTTGAAACTTATTGGTAAAATGTTATTTATTTACTGGTCACATTATTACATTTTGCACACATGTTACACATTTTGTCAGTCACGTTATGGTAAACTTGTCAATAAATGTAATATATTGAGTTAAAAGTGTAATGTGACAAAAAGCAATGGCAAAAGTGTAAATAAAATGTACTGGAATGGTAGCACTCGCTGTCGGTCACTTACACATTTCGTCACAATTATTACATTATTTACAAGTTTGCATCCGTTGTTAAACTATTAACAAATGGAATGGTAAACATGTAAATAAATGTAATAAGCTACGTAAAATGTGGAGCGTGACTGGCTTCTTGAGGTTTCTTACATTGATTCTCCATTCGAGACACACCCCTGTTTTTGAGAGCCCAACACATGGTTTTTGATTGGCTTCTCGAGGTTTCTCTCCTCGCTTCTTCGTTGAGCCCACGGTTTTCAATGCACAGATCGATGAGTTTCTCCGAGTATCCGATCGAAGATGGTGTTGCTCGCATTTTGAAGTTGACAGCGATGCTCGCAAACGATGTTCACAGACGATTGACCGCGGTGCTACTCGGAGCCGGTGAGCTTAAACAATTTCTATATTATTAATTAGGTAAATTTTAATTACTTACATATTTCTCACTTGATTCAGAGGTTAATTCTTGCTAAAATATCCCTAAAATTTTTGAAGCTGTTTGAACCGCGGTGCTACTCGGAGCCGGTGAGCTTAAAAACTTTCTATAGTATTAATTAGGTAAATTTTAATTACTTACATCTTTCTCACTTGATTCAGAGGTTAATTCTTGCTAAAATATCCCTAAAATTTTTGAAGCTCTTTGAAAAAAATTCACAACTCCTTCCAGGTATTTTTTGCCTCGATTTACTTTTGATATGTATTGTGTTATGAAGAAATGCCCCAAAACTTTTAATTTCATTTTTCTTGTTTATTCACAGATAATTATTACTATTTGTTCACATGCGATTTTTTATAATTTTTTTAAAAAATTCTTTTTCCTCTCTTCTTCCAGATAGTTCTTGGGATTTGGATTCATCATTTTTGGACCGAAACTAAAAATGAATAGTTTCGGCCAATTTTGATCGAAACCAATCGAAACTATTCAATTTCGGTCAATACCGAAAAATAACAAGGTTTCGTCTCGGTCTCTTTCAAAACCCAGACGAAACGGCTGATACTCAGCCGATAGCTCTAACCTTGCTCAATTCACATCCATAGGGAAGCACAATGTTATTTCTACCCAATTTAGTTATAGGGATGAGTAGTTTTCTCCTATATGTTCACCTGGTGGAAAATTTATGTTAGTACATTTTTTCTGATCTGTACATATGCCAAGAAGACTTAAGAATCACTGAACTGCACAAGTCAAAGTTTATTGAATATTACCAAGATAAGGATAATTGTATCAATTGTACAGTTCCCAACTGTAATATTACATTATTATGAATCTTTCTGTGTTTTTTAATCTTTCACAGAATCTAAGCTGATCCTCATGCCAAGAAGACTTTCGGTGGTATTACTGAACTGTACATGTCAAAGTTTAACATACATTCCAGTGTCAAGATAATATTATCATTTGTACCACTGATAATTTAGAACAATTATAGTTGCTAGTTGCAAGTACCTTGTGCTTCAAAAGATTTTCAGAACTGAATTTACACGGAAAACATTTACAATATTCTAATAGATGTGACAACTATAAAAATAAGTAGTACTCATTCTTCGTGCAAATGTATTTCTGTAACTCTTTCCAAAAACGGGAATTGAATTAGCAAACCATGTCTAGTTTGAACACACCTTATGCTAAGCTTTCTTTCTGCATTGAGCAGTGATCAGCAGTATGCATTACATATTTAAATTATTTGCCTGGTGATAAGGAACTCCCTTGAGGCTATGCTGCAGTCAGGTCTTTGGGTAGGGGGAAAAAGTAGCGAATACATTGTCTATATATCTTTTAATTCTGATTATTCAGTAATAGAACTTTTTCCTTTTATAGAGTCTGTCTAGGTGAATTTGTAGGAAAGTGGCTGGTCTTCAGTATCATGGTAATCCCCACTTGAGGCTTGGGCGTGATAAGAGAGTGCAAACTTCTTGGCTAGTGTTTTGTCGCAAATTAAGCCAAGTCAACAGTCAGATGCCAAACCTTTCATGGTGCATGGCCCATGGCAGACGACCATATAATATAAACTTTAAGGGAATTGCTATTGGGACGGACCTAATTGTTGAGTTCACACACTTCCTAATTTTTTGCTGCTGTGCACAGACCGGAATTGCATTTGTGCCGAGTTTACAGACCGGGAATGACGAAATTTACCATTTAGACATCTCGGTCACTGGTACCGCTTTGCACTCCTTCCTCTCGCGAAGTTTTCTCGGGTTCGCCTTCGATCTCTCCCTCTTTGCCGATCTCTCAATCTCTTTTGTGCCCAAAGATCGCCGGATCCAACACGTTAAAAGAACTGGGTGGATCTGATGTTTTCTGTGGTCTCTCGGTCAGCTCCTTCTTCAGCTCCTTCCTCTTGTGATCTGATCTCATCTCGCGATCTCCCAAGCGCTCGAGAACCGACTCCCAAGCTCCTTCAAGCGGCGGCGCCTCCTTCACCCCATCTCCTGATTAATGTTTGGTAAAGTTTCGATCTTTGATAAAGATGCGATCCTTGGTTATAAAGTTTCGATCTTTGATTATAAGGTTTTGATCTTTGATAAAGATGTGATCTTTGATATAAAGAACACAAGACATTGAAGCAGGAAGAACCTCTCTAGGATGGAAGTAACAGAGAGCAAAAGAAGTCTGTGCACCCATAGTTAAAATGTCTGTAAACTCGGCAATTCTAAGGAGTTTTTGGGGTTTTTAAAAAGGATTTGTTAAAAAATAGTTTTGGCATTTTTCGAAATAGGAGGTATGTGAACTCAGCAATTAGGTCTGTCCCAATAGCAATTCCCTAAACTTATTCCATATCCTTTCTCTCTCACTCTCTCACTCACTCCTCTGAGGTTTTCAAAAAAGAAAGAAAGAAAGAAAAGAAAGCAAAATCAAAACCAAAAAAAGAAAGCAGAAGAGAAACAGAAGAAAGGCAAAAAAGGAGAAACAGAAACAGAAGAAAGAGAGAGAAGAAGAAACAGAAACAGAAGAAAGAGAGAAGTAGAGAAAACCAGATAAGGAAAAAAGAAGAAGAAACCTACCCTTGAAAGCCGCCGCCTTTTCCACCTTCCGCTTTCTGTAAAAGCCGCCATCTTATCCCATGTAGAGGTAGGTTCACTCTAATCTATTTTGATTTTTTAATTTTTCAATGTTAAATTGAAAGCAAAAATTGTACGTTTAAATTTTGAATTTTGAATTTAAACACGAAAGTATCATGTATATTTCACTATTAATCTCGTATATCTCGTATATTTTGCTGGAAAACATAACTTTTGATATATAACATTGTATTCATGATGTATACGACCAATATTTCCTGGTTTTACCATGTATTGCTGGAATTACACCGTATTATACTGATATACACTGTATTCCTGCTATATATACCCTATACTTTACTATTTGGCAGCATACCATGAAGTATATTCATCGGATTTCACTGTTTAGTACTATACATATATCCATTGTACTTTGACTAGTCATAAACCGTGCCCGCACTGTTCATTTAAGATTTTTTCTCGCGAAATTTTTGTTCCCCAATAATTATTTCCACAACCAAAATTGTGTGGAACAAATTAGCGTAAAAATATTTAGCGGCACGGACTTCTTTGGCACGAAACAACAAATTCGACGCAAGCGCCTTCGACATGAAACAACAAATTCATCGCGGACGCCTTTGACACGGAACAACAAATTCAGCGTAGAACAAATTTGGCAGGGGTGCCTTCAGCGCGGAACAACAAACTAGTGTAAAAAATTTAGCGGGCGCCTACGGCGCGAGAAATTATTCTCATCTTATTGCCCCATGCGTCGACGAGACGGTGGACCCCGCGTTGAGGTAGAGATCATTCAATCCGCAGCAGCATTCAATCTGCAGCATTAAGTACAAGTTAAAGTTTTTTTCCCAAGTGCATTAATTGTGTGCACTCTGCTATTCCCCAGAAACTTTCATTAACTAGAAACTTTCATTTTCCCAGGAAATGTTTTTCTCTCAGGAAATGTTTTTCTCTCCAAAACCTTCCACAAAATCTCATCTCAACCATTCATTTCTCAAGATTAAATCTCAGTCGGTCTTCTATCAACCCTTTTGTTCTAGTCAGCTTGTCCTAGTCTGTCCTAGAATTCAAAAATAGTCATCAAATGTAATATAAATGTTTGACATCATAAATGCTATATATTCACTGTATTTCGCTGTTCGACATCATACCATGCTATATATTTATTTTGCAATTGGGTTTTTTCGATATTCATCCCTTGAATCTTTCATATTTTGATATTAGTTCCTTAAATATGAGTATTTGCTTGTAAGTCCCTTAAATATGTCTTAAACCGTAATAGTCCCTTAAATATGAGTATTTACTTGTAAGTGTCTTAAACCTTAATAGTCCGTTAAATATGAGAATTTGTTGTAAGTCCCTCAAATACATGTCTTAAATAAGTATTTATAGAAGAAGAAAGTTTGGTGTCTGAACTTCAGAACATATTAGTAGTGCATGATGGTTGTTTAATTTTTGGCTCCTGTTTAGCATGTGCTTGTTGTAAAATGAAGGACAACAGTCTGTGATAACATTATAACTAAGAATTATCATACAAAAATGATGTTTCATGGGGAAAATCAATAATAATACAATGGCTTGCTACAACCCATAAATCATATGTTGCAAAACCCCATATATCATGCAAAAAACAGAGCGAAATGAAGTTGTGTTTAGTTTTTGACAGAATCGAGACAAGGACTATTAAGGTATAGTATATGTATTTAAGATACTTATAATCAAATACTCAGATTTAAGGGACAAATATCAAAATACACATGATTTAAGGGGCGGATAGGCGAAAACCCCTTTGTAATATATCATACCATGTTGTATATCACTATTCTAAATATCAAATATTGGTCGTGTATCGGTTTAAAAAATATAATATCGGATAGAGGATATCAAAGATATATCAAATGTATTGACTAAATATCAGGGTGTCATATCAGAAGAGAGAGAGAGAGAGAGAGAGAGAGATATATATATATATATATATATCATATGCATACCATACATGTATCTAAGTAGACATAAATTATATAAACTCAACTAAAAACATGTTTAGGCAATATTTGGTTCAATATGTTGCATTAACCTTGAATCTAACACCAATCCACTGAAAAACCATTCCGATTTATGCAAGTAATCACAAAAAAATCAAGCACAATACCTATGATATATTATTTTTCTTTCAATTTTGTTCCACATTCTCTTTCTTGTAAATAAATCTTAATGTAAGATGGCAATATTTTGGCACCAATGCATGCTCTCATTTTGATTATCTAATCTAGGTTTAGACACTCATAACATTGTAGAATTTTTAAACAAAAGTAGTTGTAATAGCATCAAATGAATGCGGTTTCGACTGAAACCACTTGGTTTCGACTGTTTCATTTCATTTTCAAAGAGGGACGAGATGAAACTGCTACTAAAACTCGGTTTCAATCGGTTTCGCTGGTTTGATTTTGGTCAGTTTTGATTTTGCTCGGGTTTTGGCCAGTTTCGACCGAAACATCACTTCTTATAATAAATATGAGTTTATATTTAAATAAATAAATTTATTTGAATTATATGAATAAAAATAGTTATTAAAATTCTAAAAAATATAAAAACTCTAAAATTTTTTTGAAAATTTTATATATTATATTATAAAATTCATTAAAATTCTAAATAATTATTACAAAGACATTGCTATAGAAATATATACATAAAAATTTATATAAACCCGAAACCAAAACTTAAAATGAAACCTACAAAACGGGCGAAAATGTGAGAAACCAAAAAAATTTCTAACCGAAACCGAAACCGAGCTCTCAAACGTTGGTAGCATCATCATCATCCAATGCCTAAAAGGGTATGTTTCTTAAATTTTTTGGATTTCATTCTCAATAAATAGTTATTGAACCAAAATTACTATTATCATTAGTATGATAAACTAAATTTGGAGAAAATCCCGATAAAATCAAGGATCAACTTTTTTGGAAAAAAATTGAAAATTTCACGGCAATCACACCCCAATTGGATCTATAGATAAAAAATATATCAAATTATATTAAAAATTGAATTGAAAACCTAAAGCTTTTCAAGGAATTCTTGAATGTTGTTCTTACCGAGGACTCAACATCAATGTCGTAAACTTGATGATGAGGGAGACTGGCTTTGTTTTGCTGACAGTCACCACCCTTCCTTGATTTGAAATCGAGAGGAAGAATGATATGATGAAAGAGAGGTCGAGAGTATGACGATCCGAGATTGAGAAGATGAAGAGGAAAGATCGAGCTGTCGTGATTGAAATTGTAGAAGATAGCATAAGGTTGAAGAAAGAGAGATCAACCAGTGATGGAATCGAAATTTTATTGACGAAATTATGTTATAATATTAGGTCAATGCCCTATCTTTCTGATTTATAAGTATTATTACTATCAGGTCAGATCGGATATAATGTTAATTGGATTTGATTTTAAAAACTAAATGCTAAAATCAGCCGATATTTCAAACCAAAATATCGACTAAAATAGCGGCTCAATTCGAAAATTGCGACAGATAATATTTGAAAATCGAAGACCAAAATATCAGCACATATATCGTATCGGCCACTTGTTTTTACCGATATTACGGCCGTATTATGGATATCAGACCGATATTTGGAATATGATATGGCTAGGGCTTTTTATGGAACAAAAATAGGGGTTTTATGGACGGAAAAGGGAAAGTAAAGGATTTTTATTAAGAGGAAATCTAAAATAACAAGATAACTAGCCCCAATTCAAGAAGAGGCCTTTCTCCTAACTTTCGATTCGAGATGAAAGTCTAAGATCTCCGGAAAAGTGTTCGTGGACACTTTGGACAATGGGTTTCACAAAATAATCAAGCATGATACACCAAAATTCCAGATTTAGTCTTTTTACAAAAAAAAACACTCCCAATGATCAAAGTTTACGAAGTCGCTCTAAATTTGCTGCATGCATGCGCCTCCTCCTATAGGTGATCGCATCATTATTCCCCTCCAAGAGAGCCACCTTGTCCTCAAAGTGGAAGTCTGGAAACTGCTGCACGATCACCTCGCGAGACTCCGATGTAGCGTCGTAGTTTGTTAGTTCTCGCCATCTGATAAGCACCTCCTGGGTCCCTGATGTGCCCTGGTGAACTCCTTTGACCTCATGTGGCTCTAGCAATACCTCTGTGTCGTCGGTCAAAGTGGGTGGAAGAGTGGGTGAGATGGTGTGGTCTCCAATAGCGTGCCATAGCTGTGATACATGGAACACTGGATGACTGGTGGATGTCGTCGGTAAACTCAGGTGGTACGCCACCTTCCTGATCCTTGCTACAATCTCGAATGGCCTATAATAGCGAGCTGCCAGCTTCTCATTTCTTCGATATGCCAACATCTTTTGTCTATATGACCTCAGTATAAGGTAAACCTTGTCTCTCACCTCAAACTGCACATCCCTCCTGTGCTCATCCGCCTTAGCCTTCATGATTTGCTGCGCACGTAGCAAGTGCCTCTTTAACTCCTCTAGCACCTTGTTCCGACCCTCCAAGTACTCCACCTGTGAAACTGGGGTCGAGCTGTGGTGGATCCCGTCCATTGAGAATACGAAAAGGTGTGTACTGCGTCGTCGAGTGATAGGAAGTATTGTACCAATATTGCGTCCATGCCAACCACTTGACCCACTGCTTAGGCGTCTTTGAAGCAAAACATCGCAGGTAGGTCTCCACGCTCCTATTCACCACCTCCGACTGGCCATCAATCTGTGTGTGGTATGCCGTACTTCTTTTCAGTTTGGTCACATGTATCTTGAACAACTCCTTCTAAAAACTGCTCATGAAGACTTTATCCCGGTCAGAGACAACCGAGGCAGGAAAACCATGTAGGCGGACAACCTCCTTCATGAATGTCGTGGCCACCGTCACCGCCGTATATGGATGCCGCAAGGGGATAAAATGAGCATACTTGTTGAGGCAATGCACCACAACAATTATGCCAGTAAAACCCTCAAACCGTGGTAGCCCGTCGATGAAATCCATGCTAGTCTCCTCTCAAACCCTCTCTGGGAGAGCTAGTGGCTGAAGTAATCATGTGTGGGGGCCATGGCTAAATATTTCCGACGCTGACGGACGTCACACTCCGCCACCATCCTGGCGATGTCCCTCTTCATCCTGGTCCAATACAGCTCCCTACTTGTAGGTCTGCTGAACTCCTGAATGTCCTCCCACCGAACTGCTATGGAACTCCTGAAAAATCATCGGTATATGCGAGAAAGTCCATAGTATCACCAACCGCCCCTGGTACAGCAGCCTCTGCCCACTCAGTGTGTATCCAGGATGATCCGTAGATCCTTATTGCAGCACCTCTGTATTAATGTCAGCCCCTCATTGGCCTCGATCTCTCTCCCTAGTGGCTCCCAGTCTAGTAGGACTGGCACTGAAATATCTGCCACCTCTGCCACCTACTCTCTGCAGGATAAGGCCTCCACCGCCTTGTTCTCCAAGCCTGGCCTATACTGAATCTCAAATGTGAAATGCACCAGCTTGGAGAGCCACTTCTGCTGCTCATCTATGATCATGCGCTGCTCCAAAAGATACTTCAAGCTCCTCCGGTCGGTCCGTACAATAAACCTCCTCCCAAGTAAATAGGGCCATCACTTCTGTATAGAGAGCATTATTGCCATCAAATACCTCTCATACATTGACTTCAACCGCACTTGTGCTGACAGGACCTGATTGAAATAAACCACTCGACGCTGATCCTGTATAAGCACTGCTCCCAATCCATACCCTGACGCGTTTGTCTCCACCACGAAAGGTCTGCAGAAATCTGGTAATACTAGCACGAGCACCGTCGTCATCGTCTGCTTCAAGACCTCAAATGCCATGTTCGCCTCGTCCCCTACTGAACATGTGCCACACTCAATATCATAGTCTTTAAGTGTTTGTCGCATCCATAAGACTTGTGCATAACCTAATCCGGCGGCGATATATTCCGCTTCGGTTGTGGAAAGAGATACTGAATTTTGTTTCTTGGAAAACCATGACACATGGGAATTTCCTAAGAAATGGCCAGTGCCACTAGTACTTTTCCTATCGAATTAACATCCGGCAAAATCGGCATATCACTAAATGAAATTAGTTCATAAGTGCATGACTTAGGATAAAATAGTCCATAGTCAAATGATTGGTTTAGATAACGGAAAATCCGTTTAACTGCACTCAAATGTGATTGTTTTGGTCGTGATTGATATCATGCACATAAACATACCGAAAACATAACATCGGGTCTACTAGTGGTAAGATAGAGTAAACTACATATCATACCTCGATATTGCCGAATGTCAACATCCGTTCCACGTTCATATTATCAAGATGCGTTGTCGTGCTCATTGGAGTATGCTTGGATGAAGAGGATCGCATTCCAAAGCGCTTGATCAATTTCACCGTATACTTAGTTTGGTGGATGAAGATCACTTGCTCTAATTGACGGATTTGAAGTCCTAGAAAATAGGTGAGCTCTCCCATGTGGCTCATCTCAAATTCATCTTGCATGGACTTAGCAAACTCTTGACAAAGTGTAGAGTTAGTAGAACCAAATATAATGTCATCAACATATACTTGAATTAATAAAATGTCATGATCAAAATACTTAGTGAAAAGTGTTGAATCGACATCACCCATTTTGAAACCCAAATCAATGGAAAAATTCTTTAGACGATCATACCATGCTCTAGGAGCTTATCTTAATCCATAAAGAGCTTTCTTGAGTCTAAACACATGATTTGGAGATTTTGCATCTATAAAACCGGTGGTTGTGAAATATATACTTCTTCAACATGTACATTCAAAAATGCACTTTTCACATCCATTTGAAAAAGCTTAAAATTCTTAAATGATGTAAATGACAATAAAATTCTAATAGATTCTAATCTAGCTACCGGAGTAAAAGATTCTTCGAAATCTATACCTTCTTCTTACCGGTAACCTTGCCTTTTCCAGATGACGACTTCATTTTCATCCGTCTTGTTTTTGAAGATCCACTTTGTTACATGACATTGTGATCTTCCGGAGGAGGAACTAACTCACAAACATCGTTCCACTCAAATTGGATGAGTTCTTCTTCCATAGCAATGATCCAAGAGCTATCCTTACAAGCTTCTTCGATACTCTTTGGTTCTATGGTTAAGACGAAAGCACAATATGCAAATCGTTCTACCCTTGACATTGTACGTACTCCATCTTCAATATTACCTATCACTTGATCATGTGGATGGTTTGGAACCGTAGCAAATGTCTTGGGTAACCCTTGATCATTAGACACAAACTCAATTCCATCATTAGTAGGATTAGTCACAATAGAAACATCTAACTTAACATTTTCCAAAGAATCACACAAAAATTCAACATTCTCATCAAGGTGAAATAATGAAACATCAAAGTTCTCATAAAAAAGAAATGTGAAGTGATTCTTCAACCGTTAAGGTTCTCTTATTAAATATCCGGTAGGCCTTGCTATGATCGAAGTATCCAATAAATAATCCTTCATCGGAATGAGATTCAAACTTATCTAAATTCATGTGGGTTCTTAATAAAACATTTAGAACCAAAAATACGGAAATAACTTACTTGAGGAATTTTGTTATAAAATAATTCATAACAAGTTTTGTTCGTACAAGGTCTCACAAGTATCCTATTTAGCACATAGCACGCGGTATGAACAGCTTCTGTCCAAAATTGTGAACCAATGCGGCTATTAATAAGCATAGTGTGTGCACACTCAATAAGATTCCTATTTTTTCTTTCTACAACACCATTTTGTAGTGGAGCACGAGAAAATAAAAAAGTGTAAGTTATCATGTTCTCATCACAAAAGTCAGAGAATAGTTCATTATTAAATTCACTTCCATGATCATTACGAATAGTGACAATAGACGTGCCTTGAATCTTTTGAACTTTCTTAGACAAAATAATAAATTTCTCAAGTGCATCATTCTTACTATTCAAGAACTTCACCCAAGTATACCTAGAGAAGTTATCAATAACTACACATCCATAAAATGCATTTCCTAAGGATGCAACTCTAGTAGGCCCAAATAAATCTAGATGTAAAAGCTCTAGTGGCCTCGAAGTAAATGTTACATTCTTAATCTTAAATGAAGATTTATGGAGCTTGCCTCGTTGGCATGAGTCACAAAAACTTTTCTTATTAAAAGAAGGTTTCGGTAACCCTCTAACTAGGTTGTGCTTGGACAACTTATGAAGATGCTTCAAGTGAACATGACCAAAGCGTCGATGTCATAAAAGTTGTTCATTAGTGTGAGCAACCAAACATTGGTCAAGTGTGTGTGGCAAATCCAAAATATAAATATCCTTTTGGCGTGTGTCACTAAACAATACATTACTATTAGTATTATTAAAAATACTATACAATACATCACCAAAGTTAACTTTGTGACACTTGTCACAAAGTTGACTAATAGAGATAAGATTGTGATGCCTTCTACAATATAAATATTATCTATGAGAGGTTTAGAAGGATTATCAACGTTACCAATTCATATGATGGATCCCTTCTCATTGCCTCCGAAAGTAACCGTTCTGCCATTCTTGATGCGGATAACCTCGGAGGGCAAACTTGGGTCTCACATCATATGTTTGAAATACCCGCTATCGAGAATCCAATCATTTCCTTTGCATTTAGAGCATTCTTTTCCCATATGCCCTTTTTTCTCTTCTTGTGTACCATAGAATATACCATAAGCACATGGTATCCAAGCATGTTGGGTCCAAGGGGATTAGCCCATTGGAAACCAAGTCCAAGTGGACTTTGGCTTCCCAACATAGTTCACATTATCTACAACATTCCTAAAGTATGATTGCATATACATTCCTTTATCATACAAGCTAGCATTTTTAGGACCCCAAATCAAATGACTCTTGAGAGTCCTATGCCTCATAGGTGCATGCATTGAAAGAGAATATCTAGTAGGAGCATGCGTCATGTGAGCATGTGAATGTATATATGCAATAGGGTGTACATGAGCATGTGAATGATATATATAAGGGTATGAATGATTCATACCATGAGATCGTGCACGCTGTGTGCGTGCACTGTGAACATTCATATAATTTTTCACATTCGGCTTATATGCAATAGGAGCATATGAATGGGAAGCATGATAAGCATGTGAAGCATGTGGATAAATATGTGAATAAACATGTCCATGCGGTGGTTGTGCATAACTATGCGCATGAGTGGGGGTGCGGCCATGTGAATTTCTCACATGTGTTTGCACGTGGACGAGTGTGTGATGCATAAAACTCGTTATATGTAGGAGCAACATGTGTAGGTGCTCTCCTACGTGGTTGGGTGCGTGTGTACATATACGCATATCACTTCTTTGGTTGTCCATCCTAGGTGGGTTTCTTTCCAAAAGAGGGTGTCACCGAAATGGTGCTAGTCTTGGTAGATGTACTATCCAGGAGTTTTGATGCTCCACTTTTGGATGTATCGGAGAATGGCCTTACAAAATCAATAGTAGCTCCACTATAATATGTATGATAAGTGGAAGCATTATCCTTAATAGTATCCAAGTCATCCACGGTAATTTGCGGGAAGTTGGTTTTCCAAAATTGTGTCCAATTTGTTTTTCCTAAATCTATCAACATTGGAGGACATGAGCTCATATTTCTTCACAAGTGAAGAGAGATTAGTATCTAAGGTGGATACATGTGTAGTGAGCTCGTACACTGGGGTCTTGAGAACAACATTCTCATTTTCCAAAAGTGTGTTTTGAGATCGAAGTGTTTCAATCTCAATGTCATCACAATCACTAACTTGGACTTTGTCCAATTGTGACTTGAGGGATATTACCTCATTTTCAAGTAATCATTTTGAGAAGCTAAAGAAGCTTTCTCCTTAATTAAAGCATCATAAGAACAAGAACTAACATTCATGTCAAAATTCTTAGAAGAAGTAGATATGCTAGCAAGATTGTCCTTAGCAATCATATATCTATTGAACAATTTTTGATACTTCTCAAATAATTGTTCATTAGCCAATCTAAGGTCTTCCATGGTTTTCTTATCGGTGTCGCTATCACTTTCACTAGATGAGTCCTTTGGAGAACTTTCCTTAGCCATGAAGCATATGTGAGCTACTTCTCCTTTGTCCGTATCGGATTCATCGCTACCAGAATCCTCGCTAGAATCATCCCATGTTCCTACGAGTCTCTTCTTCCTTTTGTTCCCTTTATACACATCTCCCTTCTTGTACTTGGAAGCTTTCCATTTCTCCTTGTTCTTAAGCAATGGGTAATCCATCTTGATATGCCCTGACTTATTGCAATTAAAACACAAAGAAGAATCATTAGTAGAAACAAATTTATTCAATGGTTTGAAATTACATCTTTGGTAAACCCGTTGGAATTTCCTAACCATAAGAGCTATGGATTCCATGTCCATCTCTTCGTCTGAGTTTTCATTCTCCGAAGTGGCTTTGAAAGCAGTTGCTTTCTTCTTAGGTTCGGATAGAACCCTTGAAGAATTTCTTTCTTCTCTATCCGCCTTCCTAACCTCATAAGCCATGAGGTTTCCTATGAAGGCCTCAACCGTATATGTGACCATGTTATTATCTTTCTCAATGGCCATTGTCTTCTTTTCCCATTCCGGAGTGACGGTCATAATGAGTTTTTTTACCTTTTCCACTTGGGTATATTCCTTCCCAATGGTTTCAATCTCATTCATGATGTCCGTGAATCTTGCGTACATACTTGAGATGGTTTTTTTATCCTACAATGAAAACATCTCGAAACGTTGTACACATATATAAAGCTTTGACTACTTTACCTGGGTTGTCCCTTCATGTGTAACTTAAAGATGGTTCAAAATTTGGTGTGCGGTTGTTCATTTCGACACTTTGTTGAATTCGATCACATTTAATGCACAAATAAGGGAGTTCATCGATTTTGCATTGTTCGTCTTCGCAAGCACTTGAACTGGTGTCCACTTTAGGTAGTCTTCCTCAAGTGGATCAACATATTCCTTTTCTACCGTACACCAAAAAGAAGCACTCTTAAGGAAGATGATCATCTTTGTTTTCATATATCTATAATTTGACCCGTTGAAGTGTGGATGTCTAATTGTGGATTGGCCTTCCATGGTAGAGGATGCACCATCATGAGTGTTGTTGCTTGTGGTTGCCATAGTTTGAAAATCTAACTCTGATACCAATTGTAGGATTTGAAACTATATGGAAAAACACTATAGAGGGTGAATAGTGCTTTATAAAACTTAATAAGAAAATTATGCCAAATTAAATTACCCTTATGAAACCTTAGTGCGGAATAGAGAGAGAGAGAGCAACAACACAAGAATCCAAACGCAAACAAGAGATATACCCTGGTTCGGATTCACCGAGTCTCCCCGACTCTCTTGAATCCTACTCCAGCAACCCACCAGCAACCCGCTAGTGACTAGTGTTTTCACTAATGCCCACTTGCCAAACTTGACAAGTGCAAACCAATACAATTTTCTTCCACTTCCCACAAACTGGGAATGGACTACTCTCACAACAGATAGGAACCTTTCTTCCACTTCCCACAAACCGGGAATGTACTTCTCTCACACCCGAGAAGACTTCTCAAATATCAAGAGAAAATATTGAATCGAAATATGAAACAATTTCACAACATATGCCATGAATAATACTCTTAAGAATGAGGCAATAATGGTGTGTTAGATGTGCTCTAAATGATGAGAGGGAGAACACTTACTAACTTGTCTCAAGATGTGTAGCAATGAATGCTAGAAGCTAATCTTGAAAGCTTTGGAGACAAGTTGATCTTTAAAGCTTGAGCTAGAATTGCTTTGAATGCTCTTGAATGCTCTAGTTGAGAATTTAATGACTTGGATACACTTGAGAGTGTATTGAATGAAGTCTTAGATGCTTAGCTAACCTCTCAAGTCAAGACATAAAGCCCTATTTATAAGCCATGGAAATCTGCTCAAAACGTGTGAAACCCCCAAGCATTTAATGCTGTAAACGGCTATTAACGGCAGAAATCCTAGTCACCAGTCGCCTGATGAAAAGCGACCAGTCGGCTGATGTAGTGTTCTAACTGGGCAATAAATGCATTCTAATGGTCACTTTATCAGACATTTGAAGAAGATTTCCCATACGTTTGGTCTACTGTACAGACAACTGGTACAAAGGCATCAGGCGTCATATCATACAGACAACGAACAGTTGGTTACTGGAAAAATTGGTCTGATGTCCAAGAATCTGACGTTCATCATCTATACGTCTGGTCAACTGTTCAGACGTCTGGTAATACAACTGCAGACACCTAGTTACGACTGACCACAAAAATGAGCTGCTGGAAATATTTGAACGAATTTCTCAGACGTTTGATGTATATCATCCAGACGTCTGTTTTCTGTCAGTCATCAGAGGCCGAGTTACTGGAGTTTCGGCTTGAATTATTCAGACATCTGGAGTTCATCATCCAGGCGTCTGACGAATTGTTCAGACGTCTAGAATTAGAACTTCAGGCGTCTGTTCATGATAAGGTTTTGGAGAACTGCATGCACATGAGTACCAGGCGTCAGGAGGCGGCGCCTGTTGAAGGCTAAAAATTCTTCTTTAAGTTTATGCAAGTTCTAACCCTATGACACTCAATGATATATGATCTAAAGTGTTTTGTGAGTATTATGAATGATATTCTAATGAGTCTATTCAAGGCTTAACATGCTAATTCAACTAAGAAGTAAAGTAAGAAAGATTTACATATTTATCACATTCACTTCATATTGAATGCCATGAAGACTTCCATTGAGCTTGTGAAGTCCAACACTTTGATTTCCTTCGATCATCTCATATTTATCACATTCACTTCATATTGAATGCCATGAAGACTTCCATTGAGCTTGTGAAGTCCAACACTTTGATTTCCTTCGATCATCTCTTGACTTTCATGCTTCGAGGATTGACGTCCATGCATCTTTGAGTCATCGTCTTCATTTGATATGACTTTGTCCATATTGACGATGCTCTTCTTTACTACAAAACATGTGGATTAGTCATAATTGATTATGTTTCTTTATCATCAAAACCACATTGGGGGATCCAATATTCAACAAAACCCTCTTTTTCTATTGTTATTTGTATCTATTTAGTTGTAATAAATGTACTCCTATTTTTGGAGAGACTTTAAATGCAGATTAGGATGCAATAAATTTTAGATTTATTGTTGGTTCATGTTAAGAAGCATGTATAGAGAAAATGTGTGATATTTTCATTAACGCTAGGCGTATTTAAATCAAAAAGAAAAAAAAATCATATATTTCGTTTGATTTAAGGACGTCACGGTCCTTCCGTTCCCTTCTCCTGTACTATGAGAAACGGTGTGTGACAATATTTCAGATTTAGAATTAAATCAGTGAAGGCTGTGACAAAAGGAAAGAACATAAATCAAAGGAAACTAGGTTGCCACTAAGATGAACATAAAATTTCTCACCTCCATAGAATTTCCGGATAATGGAACAACTTGTTGACCTTGGTCAGGTTGTCCGTAGTCAAAGCTCAATTCCCCATCATCATTGCCATCATAGCCGTAACCAGTTTCTTCGTCATCCTCTGTGCCATCGTCTTCAAGGCCACTGAACTGATAATTAATATGCTGTTGTTCGGCGACCACTTTAACTTGTGACTCAACCAGCTCCAAGGACTTGACTCCTTTCTTAAAGAAGTTTAACTGATGCCAACAGGGAAAACAAAATGTTACATAATCCTGCTCCAACAAGACAGATATTCATGGCATATATTGATGGACATACAACCTGTGCAGCATGATGCCGAGCAGCCTGTGTCAAGAGACTGCGGGACTGTCCTTGCTTTAATGATTTTAAGCGAAAGACAAATAAGTTCGCCTCCTCTTCATAATCCTCTTTAGCTGTTTGCAACTGCTGAGGTGAAAAACTTTCTCCTTTGGTGGTTCTGGACTTTCCCTTATCTCTCTGTGCCGCTAACATGAATTTATATAGATCTCTGAAATAAGATGAACAAATTGAGAAGAGGGTACTTCTATGGTGGGAACATATGAGTAAGCATACTAAGTTGCATACCTCTTATGATCACATTGACGCTTCATCTCCTGCATTGGGAATAAATCAGAATGAACAAACATTTCCCCCCTTTTTCTTTGACAAAATGTTTCATTATTTAAAAAAAGAATAAAAATTCATGCCTGGAGAATTTAACCTATAGGCTAAAGCGTATGCGAAGAAACCAGACAACGGAACATTTCAAGAAAACTAGTACAACCAGTCTCTTGATGCCCTAAAACTCTTATACGAAAAAATTCATGCTGGAAAATTTAACTTAAAGGCTAGAGCATCTTCATATTTTATCCAAGGTTTTAGGTCTCGGTTTCGGTCTCGGTATCGCTCTTCCCAAAATTTAGGTTTCGGTATCGGTATCGTCCGTTTCGGTGGGTTCGGACGGTAGTTTCGTTTCATCGATATCGGTAGTTTCAAATACTTAAAACTCTATTAAATACTATCAAATATTATCAAATATTAGCACAAATACCTTTTTACTAGTTACACATTTTGTTAAAAGTATTATGCTAAATATATTACATTTTTTTGATCAACAGGATTGAAAATAAATGAGAATGGCAAGCTTTTGAATAAATGGAAGGGTTTGGTGGCTGAAAATGATAACTTTGTAAATAAATGGAAAACCTTTAGTGGCTGAATGTCAAGCTTGTAATTAAATGGAAAGCCTTTAGTGGCCATGAGGTACGTCCCTCTCTTCGTTTCTTCTTCTTTTTTGGATTTTGGTGATGTTTCCTCCTCCTCCTCCTTCTTGTTTTCATTTTTTTAAGTTTCAGTAGGTATCGGACAAGTTTCGGTCGGTATTGGCCGATACGGCCGAAACCCCGGCCGATACGGCCGAAACCCCGGCCGATACGGCCGAAACCGAGAACTAACGTATTGTTTCGGACCGGTCCCCTCCGAAACCGATCCGAAACGGCCGAAACCGGTCGGTTTCGGCCGAAACCTAAAACTATGATTTTATCTGCATTTACAAACTTCTATTTAAAAATTGAATAGCTTATATGGAAATTAGGGGGTGCAGACTGGAAGCATGCAAGCATGCCTGGAGAAGGTGCTGATATCATAGCTTTATTTGGATGGTTGCAGGAGATTTGATTCTGAAATAAGATTATAATATCAAATGATGTTGCATGAATATTCGTGTTAAGAAGATGTACCCATGCTGGATTCATATCTGATGTCGATACTTCTTTTATTACTTGTGGGTACTTTTACGTATCCCAAAAAAATTATAACCTACATTCGACACATCAGAGATGTATTCATGATTGGGAAGTCGCAAATTATAATGAATGAACTATGCTTTCGCAATTTCACCATATATATTGATACAATTGTAGTATTTATCCACTTTATTTTAATATAAGATTTTATTGTTCAGGTGATTATTTAAGTATATAAATTGATAATTCCATCGTTAAATTTAGCACGAAAAAACAAATGATGCCTATTATACATTTCAAAGAATTTTGGACAGAAGGGTCTGAAACACCTGGTGGTATGCGTTTTTTCAAGATTCCAAAAGAAAATTGTAGAAGAATACAAATGTCACTGAAAATATCACCAAGAAACCATGCTAGATCACTAGACAACGTCTGTATTAGCTTAAAATATACATATACAGAAATTTTGGATGGATCGGTTTTTAGCAAAATAATATTAGACACCAAGAACACTCCTGTAACCAATTCAATGTCACAAAACAATGGCATCTCGTCCAGTCCTCTATATTATGGGAATAGCTAAGCAGCAAACACCACATGCAAAGAAAATTCAAAAAGCATCAGAAATTTAGTTATTTTCAAATTTTGGACTAGAAATATCATTGAGAAGAGCAAACCTCCACAGTAAGGAGTTCTTTGAGAAGAGACTCTGATGGAGTAGTGATTGTCTGGGTGATATGGACACGCTGAGAAATGGAAAAGAATGAAATCACTGAACTGTTGATAACAGAGTTTTTTGAAGATAGAAATGATCAGTGAAAGGATATGCTGTGCCTATAACACAACAGTTCAGACTCACATAACTATCAACAAGTTTCTGAAGCTCATACTGCACTTTTCCCAGCATCAATAATATCCTACCTGCATGCATGAAAGCAAACATTAGCCTAATGATGATGGCATTTTGACAAATTTAAATACACAAATACACAAAAAATCAATAGTTGAAGACAATACTTTTCAATACTTTTCAATAATTGTTTTTCTTAGATGGGAATAATGTATGTATCTTTCAGAATATACCTGAGAATGTGGATATATAGCAGGTAACAAATGCTTGTGAATGACAATATAGATAGATTAACAATTAATTTGGCAAAGTAATTGCAGGTAGGACAGTCCAAGACATCCTTACAGTGTTAGAATGTTTCCTCACATAACAGCTCATTCAATAGTCAGAATTCAACAACCTACAGTAACGAAGATCTTTAACTTCATTTTATTTTTCTCCTTTCTGGCAATATTGAAAGTAAATCATGTACTTGAAACTACTGATTAACATTAGTTTAGTGAAAAAGAATCTACCACAAAGATTTACTCACCAATTTCTTCATCCTCATCGAATGCAGTTTTTGCAATTAGACAAGTACCCATTTCCCGAAGGGCTTCCGAGAACTCTGCAAAAACAAACATGTCTGACTGGATTACAGAAAGAAAATCGCACCAATCACCAAATCTACTTTTCAAGAGATCAATTCATGGAAAATGAGGAAATTGAATATATGTTTAATACTTACTCGAATTGAGACTCCCAACATAACTATGTTATCTTCATAGAAAAGTAATGCATGATCAATAACTAAAAGTAGTAGAATCAAGGGAAGTCTTCTTCATGATATATTAAAACAGTTCCTATGAGCATAACCATCTCACTTGCTCAGAGAATAATCACCATGATTCCAACTTCGTCCCCTTGTAAATGATATGACCTCAACAGGATAGCCAATCATTTTTTAAAAAATGATGAATGATCTTAAATCAGTGTTGGCTAGACCACTTCCTTTTCATAACCTTCTTGTTTTGTTCGAGACGACACTTGGACCTCGGTGTCCCATGACTTGATCATGGCTAATGTAAAGAAAACAAAAAAGGGTATTGCTGTATGACTGGGAAAAAAAGAAGGAATCAAAAAGCAAATCTGGAAAAGATTTATAAGAGAAAAATATAGACCAAAAGGTGTTAAAGTCATAATGACGTAGTGAGGAACAAAATCAGGAAGTGTTAAACAATGTAATATCCTTTTACTCCATCATCATATAAAGCGACTCTTTTTTAATTATTGGATCTCAAATCCCGCGTTCAGGAAACTGTCTTAAACAACGAACCAAGCATGGCTTGCATAATGAATTGCCCACAAAATTGAGTGTTGAATGCCAAGATAAATGTTATAATTGACTAAAATGATTATTGTTACACTTGCTTGATTTATATGAGATAATCTGACTGTAGAACACAAGGTCAACAGCCAATCACAAAATGACTTTGATGAGGATCCATCCCGTTTGAATTCAAGATAGTCTTTTTTTATATTTTATTTGAGATAGAGTTTGAGTCCTTGCAGTATTTTAGTTATTTTATTCAAAATAATTTTGTTATTTTGAGCAAACTTTTAGGTATTTTCAGTCATTTTTAGTCTTTTAGTTATGTTGAATCTTTTGATTATTTTAAATTTTTAATCCAACATTGGACGTAATTTTTGCCAGTGAAGTTATAAGTCTATGTAAATGTCACAAACTTATTTTACTTTTCACAAGATAAAAAGAAATTAAAATTTTTGTGTAAATTTTGAGTTCTCCTAAAAATTAAATCTTTTGCATTGCAATACGAGAGTGGGCTTGTTGCTTGGGCGAGCCTTCCGAAAAATCTCCATATCAAGGCATGTGAGTTGATAATCATTAGAACTCTAGGGTTTGAGGTCCAAAAAGTTCTCAAATCCTTAGTTTTTTCTTCTCCAAATCCCTATAGCTTTTCCCTTTTCGTCCCACGTCAAACTTGGTATTAATCTAATAACGTTTTCTCTTCTTCTTTTTCATCACCTTTACTTTTTTCGTCTAATTAGGTTCTAGATTAATGCATCAAATAAATAAGATTGATAAAAAAATCAAACATAAAATCGAGCAAAAAATATCAAAAAAATTCAGAAGAAATAAACAGGGAAAGAGAGAGAAAAGAAATACATGTTCACCTTCCCATCGCCCACCCCTTTACAAATCCTAACCCTGTCATGGCATGTATTTTGTACATTACTTTAATCATATATATTTGGGTAATTTCTTCCTCATTGAGTTATATATATTATATATAATATATAATATACAATATATAATATATTTATAATATATCCTAACCCTGTCATAGCATGTATTTCGTACATTACTTTAATCATATATTATATTACATATATAGTCATAACCCATGCCCGCGGGCACGGTTCATTTAATATTTTCCTCCGCAAAATCTTTGTTCCCCAAAAAATTATTTCCGCAGCCAAAATTTAAAAGAACAAATTAGCATAAAAATATTTAGCGGCACGGGCGCCTTCGGCGTGGCCGCCTTCGGCGCGGAACAACAAATTCGACATGGACGCCTTCGACGTGGAACAACTTAGCGTAAAAAAATTGTGCAAGCGCCTTCAGCGCGATTAATTAATAAAAAAATAGTGTTACCTTTGACTCTCTTTAATATTTTTATTAGGATATATTCACTGAGTGATATAAGTTAGGGGTGGTAATGCAAAATTCATGTGTCGATCCGGAGCTTCTGCATTGGACAAACAAACGGCTTCATCTTCGAGCTCGTGTCAAGATTTGAATCTCAAATCTTTTTGGCCGGTGTTTCAAACTTTTTTTTGGAAAAATGATGTCAAAAGAAGACATTATGTCTCTCGGTTCCCGAAGTAATGGGTTTCAAAGTTTCAAAATTTTACATTTCCCCAACATTTTTCCCACAAAAATTTAAGTTTTCCCCCTCAAAATTCTATAAAAACCTCATCTCAGCCGTTAATTCCTCAAGATTAAATCTGAGCCATCTTTCTATAAACCTCTTTATCCTAGTCAGTAATGGGTTTCAAAGTTTCAAAATTTTTCATTTCCCCAACATTTTCCCACAAAAATTTAAGTTTTCCCCCTCAAAATTCTATCAAAACCTCATCTCAGCCGTTAATTCCTCAAGATTAAATCTGAGCCATCTTTCTATAAACCTCTTTGTCCTAGTCAGCCCCAAAATTCAAAAAAGATTGTCAAATGTATAATAGATATAGATGTCCTAGTCAGCTTGTCCTAAGGTTGTCAAATGTATAATAGATATAGATGTCATAGTCAGCTTTCCTAGTCAGCCCTACAATTCAAAAAAGGTTATCAAATGTATAATAGATATAGATATAGATATAAATAGTCAGCTCTAGAATTCAAAAAAGGTCGTCAAATGTATAATAGATATAGATGTCCTAGTCAGCCCTAGAATTCAAAAAAGGTTGTCAAATATATAATAGATATAGATATTCATTTTCATATTCATATTCATATTTAATCGATTTGGGGGGCTGGGGAAATCTGGGGGCGATTTGCGTTACCCACGCCGGAGCTTCGGCCTCCTCGGTGGGGGATGAGTTCCCTTTGTCCTCTTTACTGCTCTTTCGCTCTCTCGCTCTCTCTCACTTCTCCATTTCTTTTTCATAACTACAGCTAGCTCTGGCGTCCGGGTGATCCTGGCGACTTGGGCGATGATGACTCCAATGTCCGAGCTGATGGCATGGCGGTTGGCAAGGGTGATGAAGGTGTTGCTGAGGATATGCCCTAGATCACGATGGTCAATCGTCGGAGGTCTAGTAAGATTTGCACTCCGGTGTCTATATATATGGTCGTTTTCGGGTGCGAAAACTATGTGTGAAAACAATTTTATTTTTTTGAAATTTTTTGAAATTTTTTATGTTTAATCCATACAATTATATACCCCATGGTAAATAATGGGTGAACCCTAAGGTGATTTGAGTACCGATCCACCCGTTACAAATTTAACGGTTTCAGAACGTGCGAATTTATTGTAATGCCTTGATCGAAGGTCAAATGACATTATTTTTCAACCATTATTTTTTGAGGGGTGTATAGCATATAATGAAAGTGGAAAAAAATTTGAGAAAAATTTCAAAAAAAAATAAAACACATTTCACATGGTGCGAAATGTTCTCACATAAAGATTTACACACACACATTCTAACTTTTTCTTTTCACTCAGACCCATAACCCAATCCCAGCCGAACCTAAACCCCCCTCCTCTTTTATTTCCTCTCTCTTCTCTTTTCCTTTCTTTTCTTTTACCTTCGGCCTTAGCCCAGCTCGCAGACATTGGGGAGAGATGCTTCTTATATGGTAAATAATGTGCTACAATGGTTCAACCTAGCCTTAAATTAAGGAACCATAAGAGATCTCATAAACAGAAAGCCTATTTTTAAAGTTAGGAAGCAACTTAAATGATCAAATGATAACATGACCAGTAATAGCAACAAATGAAAAGATTAAAGTAGGACACCCCTTATGATAAAAATCTACATAGGTGCAATGATTCAAATACCATGGTTTAGACCATTATACTAGTCAATGTCTCAATAGGAACCCACTTGTGGGAGATGTTAATAATGAAGATGGCTTGACAAAAAAAAATACATCCAATTGGAGGGTGCTAGTGAGGAAGATAATGATCTAGAGTAGTCTAGCATCCGCTTACATGTCATTAGGTGCCTAGCTACTACACCTAGAAGTGAGGAAGATTGGTAAAGGATAAATGTTTTCTTTGCTTATGTCAAAATTAAACATAGATCTTTCACAGTGATAATTGACTAATGTAGTTTATAGATTTAATCGTCAACTTAGTTATAAAAAATATAAGGCTAAAAAAGACCATCATTCACATTCTTATAATGTTACATGGTTTGATAATAACTCACGTTCTATTACCTAAAATTATCTAATGTTTATCTAACTTTCGAGCTATCAGTATAACATCTAGTGTGATATCACAACAATATCAGCTACTAACAGTATTCTAAAACATGTTGTATGCAGCCGCATATAAGGAGACGGCCTCTGTCTACATGGAGAATCAGTTATGCGTCCAAATTATATGGTTGGTCGCATAATCGGTCACATAACTATTATGCACCCACATATGCGAATATACAAACATATAATCGGCAACTAAAACCACCAAAACGTCAAGAAACCCGACATGTTAATTATAACAAATATTTTGTTGGAAAGTGATAGGACTCAAGAGAGAGAGAGGCAAACTTTCTTAGCAAAAGAATGAGTAACCGTGGCACTAGCCCATGGTTCTCTATATATTCATGTAGAGAGGGGAGATGGAGGGCCTCAATGAGACCAAAGGTCCCCATTACTCATAGTAATGGGGACCAATGAAGTGGGTAATGAAGGAGGGGATGCCAAAGGCCTCCCTCATTTTGGCCTCCCTCATTCATAACACTCCCCCTTACCCATTCATCACTTTGGTCTCAGCATCTGAGGCAAAGAGGGGTGGATACTTCTGGATCCAAAGTAAGTGTGTTTGTCTCGTTAAAACCTTAGCTGTGGAAAACCCAGTGGGAAAACCCAACAGCTTAAGGAAAAAGAGTGCAACCCACAGGTTACTTCCCCTGATCCGTACAAGCTTCAGGCTTGCAGGTCTTTCAATTGTCGCATACCAATGTTCTTTACAAGATTTACAAAAGTACATTTGGGCAAAGACTTAGTAAAAAGATCAGCTAAGTTGTTGCAGGACTGGATCTGATGAACTTCAATCTGCTTGTCCTCCTTTAGCTCATGTGTCCAGAAAAACTTGGGAGATATGTGCTTCGTCCTGTCGCCCTTGATATAGCCCTTTTGAAGTTGAGCAATGCACGTAGCATTGTCGTCAAACAGGACGGTATGCTCCAAATCACCGGTCTTCAGGCCAGTAGATTGAAGAATGTGTTGGACGACGGATCGTAGCCAATAACACTCTCTGCTTGCTTCATGGATCGCAATGAGCTCCGAATGGTTGGATGATGTAGCTGTTGTGGTTTGCTTTACCGATCTCCAGGAGATAGCAGTACCTCCGTAGGTAAAAACAAAACCTGTTTGGGATTTTGCAGTGTGCGGATCTGAGAGATAACCTGCATCAGCATAACCAAATAATTTGGGGGAGGCACCTCTCTGGTAGTAAAGTCCAAGATCAATGGAACCCTGGAGGTATCGCAGAAGATGCTTTACTCCGTTCCAGTAGCGCTTTGTGGGCGCTGCACTGTGTCTGGCTAGAAGATTAACTGTAAACGCTATATCGGGACGCGTACAGTTAGCCAGATATAGAAGTGCTCCAATGGCACTGAGGTAGGGTACTTCAGGACCCAGTATCTCCTCCCCCTCTTCCAGTGGCCGGAAGGGGTCCTTATGTACATCTAGTGATCTTACGACCATAGAAGTACCTAAAGGATGACATTTATCCATATGAAACTTGCGTAGAAGTTTCTTTGTATAATTAGATTGGTGTAATAGGATTCCACCTCTTAGGTGTTCTATCTGTAAGCCAAGACAATACTTTGTTTTGCCTAGATCTTTCATTTCAAAAGTATGTTTTAGGCTTTCAGATATCTCATTGATCTCTACATGAGATCCTATGAGATTTAAGTCATCTACATATACAGCTATGATGACGAATCATGTTCCCGTTCTTTTGATAAAGATACACGGGAAGACTTCATTATTCGTGAATCCTTGCTGTGCAAGGAAATCACTAAGTCTGTTATACCACATCTTGCCCGATTGTTTTAGACCATATAATGATCTATGTAGCCTTACAGAGAATACGTCCCGAGGTATCCTTTTCATCTCTGGGGGTAGATTAAACCCATCAGGAAGTCTCATATAGATATTTTTATATATATCGTCATATAGATATGCAGTCACAACGTCCATGAGCTGCATTTCTAAGCTTTCCAGAGAAGTTAGGCTTATTAAAAATCGGAATGTGATCGAATCCATGACCGGGGAATACTTATCTTCGTAATCAATCCCCGGTCTTTGGGAAAAACCCTGGGCTACAAGGCGTGCCTTATAGCGAACGATCACATTATTTTCATCTCTTTTTCTTATGAAAACCCACTTATATCCCACAGGCTTTACACCTACTGGTGTTTGGACTACTGGTCCAAAGACATTGCGTTTCAAGAGTGAGTCCAGCTCTACTCTTATTGCCTCGTCCCACTTTGGCCAATCATCTCTGCGTTTACATTCCGCTAGAGATCGTGGTTCGACGTCATCGTCATATTCAGTGACGTGAACGGCAATATCGAACGCAAAATCGTCGTCGACGACTATGCTATTTCTGTCCAGTACTTCTCCAGTACGTACAAAATTTAATGATGTTTCTCCTATTGTTTCCTCTGCCGGGGAAATCAGGAGGGGAGAAGTAGCTGGTCTGAGCTCAGCATCCTGTGGAGGGATAATCTTAGTATCTCCAGGAGTCTTCCTCTTTCGAGGAACTTTATCTTTTGAACCTGGTGGGCGTCCTCTTTTCATTTGAGGTACAGCCAATTCTGCTACCGGTGGATTGCATCCATCTATGGGGATGTCAATCCAAGCTGGCGTATTGACAGCAGGGACGTGTGAACGGACAATCTTCTGGTTGTCCGTGAACTTATCCGGTAAAAGATGTACTGTATTCTGGATGTAAAGGATCTTCAGGATCTCATCTTCACACAGATTAGTACGCGGATCATATAAGGACAAAGACTTCTGGTCCCAACTAATGGTCTCAGTAGTTTCTGACTTCTTAGACTGTGTGCCCAGTTTAAGAAAAATTTTCTCATCAAATTCACAGTCACCAAAACATGCCTTGAATGCGTCACCCGTCAGGGGTTCAAGGTATCTGATAATAGAGGGCGAATCAAACCCAATATATATACCTAGACGATGCTGAGGACCCATTTTGGTCCTCTGAGGTGGTGCTATTGGGACATATACCGCACAACCAAACACTCTCAAATGAGATATATCCGGAGGTGCGCCATATGCTAGTTACATCGGGGATAAAGTATGACATCCAGAGGGTCTTATCCTAATAAGTGATGCGGCATGTAAAATAGCATGCCCACAAGCATCCACCGGCAACTGGGATTGCATAAGCAATGGACGTGCAATCCATTGGAGTCTCTTTATAAGGGACTCAGCTAATCCGTTCTGGGTGTGAACATGTGCTACAGGATGTTCAACTTCAATACATGTTGCCCAGTAATAGTTTTCGAAGACTTGTGAAGTAAATTCTCCTGCGTTATCAAGACGTAGTTTCTTGATATGGTTATCGGGGAAATGAGCACGCAACCTTATTATTTGTGCAAATAGCTTTGAAAAAGCTAGGTTGCGGGTGGACAAGAGGCACACATAAGACCATTTGGTTGATGCATCAATCAGTACCATGAAGTACCGAAATGGGCCACTTGCGGGGTGAATAGGCCCGCAAATGTCACCATGAATTCTCTCAAGGAAGCCAGGAGACTCTAATCCCACTTTCAGGAGGGATGGTCTCGTTATAAGTTTTCCCTTAAAACAATGGAGACAAGGAAATTCACCCTTTTGAAGAATCTTCATGTTCTTCAATTTGTGTCCACGGGATTCAGTGATGATGCGTCGCATCATTGCTGTTCCAAGGTGACCAAGTCTATTGTGCCAGAGTTGAAACTCTAGCAGTGATTGACACGTCTGGTGCTCAGTCATATTGGCTTCTATTGGTTGAATGTATGTTTGGTAGAGACCCGACGGGAGTCCCTTGAATCGTTCGCAGATGATCTTCTGGTCATCTTTATGACGAGTTACATACAGATATTCAACCTTATTTTCATCTCTGGTTTCTAAGTGATATCCGTTTAAACGGAAGTCCTTGAAACTTACGAGATTCCTATTTGATTTAGGAGAGAATAATGCATTATTTATTTGAAGTCTTGTGTTATTTGGGAACAATACAATTGCTTCACCAGATCCTTCGATTATTTGGGACAGTCCTGAAATTGTGATAACATGACTGTCATATTTATTTACACTATTAAAATAGCAATGATCGCGAAGGATTGTGTGCGTCGAGGCACTGTCCACTAGGCACTCATACTTCATCTATATAAGCAAAAACGAAATTTTATTTCAGCGAAATGTAGACAACATTCAAAAATAAAAGTTCGTACTAAAGCAAATTAAAGATGAAAATACATCGAATTCTAAATGCATAGATAAAAGATGATGCTCAATCGAGCAGGTCGTCGTTCTCGAAGTCTTTTGCAGTAAATATTGTTGGCGGCTGAACAACCGCCAAGTTTGTTTCAGGTAGAGATTTCTGGCTCGCCTGGTATAGATCCTGGAGGTGGCGAGGAGTGCGGCAGTTTCTGGACCAATGGCCAGTCATGCCGCATCTATGGCATTTATCCTCCCAGTTCTTCTTAGGAAGTGACACTTGCTCGGTGTTCTTTCGCTTCCAAGTGAAGTTTCTCTTCCCTTTGTAGTTTTTGTTCTGGGGAGGAGCATTTGCTGGTTTCATGGCGGCCTTTCCCTTGTTCTTTCTGCCCCTCTTATTGTTCTTCCACTTCTGGGGGTGAACGTTGTGGGCTTCAGGGGTAGGAGCTGCACCTGTCGGGCGCAGGTTGTGAGTGGCCAGTAATAGGTCTCTATTCTGCTCTGCCCTCAGGAGGCAAGAGAGCAAGTCAGAGAACTTCGTGAAATTGCGTTCACGATACTGTTGCATGAGGATCGCATCTTTCTCGTGAAACGAGGTAAATGTCTTTTCCAACATGCGGTGCTCCGAGACTTCTTCACCACACAACTTCAGGCGTGAGGTGATGTTGTGAAGTGCTGAGTTATACTCAGCAACGGACTTGTAGTCCTGAAGTCGGAGATTCTCCCACTCATAGTTGGCACGCGGGAGTATGACATCAATTTGATGTCTATAGCGTGCCTCTAATGCTGTCCATAACTCCAGAGGGTCCTCTACCGTCAAGTATTCGGCCTTCAGGGTCCGATCTATGTGTCGTCTGATATAGATAATGGCTTTCGCCTTATCCATGTCAGAGACAGTGGTAGAGGTACTGCTAGCTGACGGGGCCACTTCTGGGGCCTTGATAGCAGATGCATCGGATGCTGCGGGAACCGATGATTGGGCCACTGCGGGGGCCAGTATGGAGTGCAGGAGCGCCGTGGAGTGCAAGTGGAACTTCATGTCCACTCGCCAGCTCAAGTAATTCTTGCCAGCTGCATCTAGCACCTCGAAATCGACGCTTGCCAATTTAGCCATTTATCTATGTAATTAAAGATAAGCATGAATTAAAATAAATTCAAAATTCATGCATAAAGAAATAAACAAGTAAAAATGCGGGGATCGGCCAGATACCCAAAAAAGTACACAGTCCAAAGTTCGTTTACAGTCCATAAAAGAAAAGAAAAATACAACTTCGGAAACCCAAGGTAGGTCCCTATATCTGCATTTTGAACCTTCGTCTTCATATGCTGTTGCACCGAGCTTTGGCTTTTTATACAAATTTCCTCACTTACAAATTCTCTCAAAAGAAAATAAAAGTGCAAGGAATGTAAATAGGTATACAATGGCCGATCACGAAAGACACATTTTTACTTATTTAAACATTCACACAGTTCTAAATATGCTACAGGCATAAAAATAAACAACTACGCATATATCTCAAGCATAACATATGGTAAAGGAAACTAGAAAATATAATTATCTCGTAGACCACGTGGAAACGTCATACACCGTTAGGTTAGTTGACTAACGGCAGAGCGGTCTCAGGATCTTTAAGATAGTTATATTTTGAAAAATAGAATCCTAGTAAACCATAGATAATAATTTGCAAGAGCGATGTTTAAATAAATTTTTCAACATGGACTATATAAATTAATTGTGATTTTACAAAGTTTTCTCCGAGTTTAAATATGCCAATTTTATATCCCGTTAAAAAAATACAAATATTTCTCATATCTCAAATGCTGAATTTATAAATTATTTTGTGGCTTCGGGCCAAAAAATAGTTTTAATTATATGGGCGTGTGGCCCATTCCGCAGTTACGCATAATCATTTGCCTCCAAATTTTGGCTTCGGGCCAAATTAGAGTTTTAGCTTTTAAAAATAAATTTATACTTTTATGGGCTTGAAGCCCAACTCGCTGAAATTATAACCCAATGGCCCATAGTGTTTATTTTGTGAAAACCCCTCATCTCTAACCATGTAACGGCCGGTATTTTTAGGCGTGTTTTCGATTGTGTGTACCGGTATTTTCTTCAGTCATTCAGATAACTTTTCGTCCGTACGTGTCGACGCGAGCGTGTCACTGTTTTCGTTGTACCGTATCGTCGATATTTACCATCAAGCCTTAATTTAACTTAATTATCCTGCTAATTACATTTTTACTAATTACAAAATCTTAATTTCTTTAATTAATTTCACTAATTACTTTTCCATTTTTAATGATGACTAATTAATTACGTTAATTACGTTTTTACCTTAACCCTTAACTACACGACAACACACACGTTTTAGACAACCAGATACATCTCCTCAATTAGTCACTGTTGGCATACATTTATTTTGTTCAAAGCAAACGGACACGGCTCTACAATCGCTTTGGTCTAAAGTTATAATAACTTCCATCCTAATCATATTAAAATTGGGTTTGACAAATGGTAAGTGTTGTCTCATGTGCTATCTCTCCTTAAGAACAGGCGACCATCATCTCCCTGCAAACAAAACCCCCATCAACCTGCAAGCAAACTTCGGCAACGAATCCTACAACAAATTAACCATTATTTTCAAACCCAAATCCACCACCAGTTCTTCCCTAAACCAGGAACGAATCGTCCCCAAAATCAGCTTTCAGCCAACATTCAAATTCCAATCATTCCTTCCCAAAATCCATAACCAGGAACGAATCCCTAGCGACTCCAGCAGTCCGCCGCGCCTCCACCAGTCCGCCGCCCGCCTACAGAAGCAGCGCCGCCGCCGGAGGGTGCCCGCCGCCGCCGCCTGCAGGTCCGCCGCCGCCGCCGTGCGCTGGAAGCCGCCGGAGCGCCGCCCGCAGCCGCCCTCCTCCCGCTCGCTGTCGCCAGAACCCGCCGGAGCCGCTGCTCCTCCCCGCCGTCGCGCAGGTGAGCTTCTCTCCTCTTGGTTGCTGCAAACAAACTTACAAAAAAAAAGAAATGAAGAAAGAAGACAGAGAGACAGGGAAAGAAAAGAAAGAAAGAAGGTTATGAAGAAGAGAAAGTGACAGGGAGAGGGTGCCATGTGGGGTTAAAAACATAAAGGGATGGGGGAGAGTTATTAATAGTAGGTATAGTAGTTAGTGTTATTTTTTAAATATTGCCATGATAAAAGTTAGTAGTACAATATGATATTAAAACTTGTAGTTAATTAAGTAACTTATTTGGTTGTAATATTAAGTAGTGTTATTTAATTAGTTCATTTGATTTCAGCATGACAATATTCTTAAATAATGTAAGAGTATTAAAATATCAAGCGTACCATGTTCATATAACCTATAAACACCACCCTAGCTAGTGAACCCAATAAAATTAGACGAAACCACTTTAAGGATTAACTGGACATTTTGACTTATTTCACGGAAATCTAACCCAGTGATTTGTTTAACCAAAACAGCGAACCGGACTCACCGTAACGCAACGCTCGAACCCACGCGACCAATATCACCGGAAACAGGCAAGTGATACTTGCCAGTAATTATTTAGGCCACGTTTTAGGCCAATTTGTAAAATTGTGTCAAAGAGACTAGGCGGTGAAATGATAGTCGCCTAGACGCCCTATTAGATCTAGTTTGACAACGAAACTAGATCCGACACTTTTTACCTGTTTTCATTCATGCTGCCATGCCACGTTTACTTTCAATTAAATGTACGCACTTTAACTGCTCATTACATGTCATGCATCAATTTGTTCTATCGTGATTGCGTAGCACACGCTACAATAATTGTAACTATTGAGGCTAGGCACCTGCTTTGCGGGCACAACCCTATGCCAATAACACTTCCTGGCTCGTGATCCAGAAGATGGGCGCCAGTCCATATACACGTGGAGGGGTAGGGTTAAACGATCGCTTGAGCGTAGAAGTGAGCCCGTACAGCCACTTCAGCCAAAAGACGGAAACTCTGTGCACAAAGTGATAAATCAGTGATTCGTGAATCGTGAAATAGTGAATTGTAGCTTTCTGCTACAACGTGCTTGATTGTTATTATTTTGTTCATTTAAATGTTGCATTCTTAAATGTCATGCCATTTCATCATGTTAGAACTGCTAGTCGCTTTTCTATATTTGTATCCTTGCACAAAAGTTCTCCGCTTCTCTTGGGAGACTTTTGCTGACATGTGCCCTTTTCTCTTTGGGTGTCACATGTCAGGATTTGAGACAGAGCAGGTTGTTGAGGACGAGCAGTTCGTTGACGCTGAGTTCGAGGTCCCTGTTGAGACCGAGTTCGAGGACACGGGCGACCAGTCCTAGACTCGTTTGGAGTCTCCCCTTAGTTGTTGCCTTTCTTTAGTTGTTGTTAGGTTTCGGTGCGTAGCACCTATCTCTCTTGTTTTGTATGGCCATGCTTTAGGCCTATTGTTCAGACTCGTACTTTTGTGACTATTCTGTGATGTAATATTTGTTGGATGTTGTTGGTGGATGTTCTTTAATCTGCTTTATTATTATTGTTGTTTCGTCGCGATGCAAGGACATGCTACTTTTCAAAAAAAAAAATTTACAGACGCTTATCAGATTGCAGCTTCACAGCTCCACGTCTGAGCGGACCTCCTCACGTCTCGCCTTCCATATTAGGGAAGCGGGGCGTGACAGGTTTTAGTGGTGGCCCATGCAGGTCTCCTCTTTGCATCTGCGAAATATCGGAACAACAATAATGATAACAACATCCATTTAAATATTCATAACATTCGAGTCATGATTAGGTCTAATCTGAACATTTCCTTGTCTTAGATGGCCGGTAGACGCGTTACCCGAGGAGCTGGTAGTGGACCTGGAGCTGGTGGTGGAACAGGACGTGTTGCGGATGCTGATAGAGAACCCACCACGGCTGAAATGATGAGAATGATGCATCAGATGATGCAGGTTCAGCAGGGCATGCTTCAGAATGCCCCTCGCTTCGAGCCGGGAGCGAAGCAGTTTCGGGAGCTGGGCCCGTCATATTTCACTGGGTCAGAAGGATCATTAGCTGCAGATGAATGGATGAAGAACACAGAGGATAACCTGCTTCTCTCGAAGGTTAACCCGGCTGGATGGGTTGACTTAGTGAAGAAGCAACTGAAGGACAATGCCCGCAGTTGGTGGGAGTCAGAAGAGCAGCTGTTGGCGAAGCCTATCCCTTGGGCCACTTTCAAGGCGAGATTTAATGATGAGTATTTTCCTCGAGCTGCCAGGAGAGAGCTGATGCAGCAGTTCATCAATTTGAAGCAGGGAAATCTGACGGTGGATCAGTACCACCAAGAGTTCATGAAACTGAGTCGCTTTGCGCCGAAGATGGTGGAGACTGCTGAGGATCGAGCTCAGAAATTCTTACAGGGTTATCTTTGGAGCTGCAGAGTCTGATTTCCTCTTCGGACTTAGACTCTTACCAGAAGTTGTTGATAGCTGCCTGGAGACAGGAGCTGATTGCCAATCAGAAGAGAGGGCAGTATTCAGGTGCTGGGAAGAGGCCTATGGAGCAGGCCAGAGCTGTGGTTAGGCCTGGGTTCAAGCCTAATCAGTCCGTGCAGTTTAAGAGGCCAGGTGGGCCTAGCCAGAAGACGTGCAGTCATTGCGGCAAGACTGGTCATGTGAAGGAGCAGTGCAGGAGGCTTCTGGGCCAGTGCTTGGTTTGTGGCGATGCTTCGCATACTTTGAAGGATTGCCCGAGTGCTAAGCAACCGTGGAAGGCACCAGTCGGAGTTCAGCAGCAGAGAGCTCCGGTAGTCACTGGACGTGGAGCGCCTCTCATTCCCCAGAAGCAGGCTTTCCAGCAGGCCGTTCAGCCTAAAAGGCAAGCCTTCACGATGACTGCAGTGGAGGCAGAGACTGAGGACGGAGTTATTGCTGGTAACTTCTACACTTTCCTTATTCAAGCATTATATTTGATTAGTTATATCCATGATTAATTTAGTTGCATGTTACCCTTAGGTGTCATCTTAGTTTCATCTCACCCAGCTTTGACCTTGTTCGATTCTGGAGCTTCCATGTGCATCCTATCTCGGAAGTTTGTAGTCGAACACTCGATACCCACCTATACACTTCCCAAGTGTTGGAACATTACAACTGGAAATGGTGTAGTGAAGGTTGCACTGGGGTGTAGACCATGCCCGTTGGTGATTAGTGGACACGAACTGTATGCTAATTTCAGTGTCCACGACCTATCCAATTTCGATGCTATACTCGGTATTGACTGGTTAGGAGATTTTTATGCCACGATCGACTGTCATCGGAAGAAAGTGGTGTTCGAAATTCCTGACCATCCAGTGTTCGAATTTGTCGGCGGAGGATGTTCGCTTGGACCTGTCAAGTTCCGAGCCCAGCCTTACCAATTAACCGTCGCATCAATGATTATTGAACCAGAGAAGCCTGCAGTAGTGAGAGATTTCGAAGACGTCTTTCCTGAAGACATTTCTGGACTACCGTCTGATCGAGCGTTGGAGTTCGGCATCGATCTTATGCCAGGAGCTCAACCAATTTCGAAGGCGCCGTACCGTATGGCTCCTGCAGAATTAGAAGAGTTGAGGAAGCAATTGGATGAGCTACTACAGAAGGGTTTCATTCATCCCAGCATATCTCCCTGGGGTGCACCCGTCTTGCTAGTGAAGAAGAAGGATGGATCGAGAAGAATGTGCATTGATTATCGAGAGTTGAATCAGATCACAGTGAAGAACAAGTACCCGCTGCCCCGTATTGATGATATCTTCGATCAGCTTGGTGGATCGAGGGTATTTTCGAAGTTGGATCTCCGGAGCGGATACCATCAAGTCAGAGTCAAGAAGGAAGATGTACTCAAGACCGCTTTTCGGACTAAGTACGGACATTATGAGTTCGTTGTCATGCCGTTCGGTGTGACCAACGCTCCTGCTGTGTTCATGAATCTCATGAACCTTATCTTTTACGACTTCCTTGACAAGTTTGTAGTGATCTTCATCGACGACATCTTGGTGTACTCGAAGAGCGAGGAAGAGCATGCAGAACATCTGAAGATAGTGTTGGAGACGCTCCGTCACCATAGACTGTATGCCAAGTACAGCAAATGCGAATTCTGGCTGGATAGAATTGCATTTCTTGGGCATGTAGTATCGGGAGCTGGTATCTCAGTGGATCCGGAGAAGGTCAAAGCAGTCAGTGAATGGCATGCACCTCGATCGGCATCGGACATCAGGAGTTTCCTTGGATTGGCTGGATACTACCGTAGATTTATCAAGGATTTCTCGAAGATAGCTGAGCCGATGACGAAATTGACTAGGAAGGATGTTAAGTTCAATTGGTCAGACTCTTGTGAGCAAGCTTTTTCTACTTTGAAGGAGAGACTGACTACTGCACCAGTATTAGCTATTCCGGACCGAAGTGGAGGCTTCGAGATTTTCTGCGATGCATCAGGCAAGGGACTTGGATGCGTTCTGCACCAGCAACGGTCATGTAGTCGCTTATGCTTCTCGACAGTTGAAGATCCATGAGAAGAATTATCCGACTCACGACTTGGAGTTAGCTGCCGTCATCTTTGCTTTGAAGATTTGGCGACATTTCTTACTGAGTGAGAAAGTGAAAATCTTCACCGATCACAAAAGTTTGAAATATATATTCACCCAGAAGGAACTAAATATGAGACAGCGTAGATGGTTGGAATTGATGGCAGACTATGACATCGATCTTCAGTATGATCCAAGGAAGGTGAATGTCGTACCGGATGCCTTGAGTCGACTGCCCGAAGTGATGATTCTCACAGCTCAGTGGAGATTGCAGCAGGATCTGCGAAGGATGAATGTTGAAGCTGTACTACCTGGAGTCACATCGTCATTGATGAACATGCAGATTCAATCGACGATCGTGGATCGAATCAAGACTGCTCATGGAGATGCTAAGTTGAAGAAGATCAGAGAGCAAGTTGAAGCAGGACTTCGGACAGATTTTCTGATTCACACAGATGGGTCTCTGAGATATGGTAGTAGGATCTGCGTACCTGCAGGAGATATCAGAGAAGAGTTGATGAATGAGGCTCACAGTTCGCCTTATTCTATTCATCCTGGAGGTACTAAGGTGTACAAAGATCTTCGACAGAATTTCTGGTGGCATGGGATGAAGAGAAGTGTAGCACGTAGCGTTGCCAAGTGCCTCGTGTGTCAGCAAGTGAAAGCTGAACATCATCGCACTGCTGGACTATTGCAACCTCTGCCAATTCCAGAATGGAAGTGGCAACACATCACGATGGACTTCGTGACTGGCTTACCTCGGAGCACCAAGCAGAACGACGCGATCTGGGTTATCGTTGATCGATTGACCAAGTCCGCGCACTTTATACCTTTCCGAGTTGGGCAATCCACAGAGATATTAGCAAGGAAGTATATGGAGGTAATGACCTAACTCATACCTTAATAGTTCCTTCTAGTACTAGTCGTGATGTGAATTATGTCGTGTAGGAGATCGTGCGCTTACATGGAGTCCCTGTGAGCATTGTATCAGATCGTGATACGAGGTTTACGTCTCAGTTCTGGAAGAGTCTGCAGACCAATCTGGGTACCAGTCTGAAGTTTAGTACTGCGTATCACCCGCAGACAGATGGCCAGTCAGAGCGTACCATACAGATCTTGGAGGATATGTTGAGGGCCTGTATGTTGGATCTCAAGGGTTCGTGGGAGGATCATTTGCACCTGGTGGAGTTTTCCTACAACAACAGCTATCAGGCGAGCATTGGCATGGCGCCTTTTGCTGCTCTCTACGGGAGAAAATGTCGATCGCCACTGAGTTGGGACGACGTTGGTGATAGAGAACTCTTGGGCCCAGAGATGATAGTGGAAGCAGTTAATGTTGTGCGAGATATCAGAGACAAGATTCGAATCGCTCAGGACCGTTATAAGCATTGGGCAGATGCTAAACGGCGTCCTTTGGAGTTTCAGCCAGGAGATCATGTGTTTCTGAAGATCTCACCGAATCGAGGAGTGATTCGATTTGGGAAGAGAGGCAAGCTTAGTCCGAGATATATTGGACCATTCGATGTGCTAGAGCGAGTTGGAGAAGTAGCTTATCGCTTAGCTTTGCCACCGTCATTGGAGGGAGTTCATGACGTCTTTCATGTGTCCCAGCTCCGTCGTTATATCAGCGACCCTTCTCATGCTGTGGACTACTCTGAGATTACTGTTCGGCCAGATCTGACGTACGAACAGCAACCGGGTAGAGATCTTAGATCGACGTCAGAAAGTTTTCAAGACCAAGACTGTTGATCTAGTCAGGGTGATGTGGCGTCGCGACTCGCCAGGAGAGTCTACCTGGGAGCGGGAAGATGAAATGCGAGAGCGTTACCCATATTTGTTTCCTGCTCTTTAGTTGATAAGAGTTCCGAGGACGGAATTTTTCTTAAGGTGGGTAGAATGTAACGGCCGGTATTTTTAGGCGTGTTTTCGATTGTGTGTACCGGTATTTTCTTCAGTCATTCAGATAACTTTTCGTCCGTACGTGTCGACGCGAGCGTGTCACTGTTTTCGTTGTACCGTATCGTCGATATTTACCATCAAGCCTTAATTTAACTTAATTATCCTGCTAATTACATTTTTACTAATTACAAAATCTTAATTTCTTTAATTAATTTCACTAATTACTTTTCCATTTTTAATGATGACTAATTAATTACGTTAATTACGTTTTTACCTTAACCCTTAACTACACGACAACACACACGTTTTAGACAACCAGATACATCTCCTCAATTAGTCACTGTTGGCATACATTTATTTTGTTCAAAGCAAACGGACACGGCTCTACAATCGCTTTGGTCTAAAGTTATAATAACTTCCATCCTAATCATATTAAAATTGGGTTTGACAAATGGTAAGTGTTGTCTCCTGTGCTATCTCTCCTTAAGAACAGGCACCATCATCTCCCTGCAAACAAAACCCCCATCAACCTGCAAGCAAACTTCGGCAACGAATCCTACAACAAATTAACCATTATTTTCAAACCCAAATCCACCACCAGTTCTTCCCCAAACCAGGAACGAATCGTCCCCAAAATCAGCTTTCAGCCAACATTCAAATTCCAATCATTCCTTCCCAAAATCCATAAACACATTCAAAATTGGAACCAAAAATCAGAAATTGGAGAAGAGAAACCACAAATCCGAAAGCAATTTCAGATTCAAATCAAAATCAACATCAAATCTGAAGATGAACTCTTCAAACCCAACAAAACCATCATCTTCAATCTCTTCCTCCCCTCTCCTCTAGGCCAACCCCTCCTCCTCCACCCACGCGCGCGCGTCCTAGCGACTCCAGCAGTCCGCCGCGCCTCCACCAGTCCGCCGCCCGCCTACAGAAGCAGCGCCGCCGCCGGAGGGTGCCCGCCGCCGCCGCCTGCAGGTCCGCCACCGCCGTCGTGCGCTGGAAGCCGCCGGAGCGCCGCCCGCAGCCGCCCTCCTCCCGCTCGCTGTCGCCAGAACCCGCCGGAGCCGCTGCTCCTCCCCGCCGTCGCGCAGGTGAGCTTTCTTTTTTTTTCTTTTTTCTCCTCTTGGTTGCTGCAAACAAACTTACAAAAAAAAGAAATGAAGAAAGAAGACAGAGAGACAGGGAAAGAAAAGAAAGAAAGAAGGTTATGAAGAAGAGAAAGTGACAGGGAGAGGGTGCCATGTGGGGTTAAAAACATAAAGGGATGGGGGAGAGTTATTAATAGTAGGTATAGTAGTTAGTGTTATTTTTTAAATATTGCCATGATAAAAGTTAGTAGTACAATATGATATTAAAACTTGTAGTTAATTAAGTAACTTATTTGGTTGTAATATTAAGTAGTGTTATTTAATTAGTTCATTTGATTTCAGCATGACAATATTCTTAAATAATGTAAGAGTATTAAAATATCAAGCGTACCATGTTCATATAACCTATAAACACCACCCTAGCTAGTGAACCCAATAAAATTAGACGAAACCACTTTAAGGATTAACTGGACATTTTGACTTATTTCACGGAAATCTAACCCAGTGATTTGTTTAACCAAAACAGCGAACCGGACTCACCGTAACGCAACGCTCGAACCCACGCGACCAATATCACCGGGAAACAGGCAAGTGATACTTGCCAGTAATTATTTAGGCCACGTTTTAGGCCAATTTGTAAAATTGTGTCAAAGAGACTAGGCGGTGAAATGATAGTCGCCTAGACGCCCTATTAGATCTAGTTTGACAACGAAACTAGATCCGACACTTTTTACCTGTTTTCATTCATGCTGCCATGCCACGTTTACTTTCAATTAAATGTACGCACTTTAACTGCTCATTACATGTCATGCATCAATTTGTTCTATCGTGATTGCGTAGCACACGCTACAATAATTGTAACTATTGAGGCTAGGCACCTGCTTTGCGGGCACAACCCTATGCCAATAACACTTCCTGGCTCGTGATCCAGAAGATGGGCGCCAGTCCCATATACACGTGGAGGGGTAGGGTTAAACGATCGCTTGAGCGTAGAAGTGAGCCCGTACAGCCACTTCAGCCAAAAGACGGAAACTCTGTGCACAAAGTGATAAATCAGTGATTCGTGAATCGTGAAATAGTGAATTGTAGCTTTCTGCTACAACGTGCTTGATTGTTATTATTTTGTTCATTTAAATGTTGCATTCTTAAATGTCATGCCATTTCATCATGTTAGAACTGCTAGTCGCTTTTCTATATTTGTATCCTTGCACAAAAGTTCTCCGCTTCTCTTGGGAGACTTTTGCTGACATGTGCCCTTTTCTCTTTGGGTGTCACATGTCAGGATTTGAGACAGAGCAGGTTGTTGAGGACGAGCAGTTCGTTGACGCTGAGTTCGAGGTCCCTGTTGAGACCGAGTTCGAGGACACGGGCGACCAGTCCTAGACTCGTTTGGAGTCTCCCCTTAGTTGTTGCCTTTCTTTAGTTGTTGTTAGGTTTCGGTGCGTAGCACCTATCTCTCTTGTTTTGTATGGCCATGCTTTAGGCCTATTGTTCAGACTCGTACTTTTGTGACTATTCTGTGATGTAATATTTGTTGGATGTTGTTGGTGGATGTTCTTTAATCTGCTTTATTATTATTGTTGTTTCGTCGCGATGCAAGGACCTGCTACTTTTCAAAAAAAAAATTTTACAGACGCTTATCAGACTGCAGCTTCACAGCTCCACGTCTGAGCGGACCTCCTCACGTCTCGCCTTCCATATTAGGGAAGCGGGGCGTGACAAACCATCTGGTTAGAGATCAGTCATCATGCCCCTTCACCTTCTCCTTAATGGTGGAGGGAGGGGGAGAGCATTGCCGAAGCAAGATGCCTCCCCACACCCCTAAAATTGAAGGGAAAATAGCCCCTCTTCCTCATTAGTGGGGGGTGATCGGCCGTGGAGGCGCCCCCCTGCAGGGGGGATCGGATGCAAGGCGCCCCTCTGCAGGGGGGATCGGCCGGGAGGCGCCCCTCTGCAGGGGGGTTCGGCCGGGAGGCGCCCCCCTGCAGGGGGTTTGGCCGCGGGAGGAGCCCCCCTGCAGGGGGGGTCGGTGTGCGGGAGGAGCCCCCCGGCAGGGGGGTGCGGCCGCGGGAGGCGCCCTTAGACCCCATCCAAGGGGGGTCGTTCCGGTTCTTCTTCCCGATGAGAAAAAAGAATTTCATGGCAATATGAAGAAATTACTTTGTAAAAACAAATTTTTCTTTGTATTATTTTAATTTTTACTTGTATGCAAACATGGTAAAAAAATTTTATGTATAGTCAGTTGTAATCTACGGGAATAAGAAGTATACCTCTAGATCGATGATCTAGGGACGACTGTAGAAAAGATCCGTAGAAATAAAGATCCGAGCTCCCGAACGCTTCGGGAATGCCGCAACGCTCCAACGAATCGCTGCAGCAACCAAAGATTCCTTGCGCGTAGGGATCAATTTGGTGGGGATTTTAGGTTTGGATTCTTGCTCAAGGAAGAACACGTGCTGATAACGTATTTTTTTCATAACATATTTTTTATTTTAAGGATTTTTTTCAAAACAAAAAATGGTGGCTACTCTCTCCATCGTTTCCAAGGCAAAGTATCAGCGGATCACGGAGGGAATCAATGAAGCGAATCAGCGATGGGAAGCTGGTATGCCCGCATGTTTTTTGCCTTTTTTTCTTTTATTCTTTTTTTTTCTTTTTTACCCAGCGGGAAGTAGCGGCTTTGCCGCATGTTTTTTTCCTTTCTTGTATTTTCTTTTTTCTGATGGGGTTAGATGATGATGTTCCTTATGAAGCCGACGAGGAAGATAATGAGTAGATATAGAATGGATCTTTTGTTATTTCAAAATACTTATTTTGACATACTTTTGATTTGGATGTAAAACTAAATATTTAGGTTGTGTGTAGATTGCTTTAGACTTTAGTTATTTTATGTATTAATCGTTTTGATGGTGCTGATGTTTTAGTATGAATTAATCCATGTTTTAAAAGTTAATATGATTTTTTTCTTGTTACCATCTTTTAGGATTTTTTAATTTAGTATACACAAACATATATATGTATATATACTTACTGCTTATTTATTTATTAAAATATTCATTTTTCACATAAACCGCATAATTCGCATAATCGGCCACATAATCCACATATGCGTTGTGCGCTTCTTATTCTGTTAGGTAGGTATTGGTTGTATGACTTACATGTTGTGTATTTTGAGAAAGCTAACATATACATATTGGAGAAAAGAAAATTATGTTGATCCACTATAGATCCAAGAGTATAGTTGAAAACTAAAAATGGATTGATCTGTAACAAGACACTAAGTCTGATTTCATTAAAGTTAGGTTTTGATCTTAGCCCTACTGCATTCCCTAAGCATTATACATATGATTTGAGTGATGTGCATATTGAGGCTTATAAAATTATTGTAATTAACAATAATACTCATAAATGTGTTGTATAATCAAATAAAAAATTTGTAAGAATTTACAGTTATGGATGATTAGATGATTAGAATTTACCCAAAAGGTTCATCCTGATACAACCAATGAAGCTTTGCATACATCATATAGGTTCTTGACGAGCTCTATCGAGTGATGATTCTGATGCAACTAATCCGAGTATTTCACAGAAGGTTAGGATAGACATTCATCACGTGCCAACATAAAGCCGATCATGCTGATTTTTATCAAGTTGTGCTATTCTTGTCAACATTCACCCTGTGATGAAGTTCTCAGTCTGGAAAATTGACGTGGATCAATCAAGTTTGAATTCAAGATAGAGTCATTTTTAGGTTTTATTGGAGTTTGAGTTTGAGTCTTTTAGTTATTTTATCTGAGATAAAGTTTGAGTCATTTTACATCTTTAAGTGGTCTTGAGTCTTTTAATTATTTTAGAATTTTAATCATGTATTGGATATAATTTTTGAAAGTCAAAATTTTAAGCATATATAAAGACCGCAAACTTATTTTATTTTCCAAGTAATATTTGAAATTTTGGTATAAATTTTGAGTTTCCTCAAAAATTAAATTTTTTGCAAAGCAGTGCGAGAAGGGGCTTGGTTGCTTGGGCAAAGATCCGAAAAATCTCCACGTGCAAGTCGTGTAAGTCAGTGATCGTTAAATCTTCAGAGTGCGAGGCCCAAAAAAGTTATCATATCTGTAATTTTTCTTCACTAAATCACTCACCATAACTTTTTCCCTTCATGTGTCCCTCTTACACATTTTTACAAGAAAGAGTTGGCTCTATAGTTTACGATTTACGATACAATTTATTAGGATTAGGGTTTAGGGCCATAAAGTGGCAAATCTATAATTTCTGGACACGGGGACAAATTTGTAATTTCAGGCGTTTCAAGAACAGATTTATAATTTTGGACTAAAAAATCCTAGGTCAGGGTTATTTTAGTAATTTAAGAGTGACGGCTCATTAGGAGTTTAATTATAAATAAGGAGGGAGATTAGAGTGTGAGTTCCCGTTGAGTTGAGTTTAGTTGAGAACTGAGAGGATAGGATAGATCACATAGATCTAGTGTGAGAATTTGGCTTTATCTCGAATCAAAGCTAGGAGAGCGGTCCATCTCTCGAACGTGGCCACTTTTATCTTTGCATTTCAGTGTTTATCAACAAAAATCGCGTCTCCCCCCCAACCACCCTTTTTCCCCTTTAAAAATCCCACGTTTCTCATAGAAATCTCATATTTCCCGTAAAGATCACATTTTTATCCCTAAAATCAGACCCAGATCGTATCAAAGTGGTATCAAAGTGTTCGCTCGTAGCAATGAGGGCGGATGATGATGATGATCTGAAGATATTCATCAAAGAAGGCCTTTCGTCACACCTACCGGAAATAAAGCAAAGGTGGACAGAGTAAACGAGATCTTCCGCTTTTGTGAGGAGACCAGAAGACCATATCTGAATAAACATGAAGTTAGTAGTGCAAACCTAAGTCCAAATGTGATACCTTTAGACGAGAGTATAGGGGAAAATCATCTCTTTTGAGTAGAAAATCCATTACACGGGTGGTTTGACTTCAGATCTAAATATCGAGAACGTCACAGATGCGGATCGAGACTCCGAGGATGCGGCAGAAGACAAGGGGGTCGACGACCTTAGGGCCGCTAGCCTACATGCCCGCCAGGGTCTACCCACTAGCCGGCACCCTATAGACCTCTTGCAGGACCCCTGGCAGCCTGCATGCATCCTGCAGGCCTGCTGGTAACCTGCAAGCCAGCCTGCAAAGGCGCACAGGCCACGCCGGTAAGACTGTAGGCCCCACAGACCTACCCCACAACCCACAGGCCCGCCCGGGCTTGCGCGTAGTTCTACTGGGCCTGCCATGGCCCGAAGATAGTATTCAGGGTCTGCGTTGACCTAACGACAGTATTCAGAACCTGCCGTGGCCCGTCGACACTTACGGGACATCATGGCCCATGGTTTGCACATGGACAATCTCCTGAGTATAGACATTTGTGTTTTGGCCATGGAGGACCTTTAGACATGCAGCGTAATCACCGTGACATCTATCTAGGCATCTGAGGATGGTAGAGACCTTGAATGGCCTTTTGATCTAGGAGGGGACGATCGCCATAAGTCGAAGAGGATTGGCACACGAATTTCCTGCACCACCTCGAGGACATGTGGTTTTTTGGGGTGGAGTAATGTTATAATTAGGGCCTATGATCATAAAGTGGTAAATCTGTAATTTCTGAACATGGGTAAAGCTGTAATTTTAGGCGTGCTCCAAGGACAGATCTGTAATTTTGAGCTAAAAATCCAAGGTCGAGGATATTTTAGTAATTTAAGGGTGACGGTTCATAAGGAGTTTAATTATAAATAAGGTGACAGAATAGAGAGGGAGTTCAATTGGATTGAGTTGAAATTAAGAGAGAGTAGAGTAAATTCCTTAGATCTAGTGGGAGAGTCATGCTTTATCTCGAATTAAAGCTAGGAGAGAGGTCCACTTCTCGAACGTGGCCAACTTTATCCTTGTATTTCAGTTTTTATCAACAAAAATCACGTCCTTTCCCCAGCCCCCCTTCTTTTCACCTTAAAAATCCAACCTTACTCATAAAAATCACATCTTTCCATAAAAATCCCATTTTTATCCCTAAAACCAAATCCGGATCGTATCACAATACAACTCTTTTTTATTATCCATCCATATATGCATATGAATAAGTGTGAAATCAGAATTCATATGAATAATAAGGAACTATATTTTAATGCTATAAAAGAGATGGAGAGGGGAATACAAGTATGTCGACGGTACATCTTGACAAAGAGCAATACTCAAGAGGTAAATACCATGGACAATCCAATCAAGGAGCTATACCATGTCGGACTCATGTCAGGCACACTTATTTGGAGTATATTTTTAAGAATTTGCTTAGGTGTCTCCGTGTCGTGCCGTTAACGTGTATATGTATCTTTGTATGTGCAACATGGCTCGGGAAATAAAATGTTTCAGCTCGTCAAGGAAATGAAATGTTACGGCTCATTAATTGAAGTGAGAAGTCCGATGGATAAGAGATTCAGTGGAAAACAAACATTTTGTAACAAAAATACTCATCGAAGTGGGAAAATCTGGCCTCTTAAAAGCAACACATCTGATGGATGAGATTGCTGAAAGCATGAGACATCATATAGCAATACAATTTAAATCGAATAGCAAAATGATTAATATCTGAATAGCAACACTAACAGCACTAACTTTAGGGGTATAGGTACTGTGTTTTCTAATTTTTCTGTATAGCTTCCATCGGGAGGGCAATAATGAAAAGTTGCTTGGTGATTTTTCAGGATGACATTAATCAAATTTTATCTTCATAATGAACCAAGGCGATCGATAAGTTAAGCAGTCAGATTTGTTTTTGAGCATTCTATTTCTAAACACAACTATTTCAAAGGAAGTAAGATCTCCTGCATTGTCTTCGCAGAAATGTGTTCGCCGGTACTAAATGCTTCTGCGGTGATGACAACTGCAGGGGTTCCACACTAGAATCCTCCTTTTTGTCCACTGACAAACCTTATTGTTAATCTTAAACACTGGCATGGGATTGTGTAACCTTGAGAATCTGAATTTGCATGGCAGCCTTAGGGAATCCCATGCTCATGAAAACTGGGACAGATTTTTTTATTTAATCCATTATATATGTGGTACCATATCTCAAATGTAAACTGGATGCTGGAAAACGTAGATATGGAGTAAAGTAGGAGAGAACTACGGCAGTATTTGGCTGAGGTAAACACAATGTTCCAACAGAGTACATAGGAAGTCAGGCAAATAAAGGTAGAGGGAAAGGAAATCAAATGTTTTTAAGTAAAAGTGACTTGATAATATGAAAAGAAAGGTATGATCATATGCTCCAACAGAAAAATAAATGTCCTCAACGAAAGGGAGATATGTGTTCACCTGAAGGTCAGGGAAACCCTCTGTGTAGGTTTGTTTTCAAATACGTAATAAGCAAACTGATCAAGTGACCACGAATTTCGTAAAGAGCTGAGTGGATAATCATCAACATTAGTCCAAGCACATGCCAGGTTGCCAACATCATGGCTTAGGTACAAGGATACAACTTCGACATTAGCAAAACAAATGTTCCAGTAGCAGAATGTCTGATATACTGCGGGGACTTTAAAAATCAAAATGTGATCATTTCTCACAAAGGCAATCTTCAATGTTCCTTCTTTCGCTTGCCTTTTTCTTTCTTTCGTGTGATGATCTTCATGGATTTCATGGATATGAACTGAGATCTTGGTCATAAAAATGACCACAGTATGCTTGCAACAATTCAGCATAAAGCATAATTTCAATTACAACTATGTTAAGAATGATGCAATAAGAGTTGTGGCAAGATGTTCTAGTAAGGGTTGCAATTGGTATCTTAGAGCTAAGAGGTTGGTGGATGGGCAAACAATAGAGATAAGCAACGCTGTTAGGGAGCATTCATGCATGGAGTGAACACTTGCAGGAACTACCAGGCATCGGCAGCTTGGGTGGCCAGAAACATTGAGGCAGATGTGAAGCAGAGCCCTAACATCACTCCAAATGAGATTATTTGGATGATGCAAAACAATATGGAGTCACCATCAACAATGGTATGGCATGGAGGGGCATGGAGAGAGCAAGGGAAAACCTATATGGCAATATTGAAGATAGTTATGACTAGGTGGAAACTCTACATCATGAGTTATTGAGGACAAATCCAGGCAGTCACATAGCAGTTAAGTTGGAAGAAGACAAGGCATTTCAGAGGATGTTTGTATCCTTTAAAGCAACAATGGTATGGTTTAAAGAGGGTTGCAGACCATTTGTAGGACTTGATGGATGTCATCTGAGGTCAAAGTATCTGGGGACATTACTGTCTGCAACAGCCCTTGATGGAAACAATGGATTATTTCCAGTTGCATTTGCAGTGGTAGAGGGGGAGAGTAATGAAACATGGTCTTGGTTCTTACAACATCTAATGCATGCATTTGATGGAGAAGTGGGGAACTTGACAATAATTTTTGATCAGGAGAAGGGATTATTGGATGATGTTAGTGTGTTGATGCCTAATGCAAAACATAGAGTATGCATGAGGCATTTTTGGAAATCATTAAAGAAAGATTACCCTGGTGATTTCTTTGAGCAAACAATTTGGGATGCAGCAAGATCCTTTTCTAAATCTGATTTCAAGTTTCATTTGAATGTGTTGAGGTCAGTTTCTGAAACTGCATACACTGATTTGATAGGGAGAGACAAGTATGTGTGGTCTAGGAGTCAATTTTCTGTAGTGTCAAAAGATCACTACATAACAAATAACTTGTCCGAGTCCTACAATGCATGGATCATTGATACAAGATATCATCATGTTGTTGATCTTGTTGACATGATTAGAATTAAGATTCAAGAGAAATTTTATCAAAGGACCAAGTGTGCAGTGAAGTGGAAGGGAGTATTGGTGCCATATGCCGCAAGGTACTATCAGGACATTAGTAAGAAGGTTGGAGGGTATGTTGTTAGACATGTAAATGAGTTCATGGTGGAAGTGGAGAATGAAACAGGGAGAATGATCATCAATTTGCAAGACGAAACATAGAGTTGTAGAAGGTGGCAGTTGACTGGTCTTTCATGTATCCATGCAACATCTTACATATCCTCAGTGAGGAATGCAGAATGGAGCATGTATTGTGATGAGTACTTTACTGTTGAGATGTAGATATTAGTAGAAATCAAATTAGTTTACTATATTAGATTGTTGGTAAATGTAAATATTGGGTACACTTCGAATATGCATGTACAAGAAGGCGTACAAGTTGTCAATTGGCCCTATGACTTCTAAGGACCAATGGGAGGAATTTGTGAAGGAGTACAAGATAGGCCCACCTCATGCAAAGAGGCCTAGAGGGAGACCAAAGAAGAAAAGGATGCGGGGGAAGGATGAGATTGATGTGAAGGTGTCTAAGAGGGTGCACAAATGTAGTAGATGCAAAGGCCATGGGCATCACAAGAATGCTTGTAAGATGCCCATCAATCCCAGATCAGTTCCATCATCAACTGCTGCATCTACTGCTGATATTGGGCCAGAACAAAGTCAACCAACTCAGCAAGCTTCTACTAATTTTGATGGGTAATATGTAACATGTCAATCTAATTTGCAGTTATGAATCTACTGTTTAACATGTCAATCTAATATGTATTTATGAATCTATTATTAAAGTCTACTTTTTTAACATGGTAGCAGAGGAATGCATCAGTATCCTATGACTTCATTTGGAGCACTTCTACAATCTCAGGAATCAAGGTACATTCTCATTTTCATTAGTTGAGATTGCATCAGTACATAGTGTAAACTGTACTTTTTGAACATGCTAACAGATGAATGCAGCAGTACACATTGGATTCATTTGGAGTACCCCCTACAAACTCAGGAATCAAGGTACATTATAAATTTCCAAGAATACTTTTCATATTGTTGTCTCATATATATGCAAGAATACTATTCATATTGTTGTCTCATAGTTTTGGAGCACCACTACCTATTAATGTCTCATATATTTACACTTTCTTATATGCCTACTATAGGTCTACACCCTCAACTGGAAGAACAAAACTGGCATCATCAAGAGGAAGAAAAGAGACCCATGTACCAAGACGTAGGACTGGTGTCATTTTTGGTACTCCTAGAGGTGCTCAAATGTCTGAAAAAGAAGAAAGGGTATGGGAATAGCAAGGGGGCATGCATCAGAAGGCAACAATCCAGCTGAAGGCAACAATCCAACATCTCAATTCAACAATCCTAGTTCTCAAGCCAACATTTCAGCAACAGCAAGGTAAGGAAATTCTGCAGCAACTCCAGGCACCAATCCAGTTGGTGTTATGGGATCTCAAGAATTTGAGCAGTCTTATACTGGTTTTCCTATTGGAAAGGTCATTTGGAGGTAGGTTGTAATATATGGATCAGTAATGGGGGAGACTGGTTATAGACATAATTCGGATTTTGTATGTATGGTTCTGGTTCTTATCAGTGATGTAAACAACTATATTTTGTATGTCTGGTGATACAACTATGGTTCTGGTTCTTATCAGTGATGTAAACAACTATATTTTGTATGTCTGGTGATACAACTATGGTTCTGGTTATAGAGTAGGCTGACATAGTGATAGAGGAGGGTGATATATCAAGAACATGGTGATTCTATGGTTTGGGTTTTTGTATGTGAATGGTGATGTTGTCTGTTGTAATCAGATTATGACTGTCAGTCATTTGTGGTTTATGAACTCATATATCTGGATTGGATTTTGTTGAGATGAGTAATTGTTTCCATATGCTTGCTGTTGAGATGAGTTGTATGCAATGCAGCAATTCCAATTGTTCCATATGTTTGTGTGAACTCATATATCTGGATTGGGTTTTGTTGAGATGTGTAATTGGTTCCATATGCTTGCTGTTAAGATGAGTAGTATGCAATGCATCAATTTCAATTGGTTCTATATGTTTGCTGCTAATACTCTCACTTTTTGTTGCTAGTACTCTCACTAATTGGTTCCATATGTTTGCTGTTGAGATGCAATGCATCAATTCCAATTGGATACACAAATAACCAACTCCAGTGCACTTCAATGCAAATCAAACAAATCCACACTTTTTCTTCCCAGGATTAGAAAAATCATGTTGGCCATCTACAAAGTACAAACAGTTTAATCACTGGAAGAACGAATATTTCTTCCTCCTGATCATCTCTACCAATGCTCCCTTGGAATTACCTTCCAAGCACAATCTTTCCCATTTGAGTTGTTGAGCAGTCATTCCTTGTTTGGTTTGTTGTCTTGCTGATTGCTTGGTTCACATCAACACCAACATGATTTACAGCAGCACAATTGCATACTTCATCACATATAACACATTACACTCACCTTTATTGCATATCAACCCTAGAAACTTTGCTTTTTACAAGGCATCACATAAGAATATGAAATACAAACAAAATGAACCAAACACATATGAACATCCATTCATTGGGGCATTTTAACAAACACCTTGAGTTCACACCATATTCAATGTGGATTTCAATCAGTACAACTAGCCTACTCTTCCCAACATTGGAGATATTACATTTACGTACTACACCCATCCTCATTACATTAACTTCCCAATTAAGAAAACAAAAACTACCAAACCAAAAATCACAGCACATTTCAAATACAGGAGAGTTGAATCAATCTTCTCCACTAATACTCCTAACTCTTTCCTTAGCATCATTCTAACATTGTTCCTTGAATCTTCAACCCACTCAAAATACCCACAGCCTTTGCATGTAGGACCCCTGTATTTGGGGCAGCCGAAAAAAATCCAACCCTGCATTATCTCCCTTCTTGCATTTCCACACCTTGCATGTCAGTCCACAGTAACCATGGTTCAAGGTTTCGGCCGATACCCTTGGGTATCGGCCGTTTCGTTTCGGTCTCGGTGGGTGCCGAGACCGAAACTTGGGTTTTGTTCCGGTCTCGGTCGGAACCTTGCCGTTCCGGCCAGTTTCGGCCGGTTTCGGCCGAAACCGGCCGAAACGGCACCGGAACGGCCGAAACCAATTAAAAGAAGAAGAAAAGAGGGGAATGGGAAGAGGAAGAACATCAAAGAAGGGGGAAAATGGAAAAAAACTCATTGTTTTACAGCAACATCAAAATGAAGAAGAAAACAGGAAGAAAACAAGAAGAAAAAGGAAAAAAAGGAAAAAAAAGAGGAAGAAAAAAAGGAGAGATAGAGAGACTTACCTCTCCTCCCGCCTCTGGCTCCCGCCTCCTGGCTCCCGCCTCCCACCTCCCCTTCTTCCTCCCGCCCTCCCACCTCCTGTCTCCCGCCTCCCACATCCCCAAAGAAGAAGAGCCCACCGCCCCAAAAGACGAGGAGTTAGTCACGGGAGTGACTGCATTTGCTTTCAAATGAGTTTACAAGTGGGCTGTATTTAAAAACAGGAAATGGCACGATTGAAAATAAGTGAGAGCTGCCTCCTAAATATTTTTTGGGGCAAACATGTAAATACGTGGTATGTTCGAAAGCAAAACGATGTGTGCGGAAAGAAACTCAGCTATTTTTTGGCAAACTTGTAAATAAGTGGTAGGTGCGCAAAGTAAAATGGTGGGTGCACAAGACAAACTTCAATTGATTCATTTATTTATATATTTAGTATCTAAGTATTTCCGAAACCGATACCGATACCCGAAACGAAACTGCCGAAACTAGCGATACAGACGAAACCGAAACTTGCTTCCGAAACCGTCGAAACGAGCGATACCGATACCGATACCTAAATTTTGGGAGTAGCGATACCGAGACCGAAACCGAAACCTAAAACCTTGACAGTAACACGTCCTTGAGCGTGTGCCACTAGAGACAGACCCATCTGCATAATCATCTTGGTAGCCCGTCGTCATTGGAGTCTGGATTTTGGTTTAGGTTGGAGAGAGCTGAAGGAGAAGACCCTTGCCGCACTGTCTTTGGTGTGGAATTTGATAGACAAAAGAAAGGAGGAGAAGAGGATGGGTTGGGTAATGTAGCTAGCGGCTTGTTTTGATTTAGTGGCCGTTGATTTATAGGGCAGAAGATGAGGGGGAGGTAGCCGTTAGGTTTTTTTAACATTGGGGGCTTACATGGGTAAAACGGTCGGCCCGTATTAAAGGTTAACAGAGTTAGCATTTACCATTCAAATTTTGACTGCTGCTAGCTCGAAGGACTATTTAGGTTAGATTCATTAAATTTAAGGGACTAAATTCACATTACAAAGATTTAAGGGACTAATATCAAAATACACATAATTTAAGGGACTAATATGAGAAAAACCCTATTAAATATCAAATACTAACTAAAGTATCGATGTATAATACTATCAAATATTAAAACACATATTCTATAATTTAGAAGAGTTTTGCTATTCCCATCACACATCTTGCTAAACATATTACACTTTTTACATGTTTGCCATTCTCTTCTAAAAGATAATGGCAAACTTGCAAATAAATGCAACACGGTTAGCAAAATGTGTAAGGTGAATAGCAACACAATTTCAGTAACGATGCGAGTCAAATTATACATTTTGATTAACAATTTGCATTTATTTACAAGTTTGACATTCACTTTAGTTAAATGGTCTAAAAGAAAATGGCAACCTTGTAAATAAATGTAACATGCTTAACAAGTGTGTAATCTGACTAGCAGCACTCAGCTCTTTTAGGTTTGAAGGGCGGCTGTTTTCTCCATATATATTGGCTTCTTGGTTCGGTTCCCTCCAAAAAATTTGGAAAGCAGTGATTCGTTTCTGGGAGGTAGGGTGCTTTTTGGAGGCATCGATTCTTCTTCGTCACTCCAGGTACGTTCCTCTCTCATCTTCCGCTTCATCATCATCTTCCTCTTCCTCTTCTTTTTCTTGTTCTTCTTTTTTATTGATGCTGCTACAAATGTTGTTGATGCTGCTGATGTAGTTGGTGTTGCTCCTCCATCTCTGCTCCTCTTCCGTTGAAATTTATCTTAAGTCCAAGTAAGTGTTCTTCTTCTTCTCATATTTCAGTTGATGCTTCTCTTTTTAGCTATTTCTTCCTCTTTTTGTTTTAAAAATGAGAACAAGGTTGGTTTCGGCTGAAACTGGGTAACTTCGGCTGAAACGGGTCGATATCGAGAACCTATGCGGTTTCGGGTCGATCCCCTTCAAACCAATCAGAAATGACCGAAACATGCTGAAATCTTGATCCATGGTTTCTACGATGACATTCTTTCCGATACATGTGAATTCGCCTTATGCTCATAAGAATAGGAAGTTTTTATGGATAAACTTGTGACCTGTAAGAGCCTAATTAGACATTTTGGAAGCTTATGGAGACTAGATACTTTGTTAATAAACTTTTAGAAGACATTTAAAAAACATTTTTACCTCAGATGGACATGCTCCCTTGTCTAAAGAAAAATATTATAGGAACCTACTCCAGGTAACTATAAGAAGAAATTCAGTCAAGCCAATTTCAAATACAATTTATCTTGAAGAATAGTGATAGGATCCAAGGAAAAATACTATTTTTATTAGATAAAAAATGAAATAGAAGATAGAATGATTACACTTAAAAGGGGATAATCGCCCTCCCAAGACGCCGGTAAGCGAGGACGTCCGCACTCTCCTAAGATCTACCTAAGAACTCTCTCAAAACAACTCAATAATCAAGCATCCTCTAAATGACGGCTAGACCTAGTTTAAATAAGAAAATAAGAAAACACTACTTGTAGTGCATAAAGCAATTCCCCCCGACTAGTTTTGCGCACAGTAATTTCCTCTCCTCCTTAGCAGCGCATGGATCTATCATTACTCCGACCCTGAAAATCCACATTGTCCTCAAGGTGGTTCATAAAATCCATGGACGGTGCTGCTCCAAGCAGTTCGACACCATTGGTCACCATGACCCCCTCAGGACCCCTCTCCTCGCCCACCGTAGCCTCCAGTGTGACCCACATACTCCTTATAGCCTCCGTATCCTCCTCCGTGATTGCCGGAACGCCCCTCATAAGTGTGAGGTGGATGCCCCCTATCGTCACCGTACTGAGGGTCGGGAGACTCCTGAAAACCCCCTCTGTTATCATAGTGCCCATGTCTCTCTTCGGGATCAAATCCGCCGTCAAAACCACGAGTCGCCTCCGAATAGGGAAAATATCCTCTCGTAAAATGCTGTTGTGGCTCCCGCCCCTGTGGTGGAGGCTGCGAAGCCCCACAAGGCCCACGGGGACCTCCTGTCGGTCGGTAGTCAGGTGGGTGCAATATTTTTCGTGTCGTACCTCCCTGCGTCTCCCATAGCCCCTCCTAGAATCGTCGCCTTTGTCGACATTACCTCCCCAATCATGCTCACTCCCAGCATATTCCTCAACATTATCCTCAAAGTCTGGATCCTTGTCATAGTCGGTCTGAAATACCTTGTAGGCTGGAAATACTTTGCGGCGTCGCCTCTCTGCCGCATACCGAGGCCCATGAAGGCCCGAGACCTCCACGTCATCCTCGGCCCTCGAAAGAAGCCCAAATTTGTCATCGAAGTCTTGGCGTGCTCCCCGCATGTTCCGGGGTCCCGGGTCATCCTTCCAGGGCTCAAAACGTCTCCGACGGACTTGCACGGGCATTGCAGAGTCCCTGCAGTGGTCTGCAGTGTGCCTGCAGGTCCCTGCAGTGTGCCTGTAGGTTCTGCGCAGGGACATGCAGGCCCACTGTGGGCTGCAGGCCCTGCAGTGGGCTGCAGCAGGCCTGCAGTGGCTTGCAGGCCCACTGCAGGCCCTGTTGGTCCTGTAATTGGTCGCTGAACCCCCATGACGGCTAGGGTTTTTCTGATCCGTCGGATGTTCTACTGCTCTGTTGGATCCCTCCGCCTTGTTTGATAGATGACCTCCTTTGAACTCTTCTTCCGTCTCTTTCTTTTTCGTCAAAGTTGTTGCCGTTTGTCCTAGATCTGAATTTTCATCCAGATCTGGATCTGAAAATTTCAGATCTGGATTCTCCTCTTCCAAGATCACCCCCTTTTGATTGGGGATCCTCGTCGTCTTTAGATCCGCGAATTGTTGCATCATGATTTGCATGAAGGTTTCCAATTTTTCATCCATTCGTGCCTCAAGCCCTTTTATCGATGCCTTGACCTCAGGCCTGAGATCCTCCATAGACTTCTTCACATCTTTAATTTCGCCATCGACACTTTCCTCCAAAGCTTCGATCTTTTTGGTTGTAGCCGTCTCCATTGATGTCAAGATCGTCGCTCTGATACCAAATGATAGGATCCAAGGAAAAATACTATTTTTATTAGATAAAAACTGAAATAGAAGATAGAATGATTACACTTAAAAGTGGATAATCGCCATCCCAAGACGCCGGTAAGTGAGGACGTCCGCACTCTCCTAAGAACTACCTAAGAACTCTCTCGAAACAACTCAATAATCAAGCATCCTCTAAATGACGGCTAGACCTAGTTTAAATAAGAAAATAAGAAAACCCAACTTGTAGTGCATAAAGCAATTCCCCCGACTAGTTGTGCGCAAAGTAATTCCCTCCCCTCCTTAGCCGCGCACAGATACCAAATGATAGGATCCAAGGAAAAATACTATTTTTATTAGATAAAAACTGAAATAGAAGATAGAATGATTACACTTAAAAGGGGAAATCGCCCTCCCAAGACGCCGGTAAACAAGGACGTCCGTACTCTCCTAAGATCTACCTAAGAACTCTCTCGAAACAACTCAATAATCACGCATCCTCTAAATGACGGCTAGACCTAGTTTAAATAAGAAAATAAAAAAACCCTACTTGTAGTGCATAAAGCAATTCCCCCGACTAGTTGTGCGCAAAGTAATTTTCTCCCCTCTTTAGCCGCGCACGGATCTATCAAATAGCATGGATGAATTTAACTTCCATTTATTGGGATCCAATTCCAACTGGTTTTTTTGGCTCACTTTGTTCATAAGAGAATTGGATATGAATGATAATTGGAAAGCACCATCCAAGCTGATTTATGGTTGACGTTAATGAGGAAGATTGCTCCTCAGGTGGATGAGCTAGAGCTGCATTAGAAAATTAGGTACATCGGGCTACAAGCAACTAGCCATCAAGGTTATAAGACATAATCCTATGTTCTTAATAGTTACGCTTGGCTGTTGGCTAAGAACTTTGCTCCAATTTGGAGAAGTTGACATCATGCTGGTAACTTTTGTCCATTCTTTTTTGAAGATTTGCCTACTTTGAGCCAAGCTGCCATGCAGATCCCCTTTTAAGGGAAGGGCGTAGGTGATCACAATGGTGACATAAACATATTTTAAATGACATGTAAAATGTATTTATACATTACTACATATGAAGTTAATAATGCGACTACATAATAGATATGTTAAAATTTTATACACCTAAAAATATAAAAAGTTTAGCTTCTATTGCACTGTATGTTTGTCTGTATATAAGAAATAAATAATTGTCATTTAATATACTGACTGTATACACTAGGGAAGAATTATAATCAACATAAGTATTTATTCAATCATGCATGTAAATCACCTGGATTTTTGAAAAAATTTAAATTTTATACACATTATTTACAGTAGGTGTCATTGAAATCAAACCGAGAACTCGATTCCGGTTTTGGGTTCATTTCCTTCAACAAAAATTGGTTTCGTGCCTTCCTGCAAGTTTCGTTTTAGTTTTTTACCATTATTACCATGCATATACTTGTATGTATGCATATTTGTAATAACTGATTTTACTAGGATATCCATGTAAAAGTGAAAGTATTAGGAATTTGAGCGTAAAATGATGGATCAAATGTGGTCAAATTAATGTGTTACAATAAGTGTTACTGAAATCAAGGTTTGAGAACTCGATTTCTGTTTTGGTTTCATTTCCTTCACAAAAAATTGGTTTCGGTCCTTTCTTCGATGGTTTCATCGGTTTCATTCCAAGTCTCGGTTTCCTTTTTACCATTATTTCCATGCATATAATTTTATGTACGCATATTTGTAATAACTGATTTTACTAGGAAATCCATGTAAATGTAAAAGTATTAAGAATTTGAGCGTAAAATGATGTATCTAATGTGCTCAAAATAATGTGTGTCGAATCGGGTCAAGTTAGTAAGTGTTAGTTTGGATCAGATCCACACAACTTTATCTTGGATCAGATTCACAACCCAATAAGACTCACATGTCCTTTCCCATACCCCTAATCACTTCGTGAAAGCCTATCTGGTGGTTGCCCCCAAAAGAAAAAAAATCATCCCATGAGAACGCGTGAGGAGCTGCAGGCAGAATTCGATCGCAACAATCTGAAACAGAAAGAGATGCTACAGGTAGCATTGCTCTTGACACATCAAAGCAGAGAGGGAGGCTACAGGTGGAATCGATTGCGTAAATTGAATCATGATTGTGACTTTCACTTCCAGGTAACTGATCCTCTTGTTTCTACTACTACTGCTGCCTTTTTTGGGTTTCAGAGCTTTTTGGGTTTGGCATTTATTTTTTGATTTTTTTTGGCAATAACCTAAGAAATTTCTCTACGGCTTTTGTAGATTTGCGTCAAATAATCTTGTCGTGATTGTTATTATAGGATTTTCAGGTGTTTTGACTGGTTTCATCCAAAACCAAGATTTAAGCACTATTTCATACCAATTCCTTTCGAAGCCGATAAGAAATGGTCAAACATGTTGTGTATTGGATTCCCCAATACATGTTTTAATGATGAGCAAACATTATCCTTTGTTCAAACTTCTGATGAATCTCTTTAGTGTGAAAGGCACAAAAAGACCAAGTGTAGATTGATCAAGCATGGAAGATAACAAAGCAAGATCACAAACCAAGCTTGACAAATAATGGTGAGGGTGTGACTCCAATGTAACAAGATGAGAAAAAATTATATGACAAGAAGATGAAGATCAAATGCTACAAGATCTTTAAAACAATTCATATATTTGGTGTAATATTTTATTTGTAGTCTTAGAATGCCTTGAAGATGTCACACACACATAAAACCAGAGGACATAAGTAGAATTAATAGAAACTAATTCATACATAAATCCATAGGTTTCTGATGGGCTTTCCGGCCCATCTAATACCATGCGGGTTTATACCCGCAGGAAAGGGGTGCGGGCCCAGGCCCAAGCCCAGGCCGCATCCCTTGCCGCACGCCCTAATCCTAGCTGCACCCCTTTTGGCCGCATGCCCTAGCCCTAGTTTTGATTATAAATAAGGGGGTAGCCGCTTGTTTTTACCTATGCTATGATTATTGTGATTTGTGTGATTACATAGGTAGACGAGTGCAGACGTCCTCTTTGGCGTCTTGGGAGGACAGCGCACCTCTTTTGCGTTCAGTTATCTTGTTCTAGCTACTATTTTGTCAATAAAAATCGTATCTTTTGTTAGTTCCTAACAATTTGGTATCAGAGCACGTGACGATCCATGGCGGCTTCGACAAGATCGCACGACAAAATTGAGGCTTTGGAGACAAAGTTCACGAGCGAAATCGAGGCGATAAAGAAATCGTCGGCGGTGAACGATGAGTCCATGTCAAAATTAACTACCTCCATCTCCCAATTGGCATCAAATCAAGCGAAGCACGACGATCAATTCGCGCAATTGATGGGAGCCCTAAATCAACTGGCGACAAACAACAAAGGAGAAGGAAAAAGAGGAGATTTTTACCCAAAATCAACCCTATTACGTGGAGGAGTTGGTCGAGGAAAACGACGAGGGGCCATGGAAGGTCGACTACCTCGAGGAGGTACGCGGAAGGCGGTGGAGAGCCAAAGGGGGGTGGCGGCCCTAGCCGCCCCAATTGGGAGCGACGCGCCAACGAGAAGGCTAGGCCGAACCCACAAAACAGCCCGGGGGTTCGGCCGCTGCGGGAGAGGGGCGGGGGCCTTCCCCCGCCTACGCCGACTTCCGGCAGGGGGGGCCCAGGCCCTGTCGGATGGGGCCGGCGAACCCGCCGGACCTCCGACAGGGCCCGTCGGCCCTGCCAGAGGCCCGGCAGGGCCTGCAGCCCCTCCGACAAGGCCGGAGGGGCCCGCCTGAGTCCCGCCGAGGACGGGAACCCCCTGGCAGCCGCCAGGGGAGGTGATGCACACGGCCAGGGCCGGGGGGGTTTTCGAGCCCCCGGGCAGCGGACAGCGGTAGAGGATGGACTCGGACAGTTTTTTGGAGGCTTTTTCGACCTTTCGGATCGCCGGCCAACAGCTAAGGACCCATTTTACGTAGACGGACGCGGGAGAGATCATTATTATGACGACAGGGGGTGGCTACGAGGCAGAGTTCGGCGAAGATGCAGGTTGGGATGATTTTGAGGGCCGACTGGGAGGTTACCGAGGAGACTATTGGGGTCGCGGAGGAGGGCCACCTAGACAGTACGAGACTCGGGACGAGAGAAGACAGCACTATCGTCCGCATCACAGAGAGGATGGGAGGCCCGAGCAGGGGCACTTTGGGGGAGAGTGCAAGGTGCGGAAGCTGACGATGCCGCTATTTTCGGGGGAGGATTCACATGCCTGATTGTTTACATCAGAGAGATACTTCGCGGCATACCACATGACCGAGGCAAAGAAGCTGGAGGCGGCAGCCATCTGCATGGAGGGGAGAGCCTTGGGGTGGTTCCAGTGGAAGGAGAGGAGGCAACAAATCAGGAGCTGAGAGGAGCTGAAAGACGTCGTGCTGGAGAAATTTAGAGATCCCCGTCTTGGGAACCTGCACGAGCAGCTTTACGCCCTAAGGCAGGAGGGGCCGGTGTGGGAGTACATCGAGAGATTTGAGACACTGGCTGGGCGAGTACATGGAGTGTCCAACGAGTCACTGGAGGGCACCTTCTTGAAGGGGCTGCGACCCAGCCTCCGCGTCGCGGTGAGACCCTACAAGCCCCGGGGCCGTCGGAGGTCATAGAGATGGCACAGATGGTAGAGGATGCTCAGACGAAGGACCGGAGGGTCAGAAGCAGATACAGTGGCCATATATCAAGAGGCACCCCGTCTGGAGCTGGAGGAGCAGGTACCACCACGGGGGCGTCCCAGGCAAGCAGAGAGAAGACAGGTGAGAAGACCGGCGCCACTCCAGCAGGTGGGCAGTTCAGGCAGAAGACTGACGCTGAGATGAGAGAGAAGCGTCAGAATGGCTTATGTTTCCGATGCGATGAGAGGTTCACGCCAGACCACAGATGCGCAGGGCGCAAGCTGCAGGTCATACTGCTCGAGGACGACGACGTGGACGGGGACGTGGAGGATGAGAGTACTGAGCAGGAGGAGGAGGAGCCTGAGGATCATCAGCTGGCATGGCCGAGGTGTCCTTTTAACTCCGTGGTAGGGTTCACACCGAACCATACCATGAAGTTGAAGGGGGAGGTCGGGGAGCAGGAGGTGACCGTGTTGATAGACAGTGGGCCGACCCACAATTTCATCTCCAGGAGGGTGGCAGACCAGCAGGGATTGCAGTTGACCGACTGCGGGAGCTTCAGTGTGATGATAGGCACGGGAAAGAAGGAGAGTAGTCGGGGTGTCTGCAGAGGGTTGGTGCTGACCTTATAGGGGATACAGGTGATGGCGGACTTTCTGTCTTTAGACTTGGGGAGCACTGACGTCATCCTGGGCATGACGTAGTTACAGATGCTGGGGGAGATGAAGGTAAATTGGAAGCTTCTACGGATGGAGTTCCAAGATGGGGAGAGCTGTCATCTTACAGGGAGACCCTAGTATTTGCAAGGCGGTGGTGTCATTGAAGACCATGATGAGGACCTTGCAGGCTGAGGGAGGCGGTTACCTGGTGGAGCTGTATACCATGACAGAGGGAGGAGGCATGGAGGCCAGTCGAGAGGAGGCAGTGCCGGACGAGGTGCAACAGATGCTGGCGCAGTTTGATGAGATTTTTCAGGAGCCACGGGGTCTGCCACCGCCGAGGGACTATGAGCACGCCATTGTACTACGAGAGGGGGTTTCCCCCATCAGTGTCAGACCCTACCGATACCCTCAGCACCAGAAGGAAGAGATTGAGAGGATGGTGACCGAGATGGTGGAGGCAGGAGTGATTCAGCCTAGCGTGAGCCCATTCTCTAGCCCGGTGCTCCTGGTGAAGAAGAAAGATGGGAGTTGGCGCTTCTGTGTGGACTATAGAGCATTGAACAAGGAGACAGTGACAGATATGTTCCACATACCGGTGATAGACGAGCTCCTGGACGAGCTACATGGGTCAGCCTGATTCAGCAAGATAGATCTGAAGTCAGGCTACCACCAAATCAGTATGCGGCGGGAGGATGTACCCAAGACGGCGTTCAGGACGCATGAGGGCCACTACGAGTTTTTGGTCATGCCCTTTTCGCTTGACGAACGCCCCAGCTACCTTCCAGTCTCTTATAAACAAGGTATTACGTCCATACCTGCGGCAATTTGTACTAGTTTTCTTTGACAATATATTAGTATACAGTCGCACCTTGGAGGAGCACCTGGACCATTTGCAGGTAGTGTTTACAGAGTTGCAGTACCACCAGCTGGTAGCAAATAGAAAGAAGTGCCTTTTGGACAGCCACAGGTGGAGTACCTGGGACATGTGGTGTCAGCAGAGGGGGTGACAGCCGACAGGGGAAAGATTGCGGCGATGCTGGACTGGCCGTGCCCTACCACTCTCAGGGGGACTAAGGGGGTTACTAGGGCTGACAGGATATTACCGCAGGTTTGTGGAGGGATATATGACCATCGTCTGGCCGTTGACCGAGTTATTGAAGAAGGACCAGTTCCATTGGGGGGAGACGACGGCAGCGTTTGAGGCTCTGAAGAAGGACATGGCCACAGTGCCAGTCCTAGCACTACCAGACTTTTCTAGACCTTTTGTGGTGGATGCAGATGCTTCAGGGCATGGGTTGGGGGCCGTACTGATGCAGGAGCAGCGGCACATTGCCTATTTTAGTCAGAGGTTAACAGCTCGAGGCCGCATGTTGTCAGTCTACGTGAGGGAGCTTATGGCGATAGTCTTGGCCACTCAGAAATGGCGGCCCTACCTGTTAGGGAGGAGTTTCCTGGTTCGCACCGATCAGCGGAGCTTGAAGTATTTATTATAGCAGCGGATGGTAGCAGAGGAGCATCAGAAATGGCTGCGGAAGCTGATGGGGCACAGGTTTGAGATTGAGTATCGCCCGGAACTGGAGAACAAGGCGGCTGATGCATTATCCCGGTGAGAGGAGGAGGCGGAGCTAGAGGCGCTTGCAGTGTCTGTCTTGGAGGACTGGGGCCCCCTACAGCAGGAGGTGGAGCAGGACCCGAAGTTGGCAGTTATACGAGAGGCCCTTCTACAGGGGTCGACTGAGTACCCGGTGTATTCTCTTCAGGAGGGGAGGCTACTATACTGTGGGAGGCTTGTGATACCGAGGACCTCTGCATTTATACCGGCCATATTTAGGGAGTTCCACGGCAATGCGATTGGATGACATTCTGGGGTCCTCGAGACCTACCAGCGGCTGACGAGGGAGGTCTATTGGAAGGGGTTGAAGGAGGTGGCGAGGATGGTGACGGAGTGTGACGTGTGCCAGCGTCACAAGTACCAGGCTATGTCTCCAGGAGGACTACTGCAGCCGCTATTCTTACCAAACCGAGTTTGGGAGGATCTCTTGATGGACTTCATAGATGGACTGCCGAAGTCGGGTGGGTACACTGTCATTTTTGTTATAGTCGACCGCCTCAGCAAATATGCACATTTTGTCCCGCTTCGGCATCCTTACAGCGCAGTTTCAGTGGCGGAGGTTTTTGTGAGGGAGGTTATCCGTCTGCACGGACCTCCAAAGTCCATAATCTCGTATAGAGACAAGGTGTTCCAGAGCAAGTTTTGGCAGGAGCTTGTTAGGCTTCAGGGGACGGCATTGAAGCGGAGCATATCTTACCATCCCCAAACTGATGGTCAAACAGAGATGGTAAATAGGAGTGTGGAGACTTACCTGCGATGTTTCATTTCAGAGAATCCTAAGGATTGGGCGCGTTGGCTACCTTGGACGGAATACTAGTATAACACTTCATATCACACGGCGGCGAAGACTACACCCTTCAGGATTTTGTATGGTAGAGATCCTCCACACTTACTACATTATGGGCATGAGGCGACACCCGTGTCAGATGTGGAGCAGTACTTGGCAGAGAGGGACCGGATTCTGGAGGAGCTGAAGCTCCATTTGGCGAGGGCACAGCAGGTGATGAAGGCCCGGGCAGACCTACACCGTCAAGATATACATTTTGAGGTCGGGGATATGGTGTATCTGAAGCTGAGGCCCTACAGGCATAGGTCGATGGCTTATAGGAGAAATGAAAAGCTGGCACCGCGGTATTTTGGACCTTTCGAGGTCGAGGCGAAAGTAGGACCGGTGGCCTACAGGTTGTGCTTACCCCCAGGATCCACCATTCACCCTGTCTTCCATGTTTCACAGTTGCACCAGGCCATTGGCAACCACACATCTTCCCCTACATTACCAGAAACCCTAACTGCTGATATAGAGGTGCAGATGGAGCCTGAGGTGTTGAAAGGGGTTCGACGGAGCGACACAGGAGTGCGACAGGTGTTGTTACAGTGGAGGGGCCTGCCAGAGCATGATAGTACATAAGATGACATGGATGAGATGACGGCTCGTTTTCCAGACTTCCACCTTGAGGACAAGGTGGCTCTTTTGGAGGGAGTATTGATGGGCTTTCCGACCCATCTAATACCCTGCGGGTTTATACCCGCAGGAAAGGGGTGCGAGCCCAGGCCCAAGCCCAGGCCGCACCCCTTGCCGCACCCCTTTTGGCCGCATGCCCTAGCCCCCTTGCCCTAGTTTTGATTATAAATAGGGGGTAGCTGCTTGTTTTTACATATGCTATGATTATTGTGATTTGTGTGATTCCATAGGTAGACGAGTGTGTGCGTCCTCTTTGGCGTCTTGGGAGAACAGCGCACCTCTTTTGTGTTCAGTTATCTTGTTCTAACTACAATTTTGTCAATAAAAATCGTATCTTTTGTTAGTTCCTAACAGTTTCATAGCCTATCTATGCATTTTTAGGTTATCAGCCAACCAACAATTCTTCGCTAGTGGACTAATTAAAACTAGAATTTAATAGCTGTCAACATGTCAGATTAGTCGACTAGAGTTCATTGGTTAGTTGACTAATTGCTTGATTGGTCGGCTAACACTGGTCGATTAACTGCAAAACAGAGATTTAGATGTTTTCTAACTGACTGACTTGATTATGACTTCAGATTAGTCGATTAGCTGAGCCATTAGTCGTCTAATCATTATGCTCTAGACGACTAATTAACTAGTTGCACATAACGTAATTTCCATAACTAGCCGTTTATGGCCGTTATGATGGGATTTTTAGGAGTTTTCTCATGCTATTTCCTTTTATATATTGGATGTTGTTTTTAACCTTTATATATTGGGATCATTTCTGGTTAATTATACATGTATTAAGAAGAAAGATTAAGAAACCATATAAAAGAAAAGAGAAATCTTCTAGAAAATCCTTTGTGCCATTTGTACTTTATGCTCTCATCTTCCTATATTTTGAGCCATTTTTCTATTCCCCTGCCAAGATCATATCTAAGTGAATAGAAATTCATTTCCAGTAGCCACATTATATACACGAGCTTCATCTTTAAAGCTTAAGGATTCTTATAGTTGCTCTTAAAGATTGCCTCGATGTGATGTGCTTGCCTTAAGTGTAAGGGATGGTGTTGCTCTCGGTTCGAGAGGTTGACGATCTTGGGTTGTAAGATCCGATTTTACTATTGGCAAGATGTGTTCGTCGAGTTACGGGTTGTACTTGTCTTCTGATTTGTAAGAGAGTGGTGGAAATCTCATGTGGGACCGATGGACTGAATTAGTTCAGGGTTGACCGAACCAAGATATATCCTTATGTTTATGATTATGGTTTGATTTCCTTATCATTGCTTTATCTTGTTGTGAATGTGATAATTCTCTCTTTATTATTCACTACACTTTATATTGAGAATTATTTTGTTGGAAAGCTAACGCTAACTGTAACCGCTTAGTGTTTAAGCATCCCATCCACCAACACCGGCCCCAACGAGTGGTATCAGAGCATGTCAACAGATAGCGTCAATAAACTTCACATTCATCGAAGAACACTCCATACCACACCTCCAAGGTTCGATGGCTCCAGCTACCAAAATTTGAGAAAAAGAATGATGTACTACATCTGATCCATCTACATGGACTCATTGAGATGTATAATGAGAATGAGGATACTAGTGACAAACTTGTAATTTTAGGCGACATTGCTATTTTCATAATTTTAGACAAATCATTTCATTATATATAGGAGGAGGTCTATGGCTATTTCTTTTATGTTGAATTTGGGAGAAGAAGAAAAGTGATTAGGAGCAGACTAGAGCAGATCTTGGGAGAGTTGGACTTTATCTCGAATGAAAAGCTACGAGAAAAGTCCTCACTAATTGAGGCCACATATCCTTGTATTCCTCTCATTATCTATAAAAACCGATTTTTCCACTCTAAAAACCTAGAAGTTCCTAACGAATTGGTATCTGAGCACCGATCTTGGAATCAATAGCGGTAAAAAAGATGGCTACTTGGAAGGAGTTGAAATCCATAGTGAAGCAAATGAAGAAGTTAAAGGAGATCTTTTGTCCCCTGGAGGTGACCACAAAGCCAGATCCAAAGAAAGACAAAGCCAACGATATAGATCAGATGCGAAAGGCGTCACCTTTGGATAAGAGCAAGGGAAAAATTGACGTCTATGAGGAAAAACAACCATTGATGTCAGATCTGATCAATGAGGACTACTACTACGACAATCTAGGTCACCACGACCCTCAGAAAGAAGTGTCAAAGGGGGGCAACAACCCCTTAATTTGTCGCCACGGGCACCACGGCCCCTTGGCGGCCCACCGAGTTACAGAATGCCCATGGGCAAACCGTTCTGGGGTGTGCGAGCCCTGGGTGGGCCGCCCTGGGCCTGGCGGGCCACAGGAAAGCCGCCCTGGGGCCCACGAGCCTCGGGCAAGCCGCATCGGGGCCCTTGGCCCTTGGGCAGCTTTCTAGGGGGCCCGCAGGCCTCAGGATGCAGACTGTGGCCTTCCTGAGTCTCAGCAACAGCACTTTGGGCATGAAGACTTGCAAACGGGCTTGATGATCACAGTGACATTGGGCTTCATGGAGGAGAATGAAGACTTTGGGTGGCCCTACGACAGCGGGAAAGACACTGGAGGCTTCGGCGAAGCCAAAGGATACCCACAGAAAGGCGTCTGTCCTTTTGATAGCAACGACGATGGCGACATACACTTTGAGCTTTTGTCCAGGAGGGGAACGAGCACCCTCACTTGGAGTAGCGTGGCCAATAAACTTCATGCACCACCTTGAGGACAAAGTAGTTCTTTGATGGCAGAGTAATGATGAGAATAAGGGTGCGGGTAGCAAACTTGTAATTTTAAGTGTCAGATGTATTTTTGTAATTTTGGACAAATCAGTCCATTATATATCGGAGAGGGCTAAGGCTATTTCTTTCATGTTGAATTTGGGAGGAGAAGAAAAGAGATTAGGTGTCCACTAGAGTAGATCTTAGGAAAGTTAGGTGAGAGCGGTCCTCTCAAATTAAGGTCATATATCCTTGTATTCCTCTTATTATCCATAAAAATCTGATCTTTTCCACTCAAAACCCCTAGAAGTTTCTAATGTCATACCGCAAACCAACACCCCACCTCACAATAGACCAAAGAAGAAATAGAAATGACAATTTTAAATGCAAAGGTAATGCGTATTCTATTTTCTTCCTTGAATAACAATATTTTAAACCATGTGTAAGAAACAACGGCAAATCAACTTTGACACATGCTCAAGGATTTTGAAGAATCAACCTTAAATATTTAATCCTAAAAAAGCAGTGGAAGAACAACAATTAGAGGAAAACATGTGCTCCATGGTACTTGATAACGAAGAGGTAAGATCAGACTTAGATTATGGAGATACAAGCTTATCATATGTCTGCAATAAATTATTTAAAGCTAATAAATTGTTAAAAGATAAATATAAATCATCGAAGCATGAACATAAATCTTTGAAAAATGAGCATAGTACATTGTTTCATGAACATGAATTATAGAAAAATGAGCATGCTATTTCTTTCTCTAAGTTAAATGGTGCTAATTTAATTATTGAAAATTAAGTGTTGAACATAAAAACGTAAAATACGAAAATACTTTGGTCATAAATGAATGCAATGCTAGAATTAATAAGCTTGACAATGCTATCTCATCAAGCAAATTAAAACACAGAATTTGTTTTTACTCTTGATAAACCAAATAAGAGTAAAACAAACTTACGCACAATTTCTTCATGTAACCATATTTCTAAACATAAAATAGGTCAAAATAATGAAAAGAAACATGTTAGTTTGCATGCTAATTTTGATAAAATGCAAAATTATGCATTAGTGTATACAAATTATGGATGCAATAAGAAAGTGAAATTCAATATTTCAAATAGTACAAATCAAAAATTGGATTTTACAAATCATGTTTTTATGCACTTATGCATTAAAAAGAATTTCATTTCTAAGCATAGATTGCATAATACAAAATCTTAGGTTCCAAAAAATTTGGACAAAATTGATAAAATACATATGTTAAAAAATTTATGAATAATGTGCATCATTCTAGAAATCATATGCATATCCATTCTAGGACATCCGAACTTAATGGATTTGGATTCCTATCACGTGATCATCCTTTTGAACCCAATAATATTAGAGTATCCATTATTAATGCTTATCTAATAGGATACTAAATTTTAATTTAAAAAGGAATTTAAGTTAAAATTTAATTCGATAATCTTTGATGAGATAAAATTATTTTGAGTACAAAGTACTTAAATTGGATAACTCTCACAAATAACCCCAAGACCAAAAAAGAAAAGGATGCCTAGGTTCTTGAATGCTTATTTTCAGGTATCCTATTTAATAGGTGGAGAATATATGTTTGATGCAATTCCTAAAAATGAAAGGGAAAGAGATGGACTCCCATCGTTTTACTAATGCCAATGGACGAGAAGAAATTCAAGGGGCATCATTAAAATTAAAGAGGATGCATCAATTCAGAGGGAATATGCATTTATTCGGGGGAAGTATACTTTAAATTTATTTTTATTTAGTTAAGTTTTTTCATTTTGATATATATGTTTGTCATAATCAAAAAAGAGAGAATATTCGATATTGAATTATCTTTTTTTCATCATCTTTTGGTCTAATGAATATCTTTAATATGAAAGAAACAAAAAGACCAAGTGTAGATTGCTCAAGCATGGAGGACAACAAAGCAAGATCACATGCCTAGCTTGACACATAATGGTAAGGGTATGACTCAAAGGCAATAAGATGAAGAGAAAGAATTCTATGACAAGAAGATGAAGATCAAAGGCTACATCAATAAGATATTGAAAATAATTCATATATTTGGTGTAATGTTTTATTTCTCTTAGAATATTGTTAAGGCCTTGAAGATGTCACACATGCACATATGAAACCCTAAGAAAATAATTAAAATTAATAGAAATTAATTCATGCATAAAACCCCTCGATTTCATAGCTAATCTGTGCATGTTGTACGTTATTAGTCGACCAACAACTCTTCACTAGTCGACTAATTAAACCTAAATTTTCGGCTGTCAGCATGTCAGATTAATCGACCAAAGTTTCAAAGTTTATTGGTTAGTCGACTAATCGCGACTAACAATTGTACAGTGGTCGACTAACTGCACAACAACGATTTAGATGTTTTTGACTGACTGACTTGTCGCCAAGGACTTCCGATTAGTCAATTAGCTTAGCCATTTTCCGATTAGTCAACTAGCTGTTCCACAGATCGCAACTAACCGCTTTATGACCGTTGTGATGGGATTTTAAGGGATTTACTCATGTTGTTTTTCACATCTATATATTGGGATCATTTCGGGTTAATTATACATGATTTATAGAAAAATTAAGAAAACATATAAAAGAAAAGAGAAATCATCGATAAAGTCCTTTATGCCTTTTATGCCATATGCTCTCATCTGCATACCTTTAGAGCCAAGTTTTGTTCCCAAACCAAGATCATATCTTACTGAATAAAAACTCATTTCCCTTAGCCACATTTTTATACACAATCTTCTTCATCCAGGCTTAGGGATTCTTGTAATTCCTCTCAAAGATTTCCTCGGTCTGAGGTGCTTTCAGGTATAAGAGGTGGTATTGCTCTCGGTTCGAGATGTTAACGATCTCGGGTTGTGAGATCGGGTTTTGCAATTGGCGAGGTGTGTTCGTCAAGTTACAGGTTACAGGTGTACTTATCTTCCGGCTTAGAAGAGTGTGGTGAAAATCTCAAATGTGACATGAGGCCTGAATTAAGCCAGGTTGACCGAACCAAAACCAAAATATATCCTTGTATTTGCGATTGCGTTTGATTTCTTTATTCTTGTTTTATCTTAATGTGAATGTGATAATTTTCTTTATTATTCTGATGCACTTTATATTGAAAATTATTTTTGTTGAGAACCTTACATCAACCGTAAGTTCGTAACTGTTTAGTATTTAAGCATCCATCCATAGGCACCGGTCCCAGCAAACCCTTCAACCATGCTTGATATTATGCATTTAAAAAGCAAAAAATTCAAGATTGATATGAAGAGTTCACATTCTATAAGCTAACATTCTATAAGCTAAGAGCGACATCTTAACTTTGACGTAGATTAAAGGAGGTAATAATGTGCACATGTCAAAGTATGCTCATGCATAACTTAATCTATTGTACTACTAGCGAGCCTTCTGATCTGAGCAGGTGTAATGTCTATTCTAGTTGTGAACCTGACAAATTATTTTACATCCATAACAGTTTTTCTTACAATACACCGATAATCATATAATTTGCATTACAGAACTGTAATAACTGTTTCATTGTTGCATCCACCCAATATCATGATCATATCCTATAATTTTTCCAGAAGTTTCTCAAAGTATCTGCCTCTTTTTATACTTGTACAGTATTTTGCAAAAAAACATCCCCTTCTTCCCTTAAGGCATCATGCATCGACATTTTACATAATCATTTTTTATTGAAACATGTACCACGTTTAACACATATGTTTGTGTCCCCTGGCAACTATGACTTGACCACCAATCGGACATTCATTTATAATGATGTATTATCACTCATTTATAATGATGTATTATCACGTAAAAAGGTTACTTATTTGATAGGGATGTTTCTCACGACAAATGATATGACACCGTACGTCTATTATTAGGCATGATTCATTACATTGATATAGGATAGAAGTATCAATGATAGAAGTTAAGCAATGCTCAGTGCCAGGTTTTTGGATGTGTGACATCCTGAAAGTGTTCTAGATATTACAGTGGAATTTGTTTGATGTGGATTTGTGTGCGTGTGTGTTTGTGTGTGTGTTTGTGTTTGTTTGTAAAAGGAGAGCACATTAATAACCACGGAAAATGCAAACACATAGCCAGGGTATTTTACATAATCGAATGTCACCCCGGCATTTACATTGGGGTTGACTATGCAGCACAGCTTCATGCTGAGAATGCTTTTAGATAAAATGTTCAAAATGACAAGTACTCAAATTAAAAACATAAACGCAAGGTCAAAGAATAGGTAGTTAGGTAGTTGAGACGGTATTAATGTGGCTCCAACAAAGCCTAAGCTCCAACCTTAAGATGTCGTAACATAGCTATTTAAGTGAATGAAGTGGGTTTTAATTAGAAAAATGTTAATGCACTCTTTCAACACTTTCATAAAGATCTATCAGAATATAGGAAGCAAAATACCGAAAGCATTCAAATTAGAAGATCAGCAAGTACCATATGCACTATTTGCAGTGGCAGCAGCCGCAAATAGCAAGTTATCATAGCAGATCCTCATTTCCGACATATCCTACAAAAGCGAACAAACCAAATTTCAAAATTAAAAGCAGCATTCCCGAAATGCTACATGCATTATTATTACCTTTCAGTCTCTTTTTATGGTAGAATAAGTCAAAACTACAATTTACGCATAATAATTTTAGCCAGTAAATCCATTAATGATAGTTCTTGTTAGTCAATTTATTTCAAACCATAATACAAGCTGTGCAACATAAGAGGAGCATCCGCAGCAAACACGCTAATATCTGCAGCACTAAAGTTATCTGACAATTACCATTTCATAGTTGAAATAACGCTGCATAGAAAAATACATGAAAACTACATTTTATTATTGGAGGTATGGTGAATGTTGAATTCTTACCACTAAATAAATAATGGTGAAAACAAAACAAGTGAGCATGACAGGCAATAACCTGAGCGGAAAAAATACTGTTTGCTGGTTTCTTTTTTCTCTGTTGATCAGTATTACATTCAACTTGCCTTTGGAATGAAGATAATAGCAGGAAATGAATGGCATATGCTCCATTACGACCATACACATCAACCATGCCCTAAAGCAGTTCTAAAAGTTTCAGATGGAAATGAGGGAAGAACTATGAGAAGGCATCTACATATAAAAAGGGTACTATACAACATTGAAGACGAGCTTCAAAGTTGCATTGATGTTGAGCCGGAGTCTGAACAGTCAACGACTCAGCTTCAAACCATATCGCCGCAACTACAATGAAATTTAAGTGACCAAGTATATTATGAAAATAGGAAATCAGTGCAAACATATGACCTTAGTAGCAGCAGTTGTACAAGGGATATTACGTGATATCATTCAGGATAGAGCATATAGACTTGCAACCATACTGCCAATGATATCTCCGAATTGACTTCGTGAAGACTTGTAATCATACTCAAGACAGACGTCACATTATTCTTTCTGTCTAATATAGTGCATCTTAGTTTATTTCGTTTTCTTGTATTTAAATCTGTTTGCAAACAAATTATTTACGTTGTTGCTCCTGACTTTACTAAGCGATAGCATACTTTAATAAATTATTTACATCATGGCATCCAAGGCAAAACTCAAATGGCCATATATATCAGTTTTAGGTAGGGTGAAATCAGTATCAACCTACGTAACCAAGCTCCTTATTTTCTGCAGCCAATCTGATAAAACAAAAGATTTTGTATGTCTAAGTAAATATAGTATCATATCAGAATCTATTCCAACCAAAATAGGTCATGTGTAGAGTGCAAAGATGAGCCCTGCCTCTAATTCATTTCAAATTTCAACTGACGGTTTCAGCTGCAAAGCAAATCGATGCAGTGGGTGCTTTAAATGCCTGCGAGAGCAGCGGAGGTGACGGAGGTGTGGTTCGGGACCGGCGGGGCAATGGTGGACACAGCGGTGGTAGTTCTAAGGTTAGGGTCAGGGCTTTTTCTTCTTTTTTTTCTTCTTTTTTCTTTTCTTTTTTATTTTCTTCTTCTTCTTCTTCTTCTTCTTCTCTCTCTCTCTCTCTCTCTCTCTCTCTCTCTCTCTCTCTCTCTAACAAAAATCAATGAGATATCAAAAATAAAAAAAGGTACAAAAATTTCAAAAAAGAGAAAAACAGGAAAAAAAACCTAACAATAATCCTTAAAGCCGTTACCACCGCCACCCCTGCCACTCCCGAACCATATCACCGTCACCTCTACCTCTCTTGCAGTTATTTGAAGCCTTGACGCCTCATATTTTATCATAAAAAGCAACTACCACCCTTAAACTCCATCATCGATGATGCCGACACCGTTGGCAACCTCTCAACCCCCTCATAAGACAAACCACCTCACGATGAACATGATGCACTAAAAATCACCAACGATCGCGATATAAGGCAGCCAAAAAAACTCACCGTCGCCAAATTGCTATAATAATGAATCCGGTGGGCCGTTTCTACCGTCAAGCAATGCTGACAAGATCACAACCGTCAATATTATTCATCGGTTCAGTTGAGTTGACACTATTAACCGGCTCAGTTGAGCCGATCGATCTAAAGCTGAGCCCACCTGAGCCGCACCAAGTCGATGGAGCCAACCCGAGTGACTCAAGTCAACTCGAACCAATATTGTTCATTGGCTCAAATCGAAACCGACCCCAAGCCGACCCAGGACCAGCTCGAGCCGACATGCACTGACAATCCAACGGCTCGGTCCAACTGTTGACTGCATAGTACTGCTTGCTACTCTGTAAGGTATCTTCTATTATTTTTGCTGGAATTTTGAGCCATCCTACTATTTTAAAGATTTCGGAGCCATTTTCAATCCAAATTCAGTTCCGTTCAAGCCAGCTTCAAGCTAAGTTAAACAAGTACATATAGACACCCTTATTGAACCTATTCATCTTCAAAATGATAAAATCTAAAAGAATGATTGAAGGCACATGAAAGTACCATTGATACAAATGAAGATGTATATATATCTAGTGCTCATTCTAATCTCATTCTAATCTCATTATATATCTGCCTATAACACTTAAAGATGAAGAAGTAATAAAGAACTAGTATTTTTATACCCACATCAAGATACATGATAAGTACAACAAATTGATAATTAATAAAGATAGTTGTATTAATATTATCGTCAAGTCAACCTTAGAAAGAATGGGCCTAGCAGCTGAGCCTCACACACAGTCATATAACATCATTTAGATTCATAAGACTGCTCATTCAGTTACCCAGTGATATTCAATGTCTCTCCAGCTTATGATCTATTATAATTATTTTTGGTGTGATATTGTAGCCATAGATGCAACACACATTATGCTAGAACGACTTAGGCGTACGATCTAGATGATACGAGTTCTGAAATATCAAATATATATGCATTCATATTTAAAACGAAAAGAATTATGTTGAAATCTTCACAACTCAAGATTCTGGTTACTCGACGGAATGGGTTAAACCCTAATGAGCCAATCATGAAAAGGTTTTTGAAGGTCAAACTAGAGCCTGAATCAGAAGCTGAGTCCAAGATCAAGTTGGAGATTAAGTCTATATCCGTATCAAAATTAATTTGGTCCCGAAGCTAAGATGAATTTATAGCTAGAGATAAAGTTCAAGCCGCATGTTGATCATATGCTAATACTTAGCTTGGAGACACCACTTGAAGAAATTAAGTATATTAAGTTTATCATCCCAGATCATTCACATCTTACCAAGAAGCAGGTTCCATATACTTTCATTTCATTTATGATTTGAGATAATTATCAAAAAGATATTTGTCTACACATCTATATCCTATTACACTTTAAATTCGTGAACACGTTTTTTCCAATTAAATGGACTATTGCTTTCTGATCGGTTATGATATTTTTGTCGACATTCACCAGGTCAATCATGAAAAAGTCTTTGAAGGTCAAACTAGAGCCTAAATCAGAAGCTGAGTCCAAGATCAAGTTGGAGATTAAGTCTATATCCGTATCAAAATTAATTTGGGCCCGAAGCTAAGATGAATTTATAGCTAGAGATAAAGTTCAAGCCGCATGTTGATCATATGCTAATACTTAGCTTGGAGACACCACTTGAAGAAATTAAGTATATTAAGTTTATCATCCCAGATCATTCACATCTTACCAAGAAGCAGGTTCCATATACTTTCATTTCATTTATGATTTGAGATAATTATCAAAAAGATATTTGTCTACACATCTATATCCTATTACACTTTAAATTCGTGAACACGTTTTTCCAATTAAATGGACTATTGCTTTCTGATCGGTTATGATATTTTTGTCGACATTCACCAGGTGATGACATCATAGGTGATGAAATTCTTCAACTGGGGAGAATGACAGGGATCATGTTAGAAATTGAGATAGAATCCTTCATTAATTTTATTTTAGATTTTATTTTTGAGATAGAGGTTGAGTCACTTGAGTCTACTAGTTATTGAATCTTTTGGTTATTTTCTTAAAGATATAGTTTGAATCCTTTTTTGATGTTTTAGTTATTTTAAAGATTTAATCTCACATTGGATGTAATTTTTAAAATTCAAGTTTTAAGCCCATATAAAGGACACAGACTTAATTTTTGAATGAAGAGTTGAATGGAAATTTTGATGTAAACTTTCAATTTCTTAAAAAAATTAATCTTCTGTATTGGAATGTGAGAGCATTACAGGCAAGGGGTCTAAAATATCTACATGTGAGACATGTAAATTTGCAATCGTTAAATTGAGAAGTTCGATGGCCAACAAATTTATTAAATTCTTGACTCTCTTCTTCCACAAATCCCTACACCACATCCCTTTCCACATCAATTCTTTTTCATATTACCTCCCAAAAAATTTTTGTAGATTCATATTCTTTCATCATGGATTTTTTTAGCCGACATCCTACAAAATTAAGATTATAAAATTCCAAAGTATACCAATTTATATTTTCCTTTTTTAAATTATGACAAACCTAGCATAACATAGTTATATCTATATTACATTTAACAACTGTTTTTGAATATTATGGCTGACTAAAACAAGCTGATTAGGACAAACAGATTGATAGAAAGATGGTAGAGATTTAATCTTGGAAAATCAACGGTTGAGATGAGAGTTTGTGAAAATTTTGGGAGGGAAACATTTCTAGGAAAATGAAAGTTTTTGAGGAAATAAAAGTTTTTGGGGAATGAAAGTTTCTGGGGAATAACAGAGTGCACGCAATTAATGCATTTGGGAAAAAAAAAACTTTAACTTGCATTTAATGCTGTAGATCGAACGATGTTGTAGATCGAATGATCTCTCCCTCAACGCGGGGACCCACCATCAAGATGAGAATAATTTCACGCGTCGAAGGCGCCCGCTAAATTATTTTTACGCTAATTTGTTGTACCGCGTCGAAGGCGCCGGCGCCGAATTTGTTGTTCCGCGCCGAAGGCGTCCGCGACAAATTTGGTGTTCCGTGTCGAAGGCTCCCGTGCCGCTAAATATTTTTACACTAATTTGTTGTTCCGCGCAATTTTGGCTGTGGAAATAATTTTTTGGGGAACAAAGATTTCGCGGGGGAAATTGATAGATTCGAAAAGAGGAATCCAACGATTTGATAATCAAAGTAGAAATAAAGTCACAAAAGCAAGATAATTGAATACAAAAAGGTGTATTCTCCTACCAAGACGCCAATAGAGGACGTCCGCACTCGTCTAAACTATGAGATCACTCCAATATCAAAATAATATCATAAAAGACAAAGTGACGCCCCCATATAAATAATGGAAATTAGGATTTCTAGGGCTAGGCGCGCGCGGGCTAGGTGAGCCGACGGGTTTGGGCTTGGGCGCGGGTCCGACGGCGGGAATACACCGGTGTCCCATCAATACTCCCCCAAGAGCCACCTTGTCATCAAGGTGGAAGCCTGGAAATCGCGTCGTCGTCTCGTCCATAGCATCCCACGTTCTTTCATGCTCTGGCAAGCTCTTCCACTGCAGCAACACCTGGCGCTCTCCTGTGTCTCCCCGCCGAACTCCTTTCAACACCTCGGGCTCCAACCTCACCTCCATATCAGCAGTCAGGGTCTCTAGTAAGGAAGGGAAAGGTATGTGATCGCCAATTGCCTTGCGCAACTGCGAAACATGGAACACTGGGTGAATAACCGATCCTGGGGGCAATCTCAACCTGTAGGCCACCGGCCCCACTCTCGCCTCAACCTCGAAAGGTCCAAAATAATGCGGTGCCAGCTTCTCATTCCCCCTGTGAGCCACGGATCTCTGCATGTATGGCCTCAGCTTCAGGTACACCATGTCCCCCACCGCGAACTGCACGTCACAACGATGTAAGTCTGCTCTCGCCTTCATGACCTGATGCGCACTCGCCAAATGGAGCTTCAGCTCCTCCAAAATCTGATCCCTCTCCGCCAAGTACTGCTCCACATCCGAAACTGGCGTCGTCTCGTGCCCATAATGTAGTAAGTAAGGGGGGTCCCTGCCATAAAGAATCCTGAAGGGTGTCGTCTGTGCTGCCGTGTGATATGATGTGTTATACCAGTATTCTGCCCACTCCTTAGGATTATCCGAAATGAAGCACCGTAGGTAGGTCTTCACGCTCCTGTTTACCACCTCCGTCTGTCCATCGGTCTGAGGGTGGTTGGTCGTGCTTCGTTTCAACACCGTTCCCTACAGCCTGAAAAGATCCTGCCAGAATCTACTCTGGAATACCTTGTCTCGGTCCGAGACTCTGGACTTTGGGGGTCAATGCAGACGAATGATCTCCCTCAAAAATACCTCTGCCACCGATATTGCGATGTAAGGATGCCGAAGCGGAACAAAGTGCGCATACTTTCTAAGGCGGTCGACCACAACAAAGATGACTGTATATCCACCCGACTTCGGCAACCCATCTATGAACTCCATGGAGAGGTCCTCCCATACTCGATCTGGCAAGAACAGCGACTGTAGTAGTCCTCCTGGGGACATCGCCTGGTACTTGTGACGCTGGCACACGTCACACTCTGCTACCATTCTCGCCACCTCCTTCTTTATTCCCTTCCAGTAGACCTCCCTCGCCAGTCTCTGGTAGGTCATGAGGACCCCAGAATATCCTTCGACGGCACTGCTGTGAAACTTCTGGAGTATGGCCGGTGATATGCGGATGTACTCGGTAGTACCAACCTCCCCAAATAAAGTAGACATCCCTCCTGAAGAGAATATCCCGGAAACTTAGTCGACCCCTGCAGAAGAGCCTCTGGTATGCCTGCTAACTCCGGGTCCTGCTCCACCTCCTGCTGTAGCAGCGCCAGTCCTGAAGTACAGACACTGCTAGTGCGGCCAGCTCCACCTCCTCTTCTCGCCGTGATAAGGCATCAGCCGCCTTATTCTCCAGCCCCGGTCGATACTCGATCTCAAACCTGTACCCCATCAGCTTCCGCAGCCACTTTTGATGCTCCTCTGCTACCATCCGCTGTTCTAATAAGTACTTCAGGCTCCGCTGATCGGTGCGTACAAGGAAACTCCGCCCCAACAAGTACGGCATCCACTTCTGAATAGCCAAAACTATGGCCATTCTCTCGTAAACCGACCTCAGTCGGGCTCTAGCTGTCAACACCTGTCTGAAGTATGCAATGGGCCGCTGCTCCTACATCAGCACCACCCCTAGCCTGTGCCCTGACGCATTTGCCTCCACCACAAAAGGCCTGGAAAAGTCTGGTAGTGCCAAGACCGGTACTGTAGTCATGGCTTTCTTCAGAGCCTCAGAAGTTATCGTCGCCTCCTCTCCCCAGTGGAACTGGTCCTTCTTCAGTAACTCGGTCAACGGCCAGGCGATCGTCCCATACCCCTCCACAAACCTGCGGTAGTAACCTGTTAGCCCTAGAAACCCCCGCAGCCCACTGAGAGTGGTGGGGCGCGGCCAGTCCAGCATCGCCACGATCTTCCCCTTGTCCGCTGCAACCCCCTCTGCTGACACCACATGCCGTAGGTACTCCACCCGTGGCTGCCCGAATATGCACTTCTTCATGTTCGCCACCAGCTGATGGTATTGCAACTCCGTAAACACCACCTGCAGATGGTCCAGGTGCTCCTCCAAGGTGCGACTGTACACTAGTATATCGTCAAAAAAACAAGTACAAATCGCCTCAGGTATGGGCGGAATACCTTGTTTATGAGTGCCTGGAAGGTCGCTGGTGCGTTCGTCAAGCCAAAGGGCATGACAAGGAACTCATAGTGACCCTCATGCGTCCTAAACGTCGTCTTGGACATATCCTCCTGTCGCATTCTGGTCTAATGGTAGCCTGATTTAAGATCTATCTTGCTGAACCAGACTGCCCCATGTAACTCGTCCATGAGCTCGTCTATCACTTGTATGGGGAACTTATCTGGCACTCTCTTTATTCAATGCACGGTAGTCCACACAGAAACGCCAGCTCCCATCCTTCGTCTTCACCAGGAGCACGAGACTGGAGAACGGGCTCACACTAGGCTGAATCACTCCCGCCTCCACCATCTCGGCCACCATCCTCTCAATCTCATCCTTCTGGTGCTGGGGTACCAGTAGGGCCTGACACTGATGGGAGAAGCACCCTCCCGCAGTACTATGGCGTGCTTATGGTCCCTCGGCGGTGGCAAACCCCGAGGCTCCTGAAAAATATCCTCAAACTGTGCCAACATCTGATGCACCTCCCCTGGTACGGTGTGCTCTCCACTGGTCTCTACGCCTCATCCCTCTGTCATGGTATACAGCTCAACCAAGTACCCTCCTCCCTCAGCCTGTAAGGTTCTCAGCATGGTCTTCAATGACACTACCACTCTGCAAAGGCTGGGATCCCCCTGTAGAGTGACCACTCTCCCCTCATCCTGGAACTCCATCCGCAGAAGTTTCCAGTTCACCGTCATCTCACCCAGCGTCTGCAGTCATGCCATGCCCAGGATGACATCTGTGCTCCCCAAGTCTAAAGATAGAAAGTCCGCAATCACCTGTGTCCCCTGTAGGGTCAGCACCAACCTCATGCAGACTCCCCGACTACTCTCCTTCTTCCCCGTCCCCATCATCACACTGAAGCTCCCGCAGTCGGTCAACTGCAGTCCATGCTGGTCCACCACTCTCCTGAAGATGAAATTGTGGGTCGTCCCACTGTCAATCAGCATGGTCACCTCCTGCTCGTCGATCTCCCCCTCAACTTCATGGTGTGGTTCGGAATGAACCCTACCACGGAGTTAAGGGACACCTCTGCCACGTCTAGCTGATGGCCATCGGACTCCTCCTCCTCCTGCTCAGCGCTCTCGTCCTCGACGTCCTCGTCCTCGTCGTCATCCTCCAACAGCAAAACATGTAACTTGCGCCCTACGCATCTGTGGCCTGGCGTGAACCTCTCATCACACCAAAAGCATAGGCCCTTCTGATGCTTCCCCCTCATCTCAGTATCTGTCATCCTCCTGAACTGTCCTCCCGCTGGGGTAGTGCCATTTCTCTCCCTCGTCTTCTCCCTGCTCGTCTGGCCCGCCCCCGTGGTGGTCCCGGCTCCTCCAGCTCCAGACGAGATGTCCCTCTGTATCTGGCCACTGTAGCCGCTCCTGACTCTCCTCTCCTCGGTCTGGTAGTCTTCAACCATCTGTGACATCTCTATGACCTCGGAAAGCCCCCTGGGCTTGTAAGGTCTCACTGCAGCTCGAAGGCTAGGTCTCAGCCCCTTCAGTAAGGTGCCCTCTAGTGACTCGTCTGAGACGCCATGTACTCTCCCCGCCAAGATCTCGAACCTCTCAATGTACTTCCGTACAGGTCCCTCCTGCCTGAGGGCGTATAACTGCTCATGAAGGTTTCCCAAGCATGTGTCTCTGAACTTCTCCAACACGAGGTCCTTCAATTCCTCCCAGCAGCGAATCCGTTGCCTCTTTTCCTTTCACTGGTACCATCCCAAGGCTCTCCCCTCCATACAATTGGCTGCAGCCTCCAGCTTCTGTGCATCGGTCATGTGGTGCGCTGTGAAGTATCTCTCTGCGGTGAACAACCAGGCATGCAAATTCTCCCCTGCGAACAGTTGCATCTTCAGCTTCCGCACACTGCAGTCTCCTCCAAAGTGCCCCTGATCGGCCCTCCTCTCAGTCCGATGATGAGGACGGTAGTGCTGCCGCCTCTGATCCTGGGTCTTGTACTGTCTAGGTGGCACTCCTCTGCGACCACCATAATCCCCTCGAGGACCTCCACGCCTACCATCGAAGTCGTCACATCCTACGTCATCTCCAAATTCAGCCACATAACATCACCCGTCCTCGTAGTACCAATGTCCCTCCTCGGGTCAAAACTCCCGCCAAAATCACGCGCCAGGTCCTCCAAATAGGGCTAAAATCCCCTCTCAAACGGCTGATGTCGCCCGCGCTACTCGTCGAATGCGTCGGGGGCCCGCAATGGCCCGGGGAAAGGTCCTCGGAAGGGCTGAGGGCCCGCAGGACCTGGGCGCTGCTGCCCAGGGCCCCCACGGCCCTATACCAGGCCCGTGGGGGCCTGGCGGGTGTCGCCCAGGCCCGCCGGGGTCTGGCGATGCAGATCCGGGCCCTGCGGCCTGAGGAAGGGCCCACGGGGGCCGTCGGGGGCCGGCGTGGGTTCACCGGCCCCTGGCGGTACTAAGGGGGGCCGCCACCCCCCTTGCCGTCGTCCAGGGGCTCATTGGGAAGCCCCTCTGCCTTGCGCCAATCGTGGAGGCGACGGCTAGGTTGGCCGGCCCCCTTCCTTGCCTCTTTCGCCTTTCGCCGCACCTCCTCGCGATAATCATCCCTTTCCGGCTCCTCGCCTTCACCTTCTTCAAATTTCTCCTCAAAAGGACGATCCGGATCAAAAATCTCTTCTTTCTCCTTCCCCTTCTTCAAAGGTGTCGCCTTTGACGTCGATTTAGGGTTTCCTCCATCGGGGTGACTCGTCGACCCTTGGGAGAGAAGCTTTGTCAATTGTTCACCTTGCTTGGATTGATTAGTCGCCAATAAATTGATGGAATCCGCCAATGACTTCATCGCCTTTATCGTCTCTTTGTGTGATTTCTTCACCCCTTCAATTTCCCCATGAATTTTTCCTCCAAAGTGTCGAATTTATCCTTCAATCTCATTGTCGGCGCCGTCATGGATCGTCACGTGCTCTGATACCAAATTGATAGATCCGAAAAGAGGAATCCAACAATTAGATAATCAAAGAAGAAATAAAGTCACAAAAGTAAGATAATTGAATACAAAAAGGTGTATTCTCCTACCAAGACGCCAATAGAGGACGTCCGTACTCGTCTAAACTATGAGATCACTCCAATATCAATATAATAGCATAAAAGACAAAGTGACGGCTAGCCCCTATATAAATAATAGAAATTAGGGTTTCTAGGGCTAGGCGCACACGCGCGGGCTAGGTGGGCCGGCGGGTTTGGGCGTGGTCGCGGGTCCGACCGCGGGAATATATCCGTGTCCCATCACAAAATTTTAAATGAACCGTGCCCGCGGACATGGGTTATGACTAGTATATATATATAAGAGTAAATAATGGTTGACTTTTTCTTTTGCATACAATATCCTCATTCATGGTTTCTAATTTTATGAATGTACCCAATAAAATAAGTTTTACTTGCTTTCGTAAAGTTAGGTTCCACCCAGTGTAGTCAAGGCGCAAGGCGCAAGGCAAGGCGCACAGGTCCTTTGGAGCCTGAGGCGCAAGGCGCACTTAAGGCGCGGGCTTTTTTGAAAAGGCGCACAATGTATAAAAATTGGATATATAACCCCGAAGAGGTATGATATTTCAGAAATAAATTTGCATAGGAACTAGAAATAATCATGATTAAAACATCAAAATATAACATCACATATCACATATCATATATCATAATGGGTTCACCAAGCAAAAAAGTTGATTGGGTCCAATGGCTAAAGATGTAATGGGGATGGAGCTAAGAGCACTTTTTGAATCAAGAAAAAGGAGAATATTGGCAGCCAAGGGAAAATTTTTTTATAGGACATTGGACTTGAAAATGAGCAAGCTTGATGAGCATCTTAAAAAGATCTGATAATTACTTTGCTTTGGTCCCCTCATTCATTAATTTCTCCTTTATGAATCATCATATTTCACTCTTGTGGCTAGTACTCCATCTCACTTTGGGCCCATGAGAGATGCAAACAAGAGAAATCAAGGGAAAGGAACTTTTGCTAGCTTATTTCTAAAATTTTCATATGTCTGCAAGTGAATGGAATATTATGTGTGTTTTTTCATGGGCAATGATGAGAGTAACTAACTTGGGCAGCAACTTTCATTAAAAAGATACCAAGCCTGTAAAGGATTACTGCACTGTTAAACAACAAGATCACTGTCTCCATAGATAAATATGACTACACATGAAAATCATTGACCATGAATATACAGTATACACACACTGCACTGCATGCAGAAAAAAACATTGGTTAACTTATGGTGAAGAAATCCAGTTAACATACTTGTTTCTCTCATCTCTTCTTTTCATGGCATATAATAGATTTCCAAATGATTAACTTCTAGATGCATGAAAGATAAAAGCAGAAGTAATGATATGATAATCATTAATATTTTTCGATAACAGGTACATGATATTGATCAAAGTGGCCAATGTAGCGAAATAAATGAACATGCTATAGCATATGAGTTGGATATCTTCTCAGTAGAATGAACATATAATTTGAATAGTTCAAATAAGATAGAGGATATTCCCCACTAGAAGTCCTATCTCTATATACCCCACTAGAAGTCCAGGTAAAGAGCTAATCTTTTACATCTCTATATACCCCACTAGAAGTCCTACGTTCAACAATCATTTGCGAAGAAGATGGAGTACATAGTCCTAATTAATATCCAGCTGCATACTTAAAGGTAACAAGCTTGGCTGCAGCATCATCTTATGACTCCATAGTATCTCATTAAGAAATAAAATCATCCCATTAAAACGAAAAAAAATCAGAACAAAAAAAAGAAAAGAAAAAGAATGAAAAGAAAAAACGGCGAGCGAGAGACTCACCTGCACGCGAGATCACCTTCACACGAGAGAGAGAGAGACGGTGAGAGAGAGAGAGACTGTGCGAGAGAGAGACGGCGAGAGAGAGAGAGACGGCGAGAGAGAGAGAGAGAGCTAGGGCAGCGGCTTCTGTTCGCTTGTCGATTGGGAATTTGGGGGCGGCTCTTCGATTGGCAATTTTGGACGGCTGGTGGGAGGTCTAGGGTTGAAATGTTGAAGTGTTCGGGCTTATGCAACAAATTAGAGGAGAAATGTGCCCAGAATTTGTGGGCTTTTGGTTTGTGGGCCCAAAAAAAATTAGAAAATAGAAAAAAGACAGCAAAATAAAAAGGCGCGCGCCTTGGGTCGCCTCGCCTTGGGTCCAAGGCGCGCGCCTTGACTCGCCTTGGCTCGCCTGCAAACTGGCATGTAGCCTGGCCTTAGGCGAGGCGCAATAGGTGCGCCTTGCGCCTTGGTGCGCCTCAGGCGTGCGCCTTGGTGCGCCTTAACTACACTGGTTCCACCATTAAATTATAAGGTTTTTTAGAATTCGGTCCCCCAAAATGGGTTATTTGAAAAGAGTCCACCAAATCATGGCATTTGCTAATGGGTCCCCCAAATCTTTAAAAACACTCGAAAAAAATCCCTGCAGTACAGAACTGTTAAATCTGAATGGAATATTCTGCTAGTCTAAAATATGAAATACCATTTATATCATAGTCTTCCACACTATCCCATCTCCCCAACGTATCAATTGCGGCTGCGGACCACCTCATGGCGGAGGCTCCGGTACTCCGCCACCGCATGGCGGTGGTGGCTACTACAACAACCCTCCTCCCTCCACCTCCGTGGGCCCATCAGCCCGCTGCCTCCAACGATCCCCATCAGTCCTCCAAGCCCGATATACACCCCCCCCCCCAAACTCCAACCACGCCATGAGACATATCTGATGCATTTTTTCTGAGAGAGATTATTTGATTCAATTAGGTTGAGATCCTTATTTTCACCAAAGACCAGTCGATGGGTTAATCATGGTTTTTTAAAGAGCTTAACAAATTACAGCCCTACAAGAAGTAATGCAGCTTTATGCCACCATTTCACACTCAATTTCATCTTCAACATTTGGTAGCCATGCAATGTATTACATCCATGTCAACCACAACCACAGCTGATTTTTGGTGATCCAATAAAGGTCACTGGTTAATCAATAACTGGAATACACGCCATTACAACCAAATTCAGTCCTTTCTTACTTCTAATTCCAGCAAACATGAGACACCTAAATCAGAATCTTAGAACCTCCTCAACTACCAAAGCATTTATAAAACTCGTGCCAAGGCAACTTCTTCTGATTTCTTTTGTATATCAACTAACAGATTCTTCTAGTAAAATGACATGAAGTTTCAACAACCCGATATCCTTCATGAAAAACTCATGTATGCAGCAATGAACATAAACATTTCCCCCCCTTTCTAATCTTAGCATTCATAAGTTTCACATCATATTACATCATTCTCAACTCTGCGAGCATTCTCAAGATCTCGATGCCAAAAGTGTACTATTACGTTAATTGTTGAATGTTACTCAACCAAGCACAAACCTCATATCTATAGCATAATTCACAAAAACAGAGCCTCACAAAAGGGCTCGATAACTATATAAAAGAATAATAAAGGTTACCAAGCTAACAAACTGCAGCATGTACAACCGTTGCCTCGTCAATATTTTACAGGGGAGAAGGGGTTTTAGATGTCCCGCCTACACAATGGGCAAGAGACATGCCTGATGAGCCAGCTATCGATTATGAGGAGACTTCCGTAGGCTGTTAAACTTAGGAATGCAGTGGGGAGAATGAGAGCAAAGGAGGCCGAGGCAGTGCGGGGAATGGTGGCGTTGGTGGCAAATGCTTTTTAACAGATTAAACTCGGGTAAACTAAACTCGGGAATGACCTCACTTAAACTACACCCAAGTTAATATTTTTAACAGATTCCGTCCGCAGGGACTCTTTTCGAGTGTTTTAAAAGATTTAGAGGACCAATTAGCAAATGCCATGATTTGAGGGACTCTTTTCGAATAACCCATTTTTGGTGGGACCGAATTCTAAAAACCCCTAAATTATATATATTCAGATTCAATATGACCATATGTTTGTGTGTATCCTTTTTGTGTGGTGTGCATGTATGCACATGCACACATAACACACGCACGCATGCAAAAACACACCAAAAAATTTAGTGGAATACGTTTCAATAAAAATTAAAAGGTATGTACCATGATACAAAATATATAAAGAAAGCAGCACTTAACAAAAATCTCTAGCTTAAATACTAACAAGTTATGCAAGGCTAACGACAACGTACAAAATTTAGTATTTAGAACAACATAAGAAAATCACAGCTAGAAACATAAAGACGTGACGAAACGGGAATGTGGTGGTTCTTACCACATAGAAAACTAAGTCGTTATTCTAATTTGAATAATCCTTTTTATATTTTCACAACAATTACATTTATAAAATTTCACTTTTATGTCACATGCATTTTGCACATGCAAAAGGACTAGCATCAATGAGAAGGTTGTCAAAATACATTAACTTGCATAAAACTATGACAACTTTAGATATGTTTCGATTTTAAACATGAGATGTATTAAGGTACTCTACATAACATTGACGACCCCAGAACTATTACTTTTGTGAATTCATAAAAGTATGTGACAAGTAGGAATCATCATTTGTTACTAACTTACCATACAAGTAAAAATAGGTATCTAGGCTTTTGGATTCATGTGTGGGTCTACATAGAAACACATATACCCCTCCCCCAAACGTATTCACATGTCTATGTGTGGATGCATGCACATCTATTTTTTGACATGCCCATGTGTCTTACTTTTTAAGGAGTTGTCGTGTGTATATGACCATGTTGTACCCATATCGCGTCGTGTACCTATGATTCATACTTCGTAGGTTTCTTTCATAAACCCCACCATATAATGGCTGCTAAACTGAGTAACCAATCACATAGCAAAAATATAGCATATAAAACATAATTAAGTAAAAAATTATTAGATTTAAGAGTGATATGTCATTTTAAACCCAATCTTTCACAGAAAGAACTCACATCGCCAACAGAAGAATTTGGGTTGTTACTGTTTTATAGAGATTTGATTTCTACGACAACATGAACTACAAATGAAGTGGGTCCTGTTTTGGATCACCTCAAAAGAATTAGATTACTGACATGTTTGGAGCTGAATCACATTACAAGAAGATGACCAAGTTCTGTTCCCGACTTGAATGCTTCTAAACATCAATCCTCCAGCTTGAAGGGGAAAACTAGAAGATTGCAGTATGACATAGTACAATGTACTTTTTTATGTGATGTCCTTATTGAAATAACATAATTAAAGTTCTGGTGAAGAGCATGGTTTCAAGATCCTAGATTTAAACCATGCAACTGATCAAGCATACATATAAAGAAAGACATACTTGCCTATGAAATATCATATGACCCTGTTTTCCCTCCCTGTGTTCTTGTATCATCTCCTCTTAATCTATGTATTATAATGTATTCCCGTCTGCTTCATTGTTAAGTTGTTTAAATCTTTGTAGTTAATATCTGGTGTATGCCCATAACACAAAATTTGTGTAAAGAAGATCTAGATCCAAACTTAAATACTACAAAGGATAAAAATCTTGTCTCATTGATTTGATTTATATGAGAAATTTTATATGCAACTACCACAGTATTTCATGCACAGAGCTGTAGTAAAACAATTTTTGCTAAATCAGATACAAAAAATTCATCTCTTAAACTCGGTTATATGTTCTGTTAAATTTGCAGTTCTCCATTATATATTTACCTATTCTTGATCTTTACAATAGATTGTCTTAGCCATGCAAAAGAACAATTTTCAAGAGCATTTACAGAAATAATAAACTGATAAAGTTGAAAATGGACATAGGAATTATTTATAGTTTACAAATAGCCGAAGAAAACTAAAGGATCGTTGTAGGCAACATATGGGATACCTGCTTAATAGGGCTATGTAACGCAGTGACATCAAAAATGAGGCTCGAGTTTTTTAAAAAAAAATAAACTGGGTAATGAAGAACCAAAAATCACCTAAACTGAAATTAAAGGCATAGAAAATGCTATCTAACATTATCAAGTTTGGTGAAAATGGGAATGCAAGGGTCAGGTTCATAAACTCGTCTCCAACTTAAGTTATTCAACAAGGCAGCAAAGAGGAGTTAAAAGAGTAACACAAATAACATGTCAGCTTAATTTGAAGGTTTTCATTGAAGAAAATTCTACACCACACTGAAGTTAGGGAACAAAACATGAAACAATGATTTCTAAAGTAGAATAATAATCATCATTTTGAGGATGTAATGCACGATTGTGACATTGTAAATTAGCAAAAAAATTATCATACGAGCATAAAGAACTAAGTGTGATAGCATTTTAATGCATAACTAGATATTTTTAATGGCGAAATTCAGTAACTACAGATTGGATCTCCAGTCTATGAAGAGGCATCAAATTTAGTCATAGAAACGGAGACATTAAGACATAGTTACATTATGTCAAAGTCTTGTATGGCTCTTAAGCTTATCTTCAACAGAGTTGACAACTAAAGAGGCGAAGAAGAAGTCTCGGAGTTAAAATAACAAACATGTGCACAAAACTATTCCACCAGACAAGGGAATCAAAAGGAATTTATCAAACACACTGGTTGCGAGAGGCTCCCCAGATTTCAACCCTAAGAAAACAATTTCCTCGAAGAAAAAACAGAATATTTCCAAAACGAAAGAAAGATGATCGCTGGTTAATAATATATATGCCTAAGCCAAAATTAGCAAAAGGATGTCTTATTCCTTAGATTTCAATTGCAAAACCACACCATCATATTCAAACTTATATTTTTTGCACAAAAACCAAGGCCGAATCCTCAAAATCCAAATCCGATACCTAAAACCCCGAAAGAAGAGTTTGTAAAAGAGGGAGAGGGCGAGTACCTTGGATGCCTGGACGAGCTCGTCCTGTTGAGCTGGGGCTCGAATCTCTCTCTTCTCCCTGTGATCATTTTTGTTGAAAGTGAATCCCCTCAGCTTCTTCAGCGATGACTTCATCGCTCTCCCCCTCTGTCTCTCTTAAAATTGTGAAACCCTGGAGAACAATTAGGACCGAGCTCGCTCTCGCTCTCTGGGCTTACGTTTCCTTTTTCAGTTCTCTTTCTTTTATTTTTTTTTGTACCGGTCAAAGAACATACTTATGATGCGGGGAGCAATCAAGGAGAGGGCGAGGGGAACAGAGGAGGAATACCAGGGGAAGCTCGAGATGCACAAGAAAATATAAACAATGTTGGGGGCGATTTCTGACAATGCCGGCAGGACTGTCTTTGCAAACCTTTTGCACATTGGCCCCCTCTATTCCAACTTTAACATAAATGCTCCTATGTAGTATTAAACCGTAATCAGTGCTTATGACGGCGAAATATATTTTTTTAATTATTTTGTTGATTTCAAACCGCATTTGCTAAGTAGGACGAAGCCCATTGAGACAAAATGACGGAGCACCTTCATCAATCAAAATCTTTCACCTCACCCAAAAACATTTAGACAATACATCCATGCATCTTACGCAGTCACACGCAGCAACCTGGAAACGCGGTTGTTTTTCACAAGAAGTGGCAAGTCCTGCATTTAACCGGTGAAAACAATGAGGCCACAAGCAAGATGTATCAAAATACTTAGGGAAATTTCTATTGATACCTGCGAATGTACGTATAAAGTCGTTACATCATACTATCAATACACTATCCAAATACATCCAGAAGATACAACATGAATACACTCACCACCCCAAAGTCAAAAATCAGTTGTCTCCCTTGCAAAGTCCATGTCCTCAAACGCCGGGACCTCCTCCATTCTGTCTCAGCACCTGACGGTGCAACAAAAACGGAGAGCCGCCAGCGGGTCAGTGGTAAATCACAGTAATTCTAGAAATTTGGAATTAAATCGTTATATATGCATGAAAATGAAGCAAGAACTGCTGTAAACTAAAGCGGTAACTATAAAATAAAACTGACATTCAAGACAATGTTCAAATAAGGGTTTACTAACAGTTTTCTATGAGCTAAGCCAGTCCTAAGTTGCGAACCATATAGAAGAAACGGTAAGCAACTAAGAGTCTACCTGAAGCCACGAGTGTCCTCACCCAAGCCGAGCCCTTACATAGAAGCCAGGATGACTTTGAGTCCAAATAGAAGTAGGATGGAATCAAATTATGCCAACGCTACGCAGAAGACCACATCAGATGCATGGTGTGACCTAGTCAGAGACTTGATGAGGTCAAACGATTAAAAGTATGGCTTCAATCGGTCTCACACACACTCTAATATGATTACCCCAAAGCCCAGTAGTCTGTAGTACCAAGTGCATGTCAAAGTGTACATCTCTCAGTGTCTCAGTGATGTTGTACAAGCGTTGTTTCTAACTAGTTAGTTTTTACTTAGTTAAACATGCAACATGAAATATGGTTTCTAACAAAAGGCCATGAGTCATATCAAAACTAGCTAATATGTTTAATGTGCTATGTGTTTGTAGTCTAGTCACGTATCATGTTTCTAGTTTGTTCATATGCCAACAGGCCCAATGTTAGGAACATGCCACTTGTAAGGTGACAGCAATAACTTCGACAATATGTCATGTACAGAAGTAATAGCATGGTGTTCAAGTTCATGTTTCCCATTATAACACATCAAACATGTTAACAATTTTGATGTATGAGACATCATGTGGCAGGCAGTTGATTAAACTAAACATGGATAGCATGTGGCAAGTGATATCATGAACTAAAATATAAATAGAATGATGTCAGTGGTTTCACATTCTAGACACGAATAATAGGCGATAAATGGAGTAATATGCTAAGCATATAACACTTGATATAATAGTCTAAGCCTTCATGGCATGCAACAGTTAGTAAAATAATCTAATCTGGATAGCATGCATCAAACGATGTAGCAATTGAAAATATGGGGGGATTGACAATGGGGGCGGAACAACTGAGGTGATCTTAAAGAGTTCTCATCATTAATCATTCTAGGTTCGTAACTGTAGGATTATTGCACGCTAAGCAACACTAAGGGGGGTGAATACTGTATATGCAATTAAAATGCTAATTAAAACTAATTAAGCAATGTGGATTATAATTGCACACAACAAACACAAAGAGACAATGCAATCGCAAACACAGAATGTTATCCTGATTCGGATTCCTACACCTGGACTCCTACTCTAGTCTCACCCTCCTAAATCGGAGTGGTGGCTTTCCACTAGTGCTCTCTAAACCGGGACACACAAGATCACTCTTCACGAGTACAATCCCTAAACCGAGATATGGAGAAAAGTCTCCAAGTGGAGTAAACCCCCCAATGTATACTCACAATACGAGTACTAGGTTTCGTAACCAAAAAGAAAAAAAAATACAATCTTACCCATGCCTTGATAGATCTTACCAATGTGTGTGAAGGCATGAAGATTGGAAACAAGTGTTAGGTGATTGGCATGATGCACCTCTCTCTCTCTCAATGCAATCTCAATGCATGAACACTTTTAACCAAAGTGAAAAAGAAAATGAGAGAGTGAAAAAGAAAATGAGAGAGAGAAAAATGCTCTTAGTTTTTGGCTCTAAATGAGTTCAATATCAGTGAGCGTTGGTGCTAAAAACTATGTCACGCCCTACTCCACATGATACCCTGGAAGTATGAATCTGTCCCAAATATTCCTGAAGAGGCGGCGGCGGTGAAGAAAGAGAATGAAAGAGAGAGAAAGAAGATAGAGGCAGGCCACTGCGCACGTGTTGGGATAGTACAAATAATGATCCATGTAAAAGACAACATAAGAGAACAATGTCCAACAACAATACAAATAACAATGTCCATTCATATAGAATGTTTCAATACAATATATTCATGCCCAACTGTACAACCACAACTCAAGTAGAAATGCAACAACGTCTCCCAATCACAAATGTTAGGGTTGAATTTCTGCTGATATTTCTTGGCATTAGTGGCACTATATCTGGAGAGCTCAGTTTGTGGAATCTGTATGGTTTTTGAGCAATTTGAGCAAAATGTTGAACATTTTGTTGAACATTTTGTTGAACATTATGTTGAACACGGGATCTAGAATAATTGTTCGTACACAGAAACGCTGGTTGGTATCTCAGATCTGATTTGTAGCCTAGAATATCGGAGGTTCCTGATTTGATTGATTCCAGATATTGGTGAGATTTTTATACTCATTCTTACCCGAATTCGTTCCTTAATTAATGAAGGTTTGTTGAGAATATTTGGGAATCTGGGTAGTTCCTAAATTGATGGGAGAGAATATTTGTTGAGATTTATTGGTTCTATTTATCAGAAATAGATCCTTATTATATGGGCAAAATATCCGCATGAGATTTGTTTTAATCTTTTTTACCCGAAATAGATTCGGTGGTTCCTTGAATATGAGATTCCTTACCCAAAGTGATCCCAGAAATATTGGTGGATATTTAGCATTAAAGAGGAAGTTATTTACCTGGATATAGTGGTTACAAAATCTGGTTGGTTTCATAACTGAATGACATGTGCGGTTGAATATATGTGCGGTTGAAGGTATTTTTATCTGAATGATTTCAGATCTTGCTGTATTGTTTAGATCTTCTCCAGATACTCTGTTGGATGCTGGTACGCATAAGATTTGCTGATGATGTGGTTGAAGGTATTAATCTGCAAATATGGTATGAGAGATCTCGTCTGGTGACAATGTTGGATGATATGTTGAACGTTATGATACAACATAAAGTCCAACATGCTGTGTCAAAAGGCTGGAATCGAATGACGTCTTCAGCGGTTATTAAAGGTGGATTCCTCAGATCTCCCTTCAGATTCTTCTAAGATTTCTGGTATATGTAGCTGTGATTATGGGCGAGCTGAAGATATAGTTGGAAGCTTTTATTCTCTCGGAATTTGTTATAGAATCGGTTGGAGAGAATCTCGCCCACTTATTGTTGTTGCTATCTTTAGAAGATTTGGCGGAATTATTTCCTAGCTGGTTCGGTTATTGGTGGGCGGCTAATCTTCTCAGAGTTAATTGAGCAATCTTCCTTAACTACTCGACGATTGAGGGGGAGATGGGGCGTAAAGGTCGAAAAGATTGACGGCTAGGGTGATGGCTTTTACGAAAGTTTTTTGAAGAACTCCGGGAGGAGGCCGACGGCTACGCACATAGGATCAAGGGAGTTGATCTAGTCGGTTGTGCAAGGGGAGCTTGCTGGCAAGGGGAGCTTGCCAAGAATACTTCACGGGGTTGATTGCGATCACCCCTCACGGTTTGTATTAAGGGGGAGGGTGTTCTTCCTTAGAGAAGCGTGATTATTAGAGTTTGTATTCTCTGATTATTATAGTGGAGTATTCTATTTTTCTGGGCGTGGCCCCGCAGATGTAGGTGTGCGCACCGAACTGCGAAACCAAGTCTCGTGTGTCGTTGCTTGATTCTTGTGTTTTCTCTTTGTGTTTATTTTGATTATTCCCACGTACTGAAAACAACAACTGGTATCAGAGCAGGTCACCCGTGTTTCTTTGTTAACAAAGAAGGTGTGATCTTGGATTTCAGTACTTGAATCATGGCTACACGAGAAGGTGCCTCCATTGTTCGTCCCCCACTCCTCACCGGTACAAACTACACTTACTGGAAGTCTCGAATGCGTGTATTCATCAAGTCCATTGATGAGAAGGCCTGGATCGCTATCGTTGAAGGATGGACACCGCCGATCGAAATTGACAAAGATGGCAAAGAACACCTCAAGCCGGCAAGAGACTGGAGTCGGATTGAAGAATATGCGGCCTTGTGCAATTCTAAAGCAACTAATGCTATTTTTTCGGCTGTAGATGAAGAGCAGTTCAAGCTGATCTCCACATGTGAGTATGCCAAAGAAGCATGGGATATTCTCCAGAATGTTCATGAAGGAACAAGTACCGTAAAAGCTTCCAAACTCCAGATGCTAGCTTCTCAGTTTGAAAATCTAAAGATGTATAACAACGAGACTGTTGCCGAATTCAATGGGAGGTTGAGAGATATAGCCAATCAGGCCTTCCAACTTGGGAAGAAATATTCACAAAAGAAGTTAGTTGAGAAAACCTTGAGATCTCTTCCAGACAAATTTTCGGCCAAAGTTGCAGCCATTGAGGAGGCCAGAAATACGTCCACCATGAGACTGGATGAACTCATGGGATCTCTTCAAACCTATGAAATGAACCTGAAGCAGAATCAGAGGAACAAATGGATTGAAAATGAGTCTGACTTAGATGATGACGTTGCCTTGCTGACCAAGAATTTCAGCAGAATGATGAAAGAGATAAGCAACAAGGGTCAAAACTTCAGATCTGGTAACAATGCGGGACGTGCAAATCTTCCCTCTGAAGGCAAGAACAAAGGCAAAGGGATACAGTGCAGAGAATGTGAGGGTTTTGGTCACATACAAGCCGAATGTGCCAATACTTTCAAGAAGCAGAAAGAGAAATCTTTATCAAGTACCTGGAGTGAAGATGATTCTGATGGGAGTGTTAAAAATGAAGACATCATCAGTAATTACATTGCCCTCGCAGCCTCTCAGAAGAAAGGACTTGATTACAACAAACTAGCCAATGTCAGACAGAATGTTGCAACATTATGTTCAACATCATGTTCAACATCATGTACAACATCTACAATCGAATCAGATTCTGAAGCTGATAGCGATGGGAAAGTTAGTGACGATGATATCCGTACAACATACCAGATGATGTTTGAGAAGTGGATGCAAATCTGCAATATCAACAAAGTCCTGAAGGAGGAGAATGAAAGACTGAAGAAAGAGAAGGAGGAGATCAAAATAGAATGTCTGAAAGCTGAGAAAAACTGTAGAGAATTGGAAAGCAACTTCAGAAATGTTCTTCTCAGGGCAGAAAAAGCTGAATGCATATTGGAGAAGTGGAATTCTGGAAAAACAAAACTGGATGATATCTTGAATATGGGTAAGACTTCAGGAGATCGCACCGGAGTGGGATACAATAGAGGAGCTTTTGATGATGTGTCTGCTGAAAGAAGAAGTCAAGTTAGCAAAGAACTTGAAAGAATGGGTCAGCACAAGGGCCATGATCAGAAGAAGAGGCAGATTAGAGGTATAAAAGGTGCTCGTTCTGTATGCAGTTACTGCAAGTTCCTAGGCCATACTGAGAGAAATTGCTACAGTCGCATGCGAGATTGGTCAGAAGGAAGAAATGTTAGACATCCTGATATGAAGATGAAGAAGCAATGGGTCAAGAAGTCTGAATTATACAGCAAGAACACTACAGCTTCAGAGAGAACACTTCATGTTGTGACTAATGTTGTAACATTAGATACAACACAGAACAATGTTGCTGCAGATGTTATGACACCAGACTCGACATCTCCCCTCGACAATCACGGTGAGCAACCTGCGCCAAAGTCTCATGAATCTTCCTCCAGAATTATCAGAGTACTATCTCGTCGCTTTGCTCACTGCCCTTCCTCCACCAGTGCCACTGAATCTTCGCTTGTACCCTCTCCTGCACAGCAATCCACCTCTGCTTCATCTTCTGCGGCCTCATCATCTAGACCGGTTGACTTCCCTAAAGTTCGTTCACTTCTTAGCCGGTTCCATCGCATCCACGTCTCCAAATTTTGACATACAGACCACCGAAGATCCTCTGTCAACACCGCCGATGTTTTAAATTCTCCAATTACTTTTCGGCCCCTCAGAACTCGACTTCTACCCTGGACATCATTTCATTCGTCACCCTACTGTCAGATGTGAGGTATAGTGTTCTTTCTCTTATTCCGCTGTGCCTGAGCTTTTATTTGCTATTATGAGAGACAGAGGAGCCTCTGGATGTGCCTCGGTTAAGTTTTTCTGAATCTTCTTTTGGAGTTGTGAGGCTAGCTGAAAGGGGGAGAATGTGGTGTCTTTTCTGAATAATTTGGTTGTATTTTTGAGGTGATCACTGCTCGGGTTGTTCTAGTAAGGGGGAGAATGTGTTTTGGATTATTGTGGCTCAAAGGGGGAGAATGTGTGCTTGGTTGGTGCCTGTTTTGGGTTGTGCCACATAATGCCAAAGGGGGAGATTGTTAGGGTTGAATTTCTGCTGATATTTCTTGGCATTAGTGGCACTATATCTGGAGAGCTCAGTTTGTGGAATCTGTATGGTTTTTGAGCAATTTGAGCAAAATGTTGAACATTTTGTTGAACATTTTGTTGAACATTATGTTGAACACGGGATCTAGAATAATTGTTCGTACACAGAAACGCTGGTTGGTATCTCAGATCTGATCTGTAGCCTAGAATATCGGAGGTTCCTGATTTGATTGATTCCAGATATTGGTGACATTTTTATACTCATTCTTACCCGAATTCGTTCCTTAATTAATGAAGGTTTGTTGAGAATATTTGGGAATCTGGGTAGTTCCTAAATTGATGGGAGAGAATATTTGTTGAGATTTATTGGTTCTATTTATCAGAAATAGATCCTTATTATATGGGCAAAATATCCGCATGAGATTTGTTTTAATCTTTTTTACCCGAAATAGATTCGGTGGTTCCTTGAATATGAGATTCCTTACCCAAAGTGATCCCAGAAATATTGGTGGATATTTAGCATTAAAGAGGAAGTTATTTACCTGGATATAGTGGTTACAAAATCTGGTTGGTTTCATAACTGAATGACATGTGCGGTTGAATATATGTGCGGTTGAAGGTATTTTTATCTGAATGATTTCAGATCTTGCTGTATTGTTTAGATCTTCTCCAGATACTCTGTTGGATGCTGGTACGCATAAGATTTGCTGATGATGTGGTTGAAGGTATTAATCTGCAAATATGGTATGAGAGATCTCGTCTGGTGACAATGTTGGATGATATGTTGAACGTTATGATACAACATAAAGTCCAACATGCTGTGTCAAAAGGCTGGAATCGAATGACGTCTTCAGCGGTTATTAAAGGTGGATTCCTCAGATCTCCCTTCAGATTCTTCTAAGATTTCTGGTATATGTAGCTGTGATTATGGGCGAGCTGAAGATATAGTTGGAAGCTTTTATTCTCTCGGAATTTGTTATAGAATCGGTTGGAGAGAATCTCGCCCACTTATTGTTGTTGCTATCTTTAGAAGATTTGGCGGAATTATTTCCTAGCTGGTTCGGTTATTGGTGGGCGGCTAATCTTCTCAGAGTTAATTGAGCAATCTTCCTTAACTACTCGACGATTGAGGGGGAGATGGGGCGTAAAGGTCGAAAAGATTGACGGCTAGGGTGATGGCTTTTACGAAAGTTTTTTGAAGAACTCCGGGAGGAGGCCGACGGCTACGCACATAGGATCAAGGGAGTTGATCTAGTCGGTTGTGCAAGGGGAGCTTGCTGGCAAGGGGAGCTTGCTGGCAAGGGGAGCTTGCCAAGAATACTTCACGGGGTTGATTGCGATCACCCCTCACGGTTTGTATTAAGGGGGAGGGTGTTCTTCCTTAGAGAAGCGTGATTATTAGAGTTTGTATTCTCTGATTATTATAGTGGAGTATTCTATTTTTCTGGGCGTAGCCCCGCAGATGTAGGTGTGCGCACCGAACTGCGAAACCAAGTCTCGTGTGTCGTTGCTTGATTCTTGTGTTTTCTCTTTGTGTTTATTTTGATTATTCCCACGTACTGAAAACAACAACTACAAATATACACCACACATCTACAAAATCCCACAATACAAGTCCGCCTCCAAGCTACTACTTTGCTGGGACTCCAACTATCTGCCACCTGAAAAATGGGGAGGAGCATGTCAATACGTGCCCAAGTAGGAACACCAAACTCCAACTAGTATATTATCTACATGTGAAACCTACTATGCATGCATGACATGACAAAGTGCGAGTGATACATGAAAAAAGAATTAAAAGAACAATGTCAAGGCACAAGGGAATAAAATACAAGTGCTAACTACACAAGTGTTAAACATAACATAAACTACAACTACAAGCAATGAATCTACTTAAAATTTGAGTATCTTAGATCTAGTGATGTTCTTTGGAAACATGAGTAACTGCAAGACATAAGGACTTGGACCTCACCTCAATGTGGGGTGGCACTCGAACTACCCCACCAGTGGTACACGAGCACTGAGTAACTTTAACAGGGCCTCTGGAACTCCCCCAGTCTTGTAGGAGTGAGAATCACTCAAGCCACACAGGCAAAACTACCTTATGGTGCATCACGAATACACCCATGGGCCTATCTAACACTGTCCACTCCCTGTGCTAGCTGTCGGAAGGGCGTTCGAGATATATATCCTCACTGTCCAGTCCCCATGCCTACACATTACTCAGATTTCCTACAAACCCCATCTTGGGAGGTCACCCTCCTTAGAGAGGAATGAGACATCTCACGAGCTTATTTGTTCAACAATTATTGTTTATGCAATGTCACAAGTATGACATAAAAGTAAATGTGCATCAAGATCAAGTGTGCATAAGTATGAATATGTATAAAGAGCTGAGACAATGACATAAAGGAATTAAACATACACACAAGCATGTATTAGTATGGAGGCACATTTGGCATGGTCACTTATTGAAATATTCTTTTCCTTTCTACATTTCTCTCATTAACAACAAAAGGGTCATGCACTTAAGTGCCATGCCCATCACAAATTCCATCACAACATTATCACTTTATGCCATGCCAAACATGCACCCTCCTCCAACACAAGTTAACAACAATACATAGTTTAGAACTTCACTTTAACATTTCAGCTTGCAGGGAAAATGTAAACATTCATGAATAATGGCAGATATTATCCATTTTCTTTATAAATTTGCTAAAACTTATTAAATGGAAGTTGTAGATAACAAAGTTTTCTTCTCAGATATCAAATATCATAAATTTAGAGCAAGTAGACTAATTAATTAATATGGACTAAACCCCACAGGATACAGAATCTGTTTGTAAACAGAATTGTTGAGCCCTAAAGATCTGTTGTTTCTATTATCTTGCAGTCAGAATCTCAGTGATGGCAAAACACAAAAATTGTAGATATTGATGTACGCTGTCCAAATTAACCAAAATCATAGCCGTTAGATCACTGCAGTGGGAGTTCTATCATTTTTGGTGACAGTGCGTAGAGTCTGGTAGAATCTGATATATCAGTGTATTTCAATGTTTCAGTCAAGGTCTATATAGAATTAAGCCATGGTTAATAAACAAAAATTGTAAGGGACTTCATAAGATTTTCGAATTATATTTTTTCACTATTTTTAGCATCCTAGATTAAAAGTTATGCATAGATAAAACTGCAACAGAAACTGACTTTAAAAACATCCACAAACTTGAAAGATTTAATGGCATGTAGTTAATTTATTAAGAGGAGTTGGTTTCCTACCTCAAAGCTAGTTTTTTCCCCTCTAAAGACTCCATCTTGGCTCCATCTCGGCTCCATCTCCACTTCCCACAAGCTCCATCACCCAAAAGTCCTCAAGCTAGGAATGCATTTTCTTCTCTTTTTCTCCTCTCCTCCTCCCCTCCCATGGCCGAAATCCTCTTCAACATCGGTACCTAGGTTTTGAAAGCAAGAGACTAAGTAAACAAATAAATTACTTCTAGCACATTATCACTTTTGTTGTAAAGCCCCATTAATTGTTGTAGTTCTAGTTTTCCTCTTGGTAGCATTTTTAATTATCTAAGTAGTTCATTCGCTTGTAGTTTACATTTACGCCTACTTACCTCATTTCCATGCCACTGTTCTTTTGTTTACGTTCAAGTAATATTGAATGCCATGCTAATATTTCTAGTAGCTATTTTTCATGTACTCTGCATGTAGAATAGTTGCATTCATGTGAATAGTATACTAGTTAGAGTTGGTATTCTTACTGGGTCATGAATTGACGTGCCCCACCTGTGGCTTTCCAGGTAGCTCCAGAGGCATTAGTGGCAGGTGGAGATATGGATCTTAAGGTGGAGTATTGGGTTGTAATGAGGGAGTGAGATGGGGTTGTGAGGCACTGGGTGAGAGCTTGTACTTTGGGGGTTTTGTTTAGTGAAGATTGTATTTGTATAAAAGATATAAATGGACATTATTGGTGTATCTATATCAATCTGTGATTCTTTTGATGTTTATGTGGATGTCCGTATGCCTATGTATTGTTGTTGTTGCTTGGGAACATTACAGTTACTATCCCAGCAGTGCACAGTGGGCCTGCTTCTCTTTTTGTTTTCCATATCTTCCTTCCTTTTCTTCTTCACCCTTGTACTTCCCGGGTATCTTGGGGAGCAGGGCGTGACAAACTGCCTCCAAACCGAGCTTAAATAAGCCATCAAATTTGCACAATAGTTAATAAAATGGCTCCTGAAAAATCACACCCGACAGCTATAAACGGACATATTTGGAGTCGACCAGACGTCTGGAGAAGGGTTCACATGCGCCTAATCAACTGCTCAGACGCCTGTGGTAGAATGAGATGGACATATGAAAAAGAATGAAGTCCAATCTCCAAGTGACAAATGTCTGATAAACACTTACCAGATGTCTGAACCACGGTGCAGACCTCTGGTAAGCATTCTTCAGACTGATGCATAATAAGGGTCCTAATAGACAGATAGCACAAGAAAGTTGGCTCAACTGATCAGCCGACTGAATTTCAAGACTCTGATGTCTGGACCACTGTGCAGACGCTGGACAAAGAACTTCAGGCGACTGACCCAAGATTGTGTCAAGCTGAACAAAAAGATGATACACCAAACTTCTGGTGGAGACATACCAAATGTTTGATCCTAATCCAAAGTCACTTCAAAGAGTTCTTTGGGATAGATGTCTGGTGAACACTTACCAGGCGTCTGTCCTACACCCGAAAACACTATAAAGAGTGTTTTTGGGCATATGATCAAATGGGATGGGATCAACATGAATTCTAAGGAACTCTATGATGGAAATGATGCATATGCATGTGTGTGAGTGTGCATTTATTCAAGGTTACTTATAATCTAAGAAATAAAAGCAAGATTACATGAAGAAAAAAATGACAATACAATTGAAGTCCAATAATCTTCAAGAAACCACTTGCCGATCACCATTGAGCTGGGATGATGTTGGTGATCGAGAACTGATTGGGCCTGAGATGATCATAGAGGCAGTTGATGTGGTTCGAACTATCAGGGAGAAGCTACAGCTGGCGTAGGATAGATACAAGCATTGGGCAGATTTGAAGAGATGACATCTAGAGTTCCAACCGGGGGATCATATCTTCTTGAAGATCTCGCCCAACAGGGGAATGATTCGGTTTGGTCGGAGGGGGAAACTCAGCCCACGGTACATTGGACCCTTTGACGTGTTGGAGCGAGTGGGAGAAGTGGCGTATAGACTTGCACTGCCTCCGTCTCTTGAAGGGGTGCACAATGTATTCCATGTATCTCAGCTGTGGAGGTACGTGGCAGATTCGACTCATGTGGTCGACCATTCGGAGATTACGGTGCGACCAGATTTAACATATGAGTAGCAGCCAGTGGGGATCATCGATCGACATCAGAAGGTTCTCAGGAACAAGACTATCAGTCTGTTGAAGGTGATGTGGCATCGAGACTCGTCTGGAGAGTCTACCTGGGAGAGTGAGGATGAGATGAGAGAACGATATCCATATTTGTTTGATGCATCTTAGTTTTCTTTTAAATTCCGAGGACGGAATTTTCTGTAAGGTAGGTAGAATGTAATGAGCCTGTCTTAAAAACATTTTTTTCTTTTCTTTTCGTTTGTGCGGCCCAACAGCCCAAAGCCCACAAGGGCACTTTTTATTTCTCAGCTCGCAGACCCTCTCGTCACTCCTCACACCCGATCCCTAGGGCATGATTGCGTCGGCCTCTCCCTCTCCCTATCCCTCTCGTGTGCTTCGCTCGCTCTGGGCGATCGACACCACGCCACGATCTCTCTCTCTCTCTCTCTCTCTCTCTCTCTCTCTCTCTCTCTCTCTCTCTCTCTCTCTCTCCCCCCTCCCTCTCCTGCAGGATCGCAACCACCCCTCGTCGCCTTCGGTTTCGCACGATGAGTTCCACACGACCCCGCGCTTCGATCGTCTCCCACGATCTTCCTCCCCAACGGCTCCTTCGAGCCTATAACTTCAGATTTCTGCTCCTCTCTTCAATTGCGACAAACTGTAGGTCCAATAAAAGTTTTTCAGTTGATTTTCTACGGATCTGCGATCAAATCCCTGCTGGGATCATCTGGATTTCTGTTGGGGCTTTTGTTCTTGGGTTTCTTGATTTTTTTTTGGCTTCAAAAAGGTAGACCCTTATCTTCTACGCATTCAGATGCTTTCAATTATCACTATATTAATTTCTGAAATGAGATTCATAATTTAAATACATGCGGAAATCGGGTCTATGGGATAGGATGATGACGGGAATAATATTTAGGGTTTTAATCCCTACCATCTGAGTAATTTGTGGGGTTTGGCTTCCGTCTTGCCTGGCCGGGGTCTTGGGGGTTATGAATGGCCAACGTATTATTTCCAGTCCCTCTCCTAGCTTGTCTGGCCGTGGGGTTTCGCTCAAGGGTCGAATTGCTTTCCAGTTTCAGCTTATCACTTTAATTTGTGGGGTTGTGACTTCAGCTTAGTTCTATTCAATTTTATTTAGTTCTGATCAGTTCTGTTAGCTCTGCATACCACTTTAATTCTGTTTAGTTCTGAAATCCTTCTGTTTAATTCTGGAATTATTCTGTCTTCATGATTTGCCATCTGAGATCTTGGGTGTTCGCTGTTTTTGGGTGTTATCTTCTGAACTGACATCGGAATTTCGGAAACCCCTTTTACCCTTCGCAGTTGATAAACTTTGGCCTGTATCCTTGCTGATATACTCACAACCCCTGTAGACCTTGCCGCAGGTTCGGGAACCCCCCACAACATGATGTAATTCCCATAATCTGATCCACTGTTTATTAAATCCTTCAATCCATATTTTCAGTAACTAATTTCAGGTAGAACTGAAAGTAAATGGAAATCTTGATGTTCCAGTTTTATATTCAGCATTTATTCTTATTTCAGTTTGTGTGGAAGTTGAATTTCGAATTATGAAGGTAAATCTGAATGCAAGTCTATTACATATGTTAAATGAGATGGCAAATTATTAACTTGATGCAATATAGATTCTATACACAAGTACGAAGCATTGGAATATTTATTAGTAATTTTATCTTGAATATAGGTTTCCATGCGTGTACTAGGATTATTTGAATTCTATGGAAGCCCTACCTATAGAGCTGATCTCATATCTCAAATGCGCAATTTAAAAGTGACATAAATTTAAAGTAAATTGGACTTGATCCAATATTTGATACTTGATACCATGTTAAGCTTTAAAGCAGCAAATGTAACTTGACATGACACAATGAAACCCTTTTAGATTGCGCAAATTGAGATAATGAGTAAGATAAATGACATTACCTGAAATAGGATTTGAATACAACGTCAAACCGTTAATTGAACAACTTTACATAACTAGTTGGGGTTGGGAAAAACTTATAAATGAGAGAGTGCGGGAGCGATTGGAGCCCTGCTTTCGGCCCGTATCTGGGAGGATTTCCGTTCACGGATCCTGAGTCCCCGTCACAGTTGACTTCTAGACTCGGCCCAGGGTAGCACCCTGCGGTCCAAGATGGTCTCCGGGTTGCACATCGTGCTCTCCGTTATAAGTTTAAGATTGAAGCAGAACAAACTTAGTAGCATAGTCTCATAGTAGTTTAACGACACCGAAACAACCATAATTTCTTAGACTTTGGTGCGTCACTTTTCATACAGGTTCGTTAAGATGCCTTTCTATTCATGTATCGATTCCATTGTTGTTACTAGAATTTATAAGTCTACTCTATTGAGCCGTGGTACCACTTCTGTTGTTGCCACCAGGTGACCAACAAGACTACGCAGAGGCACCATTGTACGAGGAGACAGAGTTTCCGGTTCAGGGCGACGAGCATTGAGACTGGTTGGGTGTGAGTGACATTGTATCTTTATTTCATGTATTCATGTTTCAGCATTAGAGTGATGATGTACTTTCCATTTCATTGTATATATCGTTGTAACTCTGACTATATGGTAATGAAAGGAGTATTTTAAATTCAGTCAAATGCTACTTGCTCCACGTTGCATCCACTGGTAACTGCAGGACCTGCACATATGGTATAAAAGTAACTGCTCCCGGGTATGGGGCGTTACATAGTCTTGATCCATCATCCCACACCTATTGTTTTGTCTTTTCATCAAGATAAAGATATATTAATCTGGGGCAAAAACAATGAGAGTCATTAGCAACTACATAATGATGCGATCATCATCAAAATAAAAGTGGGCTAATAGGCCAATACCCAACAATAACCATATGTTCATGGTTTTTATATGATCCTTCAGACGACATATGATCCAACAGCTAGTAAAAGGGCAATGCTTAGTCACGAGTCTAAAAATCAAGTTCAAAGTCAACCACAGGGATATAAAACCAAGCAATAACCCGCAGCCAATGGCCAGGTCAACATCCAATACTCCAAAGGCCAAGCCAACTCCCAAACTCCAAAGGGCAACCCATCCATCCAACCTAATACAACAACCTAACATCAAAGGAACCCTAAAACAACAAGTTACTAGTCATCACAAAGACACGACAAGGGAATAAAGCCCTAATGCAGTCACAGCCAAGGTCATGGTGTCATGCCCCGCTTCCCAAAGCAATGGAGGCGAGACGCGAGAAGGTCCGCACAGACGTGGAGCTGTGAAGCCCCACGCCTGATAAGCGTCAATAAAACATATGCAGGTCCTTGTAAGTGCAAACGGAACAACAATAATAATAACATGGTAAGGGAGACTGATAAAAGTTAACCAATCTCAGAATTTGTCCACAACAATATTCAACATCACAGAAAAGCCACCATGCTAAAGGAAAGAGTCTAAAGGCCCAAAACATGGCCAACAAAAGACAACATAACAAAGTATTGGTGCCGCGCACCGGACAACTACAGCAGTAAAAAATAAAAGGGAAAGCTCAACGAAGACACTAGGACTGGTCTTCGGTGTCCACGTACTCTTCCTCAGCAAACGCGGGTCCTGACTCGACGTCAGCAAACACCATGTCCTCTCCAACGAACTCTGGCTCAGGATCTAACATGTGTCACCCAAAAGAGAGAGGGGCACATGTCAGCAAGTCTAAAAGACTTGGGCAAGGAAACTGAAAGTAACTAACAACCTAACAGTTCAAGTAGGATGCAATGACATGACATTTAAGTATGATGCAACAGTTAAAAGGGCAAGAAGGGACAAGCACGCACGATGTAGCAAAAGCTACCAAATCACTAATTCACGAGTCACTTATCATGAATTTCAGTTATCACGAATCACTTATCACGATTTTCACTTTGTGCTCAGAGTTTCCGTCTTTTGGCTGAAGTGGCTGTACAGGCTCACTTCTACGCTCAAGCGACCGTTTACCCCTACCCCTCCACGTGTATCGAGCTTTGGGATTAGAAACACACTATGCTCGCTTCTGGATCACGAGCCAGGAAGTGTATTTGGCATAGGGGTGCACCTAGCCTCAAGTCACGATGTAGGAGTCAAAATCCTACTCGCCGCAGCTTACATTTTAAAGTAGCGTGTGCTACACAAACACGATGAACAAGCAAGTATGCAATGACATGAACAGATATTCGCGTACCGTTAATTGAAATTAAACATGACATGCAAACATGATGAAGGTGACGGATCTAGCTTCGTTGTCAAGCTAGATCAAGGGTGTCTAGGCAGCTATCCTTTCACTGCCTAGTCTCTTTTACGCTAAAACAAGGAAATGGCCTAGAACATGGCCCAAAACCCTAAGTGGCAAGTTTCACTTGCCTAGCACCGAGGATGACGATCGACGGTAAAACGTCACACAACTCTATTCTACGGAATGGAATCGCTGCCATGACAAAACAACATTAGAACAACATCCAACCTAGTTTTATTATGGTTTAACAAAAATCACAAAACGGGTTATGATAATATTAAAGGATCGAACACTACCGTAGGAAGCGGAAGATCGATGCCGAGCAAGCACGGCAACGGAAGAAACGATCCGGGGAACCACGGTTCAGATCTGGAATGGATGGAGAAATCTGGAGAAAATGGGATTTTGGGGGTTTTGGGAGTTTTTCGGCGGCCTAGAGGTGATGGCCGGCCTAAATGGAGAGGGGGAGGGGCTCTTGAGGAAGGAGGAAGGCTAGGGGAAGATGGATGATGATTTGAGGAAGATGGAGGCTCAGAAGAAAATGAAAGAAGAAAGAAAAACGTTTGGGGTTTAAATAGAAAATCGTGTGGCGGCTGGGCAAACCCTAGGTTTACGACAGCAGTTAGTCGGTCAAAGAAGAGTTGTTGACCGACTAGTTTAAGAACTAGTCGGTCGGTCGACCAACTGTGACCGACTAACACCAAACAGTAACTCAGGTCGTCAAAATGGTCAATGAATTAGTCGGTTAAAGAACAATGGCTGGCCGACTAGTTTGCAACCTAGTCGGTCGGTGGTTGTTCTTGGACCGACTAACGATAAACAGTAACTCAGGTAAAATTAATCAAAGGAACTAGTCGGTCTGAGAGCAAGTTCTGACCGACTAGTTTCACATCTAGTCGGTCGGTGGTTGTTCTTAGACCGACTAAGAGTAAACAGTAACTCATGTACAATTGATTCAATGAACTAGTCGGTTCCAGTAGAGTTCCTGACCGACTAGATCTCAATCTAGTCGGTTGGTCCCCCTTCTTGAACCAACTAAGGTGCACGAAAAGTGCCGAATTGAAGCGCGAAGCTTCGGGAAGATTCCTATAGCTTCTAAGATCACTCTAACTCTAAAATGTGAGCGATTTGAAGTTCGTCCTGAGTGACGTTCTCCAAGATCAACGATTCTAAGGAAGAAGCTAGAAAATCACGACGAAACGATCGAAAACGAAAGCTACGGAGACGGAAACCACACATAAGGAGAAAATCCACCAAAACATATATATAATATCGATAATCCAAATACATGAAAAACCAGTCGTTACATCCTCCCCAACTTAAGAAAAATTCCGTCCTCGGAATTTCCCAACACTCACGTGTCCGGGAACAAAAGTGGGAAACGCTCTCGCATCTCATCCTCATTCTCCCAAGTAGACTCTCCTGGCGAGCCGTGTCGCCACATCACCCTCACAAGATTGACAACCTTATTCCGGAGTGACTTCTGACGCCTATCCAGAATCTGCACTGGCTGCTGGTCATACGTCATATCAGGGCGAACGGTAATCTCCGAGAAATCCACAACATGAGATGGATCGCTAATGTATCGACGAAGCTGCGACACATGAAAAACATTGTGAACTCCTTCTAAAGATGGCGGCAAGGCTAAGTGGTAGGCTACCTCGCCAACTGACGTGCATTTATATTTCATATATTCACGCACGTTTTCTTTTGTGTTTCTCCGTGTTTTTCCGCCGTCTCTTATTCGTTTTCGTGTATTTTCCCGTTTTCTTTCACTTTTCTTTGTTTATCCATGATTGCAGGGGATTGACCACGTAGGGGACATTTAACGATGATATCCCAAGTCCCCGGAGCAACGGGAGAAGTCACGCGTGATCCAGGGGGTCAAACGCCAAAGAATTCATCTTTCAGCCCCTCACCCGGTCGGTTGGTCATCTCCAACCGATCGGGTGATGCACGCGTGCACCACCCGGTCTCTGCCGCAGCTCACAAAGAAGTCACCCGACCGGTTCGCAGACCGGTTCAGCGGGGGCTGTTCTCTGTTTTCTCGAAGCAAAACGCCAACCGATCGGGTGACTCTCACCCTATCGGTTCATCTGTAGCTGAAGAAGAAGAGCTGAAGATACGGACGTCGAACCGATCGATTCACCCGACTGCTCCAAGATCCAACCGGTCACTCAAGAACTCACCCGACCGGTTCATGTGATCGGGTGAAAGCTCGCCGTTTTCTGTTATTAATTTGTAACGGATCAACCGATCGGTTGACTTGTCAACCGATCGGTTGATGCGAAGGTCTATAAATAGAACCCCTATGGTTCCAGAAACGAGAGCTGTTATTTTTTCTACTGTTTTACCTCCTTGTGACGGCTGTAATTGTTACTCTTTTGTAAGTTTTCAGATCTTTCTAAAATTTTAGTATTGTCTTTATTACTCTATTACTTCCGCATTGCAATTGTCCGATTATGATTCCAACGGTTAAATTTCATTTAGATCGCTTTTTCATGAATTTTTGTGAGTAGTTCCCAAATCTGGGATTTTGGTGGAAACCCCTTCGGGGGCTCTTCCCGATGTGTCCATAGGGTTAGGAAATCGATAGGGAGTAGGAATCTAACGGTTACGCGGGGTGTTTCATTGTCATCGGCGGGAAAAAGACCGCCTTTGACCGTTGGGCCAAGGGGGAATAAACTTGGCGGTTGACTCCCTAGCCATAGCTCACACCCTTAGCGTAGACGCTGAATCCTAGCACGCGGGAGCGGCAGGATGAGACGTTGGGAGATATCGTTGCGGGCTTAGTGCTCCCGGGATCGATCAGTGTTAATGGACACGGGAGTGCCCACTGATCGAATCCGGGAAGTCCGGTGTATCATCCTGGGCACCGACCGGAATATCGGGCCCATGGGACACCGGTACCACTTTCAGAGGCAACGTCTCACCATTAGACCCTAATCCCGATCGCTATCCATACCCGTAGGCCGTATCGGCGAGAGAGTCTCTCGTCGGGTTGGAAACCAAAGTCCCGGGTTTTCTTTCTTGTTGTTCATACCCTTTTATTTCCTTTCGTGACAACCAATCACCGATTCGGGCTAGCTCGCCCCTCGGGGTGATTCAGGTCCTACCTGACCCAAGCACAACCTCGCCTCCCTGAGTTCGATATTCCTGCACCCTACACTAACCGTGAAACTTGCGGTAAACGACACCGCGCCGCCGCGACTCAAGCGGGGTGTCGGTCAAGTTTATGGCGCCGTTGCCGGGGAGGCAACATGCTTGTTATTTTAGGATCTCTTGAACCCTCGTGTCTAGCTCATATCCCTACCTCGTGATAATTTTCGCATTCTCCTTTTTCTTTTTTTTATTTTTCTTATTTTTATTTCTTATTTTATCTGTTTCTTTCCCACTTGTTGCTTCACGGGTGTTTGTTGTTTTTCATGCGCAGGAGTTCAAGGAGTCTTGACGACTTGATTCCCCTCGATCCAGAGATTAACACCACCCTTATGCGTTTGGCCGCCGAGAAGCGAAGAAGAGAAGATCCCGAATCCATGGAGGAGAACACCCCACCTCACAAGTCTCTGCTGGAGTACTCGATGCCATCCATCGAGTCGACTTCCGCCATCCGATCTCCAGCTATTGCGGCCCAAAGCTTTGAGCTGAAGCCGTCTCTAGTGACATGGATCCAGCAGGACCAGTTTGCGGGTGCACCCATGGAGAGCCCGATCGAGCACCTAGACTCCTTCTTGGAGAAGTGTGACACCTTCCGGATTAATGGTGTCACGACAGAGGCTATCCGTCTGAAGCTGTTCCCCTTCTCTTTGCGAGACAAAGTCAAGCAATGGCTAAGGGGGAAGGACCCCAACACTTTCAACACCTGGGAGAAGCTCTCCAACGCTTTGCTGACGAAGTTCTTTCCTCCGGGGAAGACCATGAAGTTGAGGAGTGAGATCTCCTCCTTCTCACAGGCCAGCCACGAGTCCTTGCATGAAGCTTGGACGAGATATAAAGAGATGCAAAGAAGATGCCCTCACCATGAGCTTCCGAAGTGGCAGATTATTAATCTGTTCTACAATGGGTTGAGGGATGACCTGAAATCTTCTATGGACGCCGCGGCTGGGGGTTCCTTCATGTCTAGAAGCAAGGAGGATGCCGGGCATATTCTGGAAAATATGGCATCCAACAATGAGCGGTGGTGTGACGAGAGAGCCACACCAAGATCCGGGGGTATACACAGAGTCGAGGATGTCGACAAACTTTCAAGCAAGTTTGACTTGCTTTCGACCCAGATCTCCGCACTAATGGTAGGAGCCGGTGGGGCCGGTACACAGCAAATTTCCGCGGTAGAGTCCGAATTCTTTGGGGAATTCGACGGTGGTGACATCTCACCACCGTTGGATCAGGCGAGCGCACTATTTTACAACCCCACGGGGAATGCGCCGTATCTGCCAAGGACAAATTCCAACCCGGCCTACTCTCCAAACAACCGGAACCACCCAAATTTCAGTTACCGGCCACCATTTCAGCCCTCGCCGCCTCAGCAGCCGCAGCAACAAACATATCAGCCGGCTAGGCCACATCAGAATCAGTTTCAGCAGCAACCATTTCAGCAACAATCTTACGCCCCCAGGACTCAGCAGCCGTTCCAGCAGCAGCAGCAGTATGGCCAACAGAGGGCAGTCTCTCCAGTTGAGTCTCTCTTGACTCAATATATTACCAACCAGGAGAAGATCAACCAAAAGCTGGAAATGGGTCAGCGGACCTTCACGGACCAAGTAACCCAGCTGGGGTTACAAGTGGCGAACCTTGCAAGGTCACATAACCAATTACCGCCACAACCGGAGGTGAACTCGAGGGGAGCAACCCAAACGTCGGCACCCGTGCACGAGCACGCAAATGTGTCCGCTATTGTTCTGAGAAGCGGGACACAAATTCCTACTAGAGTGCCCCCTAGCAACCCGGAAGCACCATTGGTCGTTGAGAGACCGACCGAAAAATCAAATGACGCCGGTGCTTCGTCATCAAATCCTATGACTCCGGAGGGAGCCTCTGAAGAAGAGAAGAAGAAGGAGGAAGAGAGCCCGAAAGTGTATAAACCCGTTGTGCCATTTCCACAACGGTTGGCTCAGGCAAAAATTGATGAGAAATATGGCAAGTTCTTTGCCATGGTCAAGGACCTAAGCCTGCAAATCTCCTTCCTAGAAGCAATCGAAACAATCCCCTCCTATGCAAAATTCTTGAAAGATTTGGTGACTAGAGGGTCTAGAAAGGAGAAAGTAGTGCTGACGGCAGAATGTAGCGCTCTTATTCAGAGGGCAAACCCGCCGAAACTCAAGGACCCAGGGAGCTTCTCTATTCCTTGCACGATCGGGGCGGTGAAGATTCATCATGCACTCGTCGATCTAGGAGCGAGTGTTAGCTTGATGCCCTTGTCGATGTATAGAAGGATAGGAATGGGTGATTTGGAGCCCACCGGCATGACCCTATAACTAGCTGACCGGTCGGTCAAATATCCGGTGGGAATTGTGAATGACCTCCCCGTGAATGTGATAGGGGTGTATGTGCCTGTGGACTTTGTAGTCATGGACATGCCTGAAGACGCACACACCCCCATCATCCTGGGATGGCCCTTCATGGCCACTGCTGGCGTTCTAATAGATGTGAAGAACGGAAAACTCTCTTTGAACGTCAGCGGAGAGAAAGTTGAGTTTGATCTGAGATTATCCATGAAGCACCCCGATCCCCCTGATGACCCTCGGTGCAATCTGCTCGAGGTAGAAGAGGAAAAAGCTGCAGAGGAGAGCTCCTGGGAGATTCTCCTGAGAAACCCCCCCGATGACTTGGGGGATTCAGAAGATGGAGACGGCCCCGAGTACAAAGAAGCTGCTGAAAAACCGAGTGCAACAAGAACGACCCCTCCCGGGTTCCCCAAGGCTCCTCCTGTGAGGAGAACAGGAAAAGAGCCCACGGACCTCACTAAAGACGAGGTCCGGATCCTGAAGAAGATGGCGGGAAGCGCCAACACCAAGGAAAAGCCCCCGGATCCCAAGAACAAGGGGAGGGTAGTCGAGCAAGTATTTTTCCAGCCGCTGACTACTCCAAGCGCCTTCAGCTCCAACGAGAAAGAGATGCCAAACTTCGGGCATCACCCGTATCGACCACCATGAGCATCTCTTGCGGGCGTCGAGCCAACGACGTTAAACAAGTGCGCTTCATGGGAGGCAACCCATGTTCTAAACTTTTTTCCCACTTTTCAGCGTTATTTTTTGACTTCATTTTGTCTATTTTTATAAATAAAATCAGCCGCGAGAACATCCGTTCGGGGACTTAAACAAATCTATTGGTTTTTGCAGGAAACAAGCCCCAACCGATCGGATGACAACTCACCCGATCGGTTGGGATGTATCAGATACATGCCGAGATCTGTCCCCATATGACCCGATCGGTTGAGTAATGAAGAGACCGGGTGGCAGACCGGGTGAGCTGGGGAGAACTCTCGGAAATTTTTGGGGAATATCAACCGATCGGTTGAGTTCGAGCGCGATCGGTTGACGTGACCGGGTGAGCATCCCTAAGTTCTCGGGAAAATGAGTGGAGCGGCCAACCGATCGGTTGACAAGTCAACCGACCGGTTCGCCTGTAGCATTTCTTCGGCAAGAATTTCGACCTAACCGTCAACCGATCGGGTGACAAGTCACCCGATCGGTTCGACTTAAAACCCTATATAAACCCCCCGACACCCGCGCGTTTTCACCCTCGCCCGATCGCAAAATCCGTCGTCGTTTCGCCTTCCCCTCTTCCCCAACAACCGATCCTCACTCCCCCACGTCCTCTACTCCTCCATTACTCCCTCTCTCCACCTCCTCCATCAATCCCTCCATCATCTACACCCTCTCTCTCCTCCCATTCCGAATTTTTGACCTAGTTTTCCCCCAAACCACACCCATCCAAAAATTCTTGCCGAATGTGAACGCCGCGGCTCCACGCTACTCTCGCTGAACAGTGTGGGGGCATCTACGAGCAAGCTCCGCCATTTCGCTTGGGTACACTCGCTCCTAAGCTTATATTTATATATTTGCCCTATAAATTGTGCTTGCTCGTTTGCTTGTGTTAGTGTGCATCCACTGTTTTTACACTCATTCATACACGCACACTCACACATGGCTAAGGATAAGGACAAGGGAAGGGAATTATGCGGGAAGAGGAGCCGTCTCGAAAGAGACGAAAACAAACACGCCCCCCTTCCCGTACACGAGCACTTACACTTGGCCCTCCTCCGCCTGTTATCCCCCCTGTGGACCCAATGTTGGGCCCGCATGGGTATATTTTTCGGAACCAGGAGCACAAAGATTTTTACCGTAGGCTTGATGCTCGAGGGCATCTATCCACTAAGTTCCTGCACGCACGTACACTTGTCGATCTCGGTGTCTTCACCGAGGTCGAATCTCTTTTCGCTAACTTAGGATGGTTGGCCTTTCTTAATGCACATGCCATATCCTACCCGGCACTCACACTCGAATTTCTCTCTACACTTGTTTGGGAGTCCGGGTCGATCATTAAATTCAGGGTGCGTAACCGTAGTGTCACCACAAATCTGAACACGATTAATGATATATTTGGTTTCCCTAATCTCGGGGATGATTCCATCCGACACTACGGGTACACGCCCGAGTTTGATGTCGATCAATTCTGGTTCCGCCTCACATTGATCCGTGACTATCCCCGAGGAAGGGCCAAGGCCTCCTCCATCATTCATCCCGTGTTTCGTTTAGCCCACAGGATCATTTCATCTGCATTCTTTCCTAGGGACGAGTCCGGCACTGTGACTATCCCTGACCTTTTTATCCTTTGGGCCATGACTTTTCCTTATGTCCGGGATGATGATGGAGTTAGCTTCAGGGCCCCTACCGTCCCCATCCATGGCAGCGATTGGCTTGTTTACAAGCTACTCGAGATCAGCCGGGCCGGTAATGGGAAGTTTTGTTGTGGGGGCATCATCACGATCATCTGCTCTCACGCCCAATTCAATATTACCATCCCCGATAATCTTCCAGCTGCCGCAGGACCCTCACATCTTGATATTGATGTCCTGCGGCACATCCACATGATTAAACCCCGCTCGGATGGCCGCTTCATATTTCATTATGGCCACCCCCCAGCCCCTTACACCATTCTGCCCAACCCCGCTCGCATGACCCTTGCTCTCGTGGGAGATTGGACTTTCCCTCCTGATCCCGACTTCTTAGCGGGGTTGAATCTTCCTTTCCTTCCCGCAGACGCCCGCAGACCACCGTCCCCTGCCGCCCACTTAGGCGAGCAGGATATCCCTGCGTCTGGGGGAGATTTAGGGGCTGGCCCGAGTCGTCCTGTTTCTGCTCCGGGACCGATCACGTCTGAGCACCTCTTTGCGGCCATTTCTGGCCTTGTCTCCTGTGCCGGCATGACCACTGCCGCCGGCACCTCTTCGACCTTACCTGGCGGTACCACCTCTGCCTCGCGTCAGTCTACATCTTTTGGTCGTAGTCAGGTATCTGCCCGTCTGGGACTTGAGAGGGAGGTCGCTGCCCTTCGTGAGCTCGCCATGTCCTCTGCTTCCTCAGACCCATCGCCATCCTCCTTTCTTACTCACCCATGTTTTCTCGCACTTGAGAGGAACGTGGCCGCCATTCTCCGCCTTCTTACTCATATCCACGGACCACCTCCACCTTCACCACCCCGGCGATCTTCTCCTCCACCCACCCACACTTCCCCACATGCATCACCCCCTCACCACATTCTTCTCCTCCCTCTTCACATCCCATCCCGGCATCCACTTCACCCCTCCCGACCACTTCCACCGCACCCACGCTACCTCCATCCTCCTCCGTCACTCCATACGTGCGCCGGAGGAAATTGCCGGTGCGCTCCAGATCCCTCCCACCACCTCCCACTACCGTCACCACCGCATCTACTTCCTCCATTTCTATTCCTCTCACCACCGCCTTGATCGCCTACCTACCACCACCACCCACCACCACCGACACTCCTCCCATTGTTCACACCACCACTGCCCCTATTCCTTCACCTGATTCCCCACTTCTCAGCACACCCCCAGCCTCCCCCGACCACCCATCCACACCCTCTTCCGAGGAGGACGAGGACTCACCTTCTCTTGCTTTCTAAATTCACCTCTTTTGTTTTTGACTCCCCCTTGCATATCTCTGCATTTCATCGATCACATCATTTCGCTAGCACTTTCTGGTCTAGCTTGGGGGACGTCTATTTTGGTGTGCTGTCGTGTTTTGTTTATTTTTCTCATTTTTGTGTGTGTGCTTCTTTTTCATTTTTTTGAGTGTCGTGCTTGTGTTTTTATTTTTATTTTCATTTTGTTTGATTTTGATTCTGATCTTTCTTTCTTTTTCAGTTTCATCTATGAGTTTTCCTGGTTTTCATTTCTTTTTGTGTCAGTGCGTATCCCCCCCATCTTCATTGCCCTCCCGTACTCACTCATATTGCATTGAGGGCAATGCAAACTTCAGCTTGGGGGAGTCGCACTGTGTGCGTCGTTTGAGTCCTTCTTTTCGTTTATTTGAGTCGTTTTTCTCCGTTTTTTTTTCTTTTTTTTCTTTTCTTCTTTTTTAGCTCTTTCTCCTAGAGATGAATCCTATGATGAATCGCCACAAAGTCACACACACCTAGCATTGCATCGATAATCACTCTCACTAACCCTAGGATTTCGAGTCCTCTTGCATTTCACGCATCGTGGGTCCACTTAGCTTTTTGTGAGTCGTTTGTTGTGACTAGCATTTGGTGTGCTTCTGCTTTGTGATTTTACTTTATATACCTGTCCAGGAATGACCCCTAGATTATCATGCTCCGATTTGAATATGCGGTATTTGTTTCCACTATATGCATGCTATATTTATATCGTATACTTCAATTCGCATGCGTCGGGATTCCACAACTAAGGACTAGGATAACCCATTTAGCCTATGCTCTATTTAGCGAGAATAGTTTCTTTTGCCCGAGTGTTTAGATTTCGACTTCTTATTTGTTTTACTTGGTGCAAATCCCCTCGTCGTGTACCGTTCTCCCACTTGGGAGAGTACACATGTGTATAGCCAAAAACCCAAAAATCCAAAAAAAAGGAGAAAAGAAAAGAAAAACCCAAAAAGAAAAGAAAAGAAAAATTGTGTATAGCCCAAAATCCAAAAAAATACAAATGCCCAAAACCCAAAAAAATTTCCGTGTGAATATTTTTTCATACTTGCCAAGAATAAAGGGAAGGCGAGAATTTGCACCGAGTGTTCTTCTCCACATCATCTCAACCCCCAGCGTTATCGAAAACACTTGGCTTAGGAACTTTTTAGCTAGTATCTAAGCTATAGTGGCGTGATTTCCTTAACCCTAGTTGTGGAGTCCCCGATGCATGATACGCTTCTATTCTCACTCTTCTCATGCATGCTTGAACTTATATTCGCCGCTTAATTCAATTCGGATCGATATTTTGGGTCATATCTTGGATTTGTGTATATCGAGCCTCATAGCACATCGTAGAAAGCATCACCATTTGCTAGCACATGACCACGCTCACTCGCGCTTCACTGCGTGGACCCACGACACTTATTTGGACTGGCTTTCCTAGGTTTAGTGGTGTGATTTGGCGTTTGCTTGCTTGGTGTGTCGTTTTTGATTTTGGAGGCTCTGATGGACGATCTAGGCCTTAGAGTTTTCTTTTTCTTTCTTCCTCTCTATTTTTCCCTTCCGAGCTCCTACTCTCACTCGTCTTCCTCGAGGACGAGGAAGAGTTCAGCTTGGGGGATTTTGACGTGCGTTTATATTTCATATATTCACGCACGTTTTCTTTTGTGTTTCTCCGTGTTTTTCCGCCGTCTCTTATTCGTTTTCATGTATTTTCCCGTTTTCTTTCACTTTTCTTTGTTTATCCATGATTGCAGGGGATTGACCACGTAGGGGACGTTTAACGATGATATCCCAAGTCCCCGGAGCAACGGGAGAAGTCACGCGTGATCCAGGGGGTCAAACGCCAAAGAATTCATCTTTCAGCCCCTCACCCGGTCGGTTGGTCATCTCCAACCGATCGGGTGATGCACGCGTGTACCACCCGGTCTCTGCCGCAGCTCACAAAGAAGTCACCCGACCGGTTCGCAGACCGGTTCAGCGTGGGCTGTTCTCTGTTTTCTCGAAGCAAAACGCCAACCGATCGGGTGACTCTCACCCGATCGGTTCATCTGTAGCTGAAGAAGAAGAGCTGAAGACACGGACGTCGAACCGATTGATTCACCCGACTGCTCCAAGATCCAACCGGTCACTCAAGAACTCACCCGACCGGTTCATGTGATCGGGTGAAAGCTCGCTGTTTTCTGTTATTAATTTGTAACGGATCAACCGATCGGTTGACTTGTCAACCGATCGGTTGATGCGAAGGTCTATAAATAGAACCCATAGGGTTCCAGAAACGAGAGCTGTTATTTTTTCTACTGTTTTACCTCCTTGTGACGGCTGTAATTGTTACTCTTTTGTAAGTTTTCAGATCTTTCTAAAATTTTAGTATTGTCTTTATTACTCTATTACTTCCGCATTGCAATTGTCCGATTATGATTCCAACGGTTAAATTTCATTTAGATCGCTTTTTCATGAATTTTTGTGAGTTGTTCCCAAATCTGGGATTTTGGTGGAAACCCCTTCGGGGGCTCTTCCCGATGCGTCCATAGGGTTAGGAAATCGATAGGGAGTAGGAATCTAACGGTTACGCGGGGTGTTTCATTGTCATCGGCGGGAAAAAGACCGCCTTTGACCGTTGGGCCAAGGGGGAATAAACTTGGCGGTTGACTCCCTAGCCATAGCTCACACCCTTAGCGTAGACGCTGAATCCTAGCACGCGGGAGCGGCAGGATGAGACGTTGGGAGATATCGTTGCGGGCTTAGTGCTCCCGGGATCGATCAGTGTTAATGGACACGGGAGTGCCCACTGATCGAATTCGGGAAGTCCGGTGTATCATCCTGGGCACCGACCGGAATATCGGGCCCATGGGACGCCGGTACCACTTTCAGAGGCAACGTCTCACCATTAGACCCTAATCCCGATCGCTATCCATACCCATAGGCCGTATCGGTGAGAGTCTCTCGTCGGGTTGGAAACCAAAGTCCCGGGTTTTCTTTCTTGTTGTTCATACCCTTTTATTTCCTTTCGTGACAACCAATCACCAATTCGGGCTAGCTCGCCCCTCGGGGTGATTTAGGTCCTACCTGACCCAAGCACAACCTCGCCTCCCTGAGTTCGATATTCCCGCACCCTACACTAACCGTGAAACTTGCGGTAAACGACACCGCGCCGCCGCGACTCAAGCGGGGCGCCGGTCACCAACTCTCTCCAGAATGTCAAACGGTCCAATGTATCGCGGGCTCAACTTCCCTCACTTCCCAAAGCGAATCACACCATGATTCGGGGAAATCTTCAAGAACACATGGTCGCCCGGCTGAAACTCCAAAGGACGGCGTTTAGCATCCGCCCAATGCTTAAAACGGTCCTGAGCAATCCTCAACCTCTCTCGAATGTTCTTGAGAACATCCACAGCCTCCACAATCATCTCAGGTCCCAACAGCTCCCGATTACCAACGTCATCCCAACTCAATGGCGATCGACATTTCCTCCCATAAAGCGCGGCGAAAGGCGCCATGCCAATACTCGCTTGGAAGCTGTTGTTGTAGGAAAACTCTACCAGATGTAGATGGCCCTCCCACGAACCCTTGAAATCCAACATGCACGCCCTCAACATGTCCTCCAAGATCTGAATCATCCTCTCGGACTGGCCATCCGTCTGCGGATGGTACGCCGTGCTGAAACTCAGACGCGTACTGTAACGACTGGTTTTTGTATGATTGGATTATCAGTGTGTTTTGCTTGTGATGGTGGGTTCTCTCCTTGTGTGGTTTCCATTTCCATAGTCCTCGCTTTCATTCATCTCGTTGAGATTTCCTAGCTTTCGTTTTCATTCCTTTTGAAGTGATCTTCTAGGTTCTTCTTTAGAATCATTGAACTCGGAGTAAGTCACTCGTGACGAGCTTCATAATCGATCATATCTTAGAGTATAAATCGATCCTAGAAGCCATAGAAATCTTCCCGAAGCTTCGCGCTTCGAATCGGCACTTTTCGTGCACGTTAGTTGGTTCAAGAAGGAGAACCAACCGACTAGATCTCAATCTAGTCGGTCGGCAATCCTTAATGGACCGACTAGTGGGCTTTGATTATAATTCAAGAGCTACTGTTTATCTTTAGTCGGTCTAAGAACATCTTTCGACCGACTAGATGCTAAACTAGTCGGTCAGGAATCCTTCTCAGACCGACTAAACTCTCATTTCCTTGATCTCTCTCAGATTCAGCCTTTAGTCGGTCAATGAACACTCACCGATCGACTAGTTCTCAAACTAATCGGTTGACAAGCCTTCACAGACCGACTAACTCATAGTCCAGTTTTCCTGAGCGAGCTACTGTTTACTCTTAGTCGGTCACAGTTATTCGACCGACTGACTAGTTCCCAAACTAGTCGGTCAGCCATCCTTCTTTGACCGACTAATCAGCCCAGGAAACCCTAGTTTGCCCTAGCCGCCACACGATTTTCTATATAAACCCCCAATCGTTTTCTTCTCTTCCCTCTCTTCTCCTGAACCTCCTCCTTCCCCAAATCATCCCCCTTCATCCCCAAACCCTTCCTCCTTCATCCCAAGCTCATCCATCATCATCCAAACCCTCATTTCACATATCCTACCTCTCCTCAACCTCAAACCCTCATCAAATCCCCAAAAGCCTCATCCAAACCCATTTCTCCAGATTTCCCCCATTTCCAGATCTGAGCCGGATCGTTCTTCCATCGCCATGGTTCTCGGTGTCGTTCCTCCGCTTCTTCACGGGTAGTATTCTTCCTTTAATAATCTCATAACCCACACTTGATATTTGTGAAACCCTAATAAAATGGATCATTAGAAATCGTAGGATTCGATTGTGAATACGGATTAGTTACCATTCTAATGTTGTTTTTCCATGGCAGTGATCCATTCCCGTAGATAACAAATTTGTGTGATTGGCCTACGTTGATCGTTCTCCTCGGTGCCAGGCAAGTGAAACTTGCATCTTTTGATTTGGGCCATGTCTTAGGCCATTTTACCTTGCTTTAGCGTAAAAGAGACTAGACGGTGAAAGGATAGCCGTCTAGACGCCATTGATCTAGCTTGACAACGAAGCTTGGTCCGTCACCTTCATCATGCTTGTATGTCACGTTTACTTTCCCTAAACGGTACGCGTATTAACTGTTCATGTCATCCATGCATCCTTAACTGCTATTGCATTTTAACTGCCACGTTTAATTTCAATTAACGGTACGCGAATATGTTCATGTCATTGCATTTTGCCTGTCACGTTTAATTTCAATTAACGGTACGCGAATATGTTCATGTCATTGCATTTTGCCCGTCACGTTTAATTTCAATTAACGGTACGCGAATATGTTCATGTCATTGCATTTTGCCTGTCACGTTTAATTTCAATTAACGGTACGCGAATATGTTCATGTCATTGCATTTTGCCTGTCACGTTTAAATACAATTAACGGTACGCGAATATCTGCTCATGTCATTGCATGCTCGAATACTCATCGTGATTGCGTAGTTTCGCTACAAACTTGTACTATTTGTCCAGGCTAGGCACCCACCTTGCGTGGGCACAATCCTATGCCAAATACACTTTCTGGCTCGTGTTCCAGAAGACGAGCTCAATACAGCCTGAGGGCATAGGGCGCTCGTTGAGTGATCCCTTGTACTTGACACTTGAATACAGCCTGCGGGCAATATGGCATCCATGTGTGGGTGATCCCTTGTACTTGTTACTTGACAATACTTGTCACACTTACCACTTGTACTTGTCCGTGTTTTACTTGTAAAACTTGTTATCCATGACATACTTGTTACTTGCTACTTGTACTTTACTTGTCACTTTCATACTATACTTGCCCTGCCATGCATCATACTATAACTGCTAGGTTGTTAGTTTACCTTTCTTTCAGTTTCCTTGCACAAGTCTTTCCAGACTTGCTGACATGTGCCCATCTCTCTTTTGGGTGTCACATGTTAGACCCAGAGCTAGAGCTTTGTTGCAGGGGATATGGTGTTGCTGATGCTGATGTTTGCTGTGGTGGTGAGTGGACACCAGAGGCCTGTCTTGGAGACCGTTCGTGTTCACTTCTTTGTTTAGGTTTGCTGTTAGTTGTTGGTGCGTGGCACCCTTGTATGTATGTTATACTTTGTTGGCCATGTTTGGGCCTTAGACTCTTTTTCCTTTAGCCTGGTGGCTTTTCTGTGATATTGTAATTCATTCAATGGATATTCATAGAGTTCTCTTTTGTCTCTTTCCTTTATTATTATTGTTGTTTCGTTTGCGTTGCAAGGACCTGCCATATGATAATTTATACGCTTATCAGACTTGGAGTTTCACAGCTTCAAGTTTGTGCGGACCTTCTCACGTCTCGCCTTCACATTTTTGGGAAGCGGGGCGTGACAGGTTTTGTTGGTGGCCCATGCAGGTCCATTTGCAAATGCGAACTATCGGAACAACGATAATAATTATAAAATGTCCATTAAATGAATTAGAACATCCAAGTTATAAGCCCGGAGTCTAGGTTTTTAGCGTTCCTATGACTTAGGTGGCTGGTAGACGTGTTAGAGCATATGTCTCAGCTTAGTAGGAAATCGATTAGATCAGGACCCTAGCTAGACTTAGATAGATGTCTGTGCTTGCTAGTTAGGAATCCTTGATTGTTAGCTAGACTCCATGTTAGTGATTTGTTTGATTGTCTTAAGAGTTACCTTAGTGGTTCCCGCCTAGCTCTGGCCATGATAGACTCATAGGATTTCTTTAGCCGTTCGCTTGGGTTCATCGATTTCGGGCCCAACAGAACATGATCTTGATTCTCTTAGAACCTTCCTGAGATCTATATATTCTAACCCATTAGAAGCATTAGTGTTAAGGTTCCCTTGGCCTTTAGTTAACCCGATGGTTAGAACCCCCCCGATTCAATCTTTCCTGGTCACTACACTTTGGTGTTACTGACCGTAGATCTTCATCATGGTTTTCTTGCATCGTAATTTAGGCGCATTCAATTCACATGACTACCTCATTACAATTATCCTTGATCTTTCAAATGTTTTCCGTTGCAACTCTTGATTCTTCCAAAGTTATTTTCGAATACTTTCCTTATTTGAAGTTTCACTCAATTTAAATTTTGTTCTAAACTTCTTTAAATATGTCTCCCTAAATTTCGATGGAGTTAAAAGTCGTTCTTAAATTTTGAAGACTTTTGGTTGTAATTTTAAAATTACTATCTTGTACTATTTTTCTAACAATGTATCTTTCGCATTTCGATTTTTAAACTTTATTACTATCCTGATGGTTCGATATACCGTCCTTTTTCCTAACTACAAGAAATTTATTTTAACCACTTATCTTACATACCTTTAGGGGTATTTTTCCAAACTGAATGGACTTCAACTAATTTTTGTATATATCAATTATAGGTTCGTCATACTCGTACTTCAAAAGTTTTATACCAACACGTTCTTTTGGCGAATCCTTATTTCCCTAAAAGTATCTTCGATCTTCTTCTTTCGTTAAGTTTAAATTGGTTCGAAACGCTTTTGATATATGTAAGGTTTCATGCTCCTTCGCCGACTTAAATTATTTATGTTTTTAAAATATCGAAACTTGTGTTGAGATTTTTAGATTTGAAGTTTATAATATTTTCAGCATATACTTTCGTATCGATATAAATGTCTTGTCCCTTTTCATATACCAATTTCATTCTGAACCGTATTTATATTTTCCTAACTCGATTCATAATTTCTTTTCTTACTTGTGCCATTAAAATTTTATTCGAAAACACCTCGTGCTTACTCTTAATAAACTTTTCAAGTCCCTTTGGACTTCGGCTTTTAGCAAGTCGATTTTATGCTCAACATTTTCCATATTTCAGACTTTTGTAAAAAAAAATTTACTATTTCGAAATCATTCCTAACTTAGACCCTTCATAAAACGGTTTAAAAGTTTTAATACTAACTCGATGAGTTTAAATATCCTTTTCTCTTTCCATAATACTAAGATATTATCTTTCCATTCACCATACACACTTTTAAGATAATTTCTAAAATATGACTTCAATTATTTTTATATATCGGTACCACGTTCGTTTGCTCGTACTTTAAGATCTTGTATAAATCCGTTGTTTGGCAAATCCGGGTCCCTCGAAAAAAAAAGTATTTAAAATGTTAATTATTTGGAATTTCTCTTTAGTTTTAAAAAAAACTTGTAAGCTTTTAGCATGGGCCTAAATTTTCACACTATAGTTGATCGGATTTCATTCTTTGAATTTCGAAATTTTGCTGAAATATTGTATTAAGCTACTGCCGTATAATGTTTTCGAACCTCTCCGTTGCAAATCTCGAACTTTCTGAAAGTATCTTTTCGACTTCCTTTTTCCTAAGTTTAAATTCGTTCGGAACTTTAATATATATACTTATGCCTCATACTCTTTCGTTGACTTAAATTTATTTTTGAATTTCAAAAGTTTCGACGAGATTTGACTACCGTTTTATGATGCTTTCCAGCCTATACTTTTCATACCTTTTTAAATATCTTATCCCTTTTCACATGTCAATGTAATTCTGAGCGTATTTCTGTTTTTCCCCAAATTCGATTTATACGGTTTTTCCTTTCTTGTTTATGCCGTTCAAATGATTCACCACGCTCCCTTAACATACCTTCCAAGTCACACATGATTTTAGCTTTCAACAAACCAAGGATGTGTTCGACATTTTCTCTATTACAACTTTTGGAAAAAAATTACGTCTTCATAACTTTTCATGATCTAGACCCTCCGTAATCTGGTTGTAAGGCTTATTTACAAATTTTGATAATTTCATTTCTAAATGAATTATTATCTTTCCGTCCTCCAAACATACATTAGAATATATTCTAACTAAATAGAATTTCAAATATTTTCATATCCATGCTAGGCTCGTTAGCTCGCATGTTAAGAGCTTTGTGTAAAACAGTCTCTTTTTGGCAAATCCTGATTCCTCTAAAAGTAGTTTCAATATTGATTACTTTAAATTTTCCCTGGCTTAAGGATTTTGAAAGCATTCAACCTGAGTTTAAATTTTTCAATTAATTTAATTTCATTTCAAACTTTGCAAACGTTATTAAGTTACTACCGTGTAATATTTTCTAAACTACGACCTCAAAATCCGTGTAAATGATTTACTTCCTTTTTAATGACTTTATGTAAGCCAATAAACCGTTTTCTCCTATTATGTATATTCGACTCGAACTTATTTCAAACAATTTGTTTTATCGACCTCTAAATATTTTTATACGAAAAGGGACTCCAACTTTTGAAGTATAACGGTTTTCAACTTTTCGTATTTTAGAATATGTTAATTACACTATTTTCTATGTGTCCTAATGGAGCATCATTACATCATTACACGACCGTTTTCAGGCTTTTCGATCCTTCTATTCGTTACGCTTTTGATTTCAATTTTTTTCCTTTTGTCTAGCCAATAGAGCTTGTCGTTGTCTGTGTCAACCTTGTTATAGTTTGGTGGGCCCATTAGTTAAGTGGTTATGTCGTCGTAGTGTTGATTTCGTGGTGTGTATATAGTGGTATGGGTGTTGGCATTTGTATGTTGTGTGTAGGTAATTTTCTGCTTGAGTATGATGTGATATACGTATGATAACAGAATGATAATTTTGATTGGTACTACTTGTTTTATGAGATGTCGTATGCGTGCATATCAGGAGGTATACCCGACTATTGCATCTCTTAAACTTGTATGTAGTTGATGTGTTGATATGGTAATTATAAATGGATGGATATGGTGTGAAAATATGTGATACGTGGATGTGTATGCCTTGGAGTGGTATGGGTATGTGTATGGATACTGTGTTACGTATATAAATGCCCTACTATGATTTGAGTGGGTATACTCTATGTACCTTGGTATAATTGTATGTGGTGATGAATAGTGATGGATGATGTATGTATGGTGTTTGGGTTGTTTGTGCTTGGTTGTGTTACGCACACGATTGTGGGTGGCTATACCAGTATATAGTTATAGGACTATATGTGAGGTGAAAATAGGGTGAAATATTTGCATGTATTTGAATGACTAAATAAATGTGAAATTATTTTCAAATAAGAGAGGCTTGGTTATTTTCTTATAGTAAGTAATAAGTGTTTATTGTTGTATAAATATATTGACTATATATATGTGATTGAAATACGTGTATGAAATTGATTGACTATAATAAGTATGAGTGTACTATGTGCGTGAAAATATGTGTGTAGTGGTAGTAATATTTGATTTCTAGTGCATATATATAAGCACTCGAAATGAAAGTACTTGGTTGAATTTAAGATGTGATATTGGTTGAGGGTAGTTACCAGAGCGACTATATATATGTTAGGAAGTCCGAGGACGGACTTTATTCTAAGGTGGGTAGGATGTAACGACTGGTTTTTGTATGATTGGATTATCAGTGTGTTTGCTTGTGATGGTGGGTTCTCTCCTTGTGTGGTTTCCATTTCCATAGTCCTCGCTTTCATTCATCTCGTTGAGATTTCCTAGCTTTCGTTTTCATTCCTTTTGATGTGATCTTCTAGGTTCTTCCTTAGAATCATTGAACTCGGAGTAAGTCACTCGTGACGAGCTTCATAATCGATCATATCTTAGAGTATAAATCGATCCTAGAAGCCATAGAAATCTTCCCGAAGCTTCGCGCTTCGAATCGGCACTTTTCGTGCACGTTAGTTGGTTCAAGAAGGAGAACCAACCGACTAGATCTCAATCTAGTCGGTCGGCAATCCTTAATGGACCGACTAGTGGGCTTTGATTATAATTCAGGAGCTACTGTTTATCTTTAGTCGGTCTAAGAACATCTTTCGACCGACTAGATGCTAAACTAGTCGGTCAGGAATCCTTCTCAGACCGACTAAACTCTCATTTCCTTGATCTCTCTCAGATTCAGCCTTTAGTCGGTCAATGAACACTCACCAACCGACTAGTTCTCAAACTAGTCGGTTGACAAGCCTTCACAGACCGACTAACTCATAGTCCAGTTTTCCTGAGCGAGCTACTGTTTACTCTTAGTCGGTCACAGTTATTCGACCGACCGACTAGTTCCCAAACAAGTCGGTCAGCCATCCTTCTTTGACCGACTAATCAGCTCAGGAAACCCTAGTTTGCCCTAGCCGCCACACGATTTTCTATATAAACCCCCAATCGTTTTCTTCTCTTCCCTCTCTTCTCCTGAACCTCCTCCTTCCCCAAATCATCCCCCTTCATCCCCAAACCCTTCCTCCTTCATCCCAAGCTCATCCATCATCATCCAAACCCTCATTTCACATATCCTACCTCTCCTCAACCTCAAACCCTCATCAAATCCCCAAAAGTCTCATCCAAACCCATTTCTCCAGATTTCCCCCATTTCCAGATCTGAGCCGGATCGTTCTTCCGTCGCCATGGTTCTCGGCGTCGTTCCTCCGCTTCTTCACGGGTAGTATTCTTCCTTTAATAATCTCATAACCCACACTTGATATTTGTGAAACCCTAATAAAATGGATCATTAGAAATCGTAGGATTCGATTGTGAATACGGATTAGTTACCATTCTAATGTTGTTTTTCCATGGCAGTGATCCATTCCCGTAGATAACAAATTTGTGTGATGTGCCTACGTTGATCGTTCTCCTCGGTGCCAGGCAAGTGAAACTTGCATCTTTTGATTTGGGCCATGTCTTAGGCCATTTTACCTTGCTTTAGCGTAAAAGAGACTAGACGGTGAAAGGATAGCCGTCTAGACGCCATTGATCTAGCTTGACAACGAAGCTTGGTCCGTCACCTTCATCATGCTTGTATGTCACGTTTACTTTCCCTAAACGGTACGCGTATTAACTGTTCATGTCATCCATGCATCCTTAACTGCTATTGCATTTTAACTGCCACGTTTAATTTCAATTAACGGTACGCGAATATGTTCATGTCATTGCATTTTGCCTGTCACGTTTAATTTCAATTAACGGTACGCAAATATGTTCATGTCATTGCATTTTGCCTGTCACGTTTAATTTCAATTAACGGTACGCGAATATGTTCATGTCATTGCATTTTGCCTGTCACGTTTAATTTCAATTAACGGTACGCGAATATGTTCATGTCATTGCATTTTGCCTGTCACGTTTAAATACAATTAACGGTACGCGAATATCTGCTCATGTCATTGCATGCTCGAATACTCATCGTGATTGCGTAGTTTCGCTACAAACTTGTACTATTTGTCCAGGCTAGGCACCCACCTTGCGTGGGCACAATCCTATGCCAAATACACTTTCTGGCTCGTGTTCCAGAAGACGAGCTCAATACAGCCTGAGGGCATAGGGCGCTCGTTGAGTGATCCCTTGTACTTGACACTTGAATACAGCCTGCGGGCAATATGGCATCCATGTGTGGGTGATCCCGTGTACTTGTTACTTGACAATACTTGTCACACTTACCACTTGTACTTGTCCATGTTTTACTTGTAAAACTTGTTATCCATGACATACTTGTTACTTGCTACTTGTACTTTACTTGTCACTTTCATACTATACTTGCCCTGCCATGCATCATACTATAACTGCTAGGTTGTTAGTTTACCTTTCTTTCAGTTTCCTTGCACAAGTCTTTCCAGACTTGCTGACATGTGCCCCTCTCTCTTTTGGGTGTCACATGTTAGACCCAGAGCCAGAGCTTTGTTGCAGGGGATATGGTGTTGCTGATGCTGATGTTTGCTGTGGTGGTGAGTGGACACCAGAGGCCTGTCTTGGAGACCGTTCGTGTTCACTTCTTTGTTTAGGTTTGCTGTTAGTTGTTGGTGCGTGGCACCTTTGTATGTATGTTATACTTTGTTAACCATGTTTGGGCCTTAGACTCTTTTTCCTTTAGCCTGGTGGCTTTTCTGTGATATTGTAATTCATTCAATGGATATTCATAGAGTTCTCTTTTGTCTCTTTCCTTTATTATTATTGTTGTTTCGTTTGCGTTGCAAGGACCTGCCATATGATAATTTATACGCTTATCAGACTTGGAGTTTCACAGCTTCAAGTTTGTGCGGACCTTCTCACGTCTCGCCTCCACATTTTTGGGAAGCGGGGCGTGACACGTACCCAAACTCTTCTGCAAACTCTGCCAGAACTGAGATGTGAACCTCGTGTCTCTGTCCGACACGATACTCACGGGGACTCCGTGAAGTCGTACGACCTCCTGCACGATTCACGTTACATCACTATCTAAACTAGGAAAAGGAAATAGAAACGGAGAGTAAAAGAATTTACCTCCATGTATCTTCTCGCTAGCGCCTCAGTGGACTGTCCTACTCGGAATGGAATAAAGTGTGCGGATTTGGTCAATCAATCTATGATCACCCAAATCGTATCATTCTGCTTCGGACTCCGAGGCAGTCCAGTCACGAAATCCATAGTGATGTGTTACCACTTCCACTCCGGAATCGGAAGCGGTTGTAGCAACCCTGCCGTACGCTGATGCTCCGCCTTCACTTGTTGGCAAACCAAACACTTGGCTACACTCCGAGCCACACTCCTCTTCATACCATGCCACCAAAAGTTCAGACGAAGATCCTTGTACATCTTGGTCCCACCAAGATGCACAAAATACGGCGAACTGTGTGCCTCCACCAACAACTCCTCTCTGATATCCCCAGCTGGCACATACAACCTGGCTCCATATCTTAGTGAGCCATCCTTATGAATCAAAAAGTTAGTCCGCAGACCGGCTTATACCTGCTCCCGAATCTTTACCAGCTTCGGATCTCCAGCCTGGCTAACCTTGATCCGATCCACATTCGACGACTGAATCTGCATACTCATCAATGAAGAAGCCTCCCCAGGAAGAACAATCTCAAATCCAGACTCGCAAAAATCCTGCTGCAATCTCCACTGCGAGGTCAAAATCATCACCGCTGGAAGCCTACTCAGCGCATCAGGAACCACATTCACCTTGCCAGGGTGATACTGCAAATCAATCTCATAATCCGCCATGAGCTCCAACCATCGACGCTGTCGCATGTTGAGCTCCTTCTGAGTAAAAATATACTTCAAGCTTTTGTGATCGGTGAAGATCTTCACTTTCTCACTCAGCAAGAAGTGCCTCCAAATCTTGAGTACAAACACGACAGCAGCCAACTCCAAATCGTGCGTCAGGTAATTATTCTCATGAGTCTTGAGCTGACGCGAAGCATACGCCATAACATGCCCGTGCTGATGCAACACACAACCGAGACCCTTGCCAGAAGCATCGCAAAAGATCTCAAATCCTCCGCTGCGATCAGGCACGACAAGAATAGGGGCAGTCGTCAATCTCTCCCTCAGGACACCGAAGGCATTCTCACAATCACCCGACCAAACAAAAGGTACATCCTTCCGCGTCAATCTGGTCATCGGCTCAGCAATACGGGAAAGGTCCTTAATGAAGCGCCGATAGTAACCAACAAGCCCAAGGAAACTCCGAATCTCAGACGCTGACTGCAGAACATGCCACTCTCTGATGGCCCTGATCTTCTCGGGATCCACTGAAATACCATCTCCAGTCACCACATGCCCGAGAAAAGCAACTCTGTCCAGCCAAAACTCGCACTTCGAAAACTTAGCATACAACCGATGCTTCCACTGTCCTCAAGTGCGAGGCATGCTCCTCCTCCGACTTCGAATAGACCAGAATGTCGTTAATAAAGATAACGACAAACTTATCTAAAAAGTCATAGAAGATCAGATTCATCAGATTCATGAAAACTGCGGGTGCATTGATTACACCGAAGGGCATAACCACAAACTCGTAGTGTCCATACTTCGTCCTGAACGCTGTCTTTGGAACATCTTCCTTCTTCACCTTCAGCTGATGATAACCACTCCTCAGATCCAACTTCGAAAACACCCTCGAACCTCCAAGCTGATCAAAGACATCATCGATGCGAGGCAACGAGTATTTATTCTTGATGGTCACCGCATTCAGCTCCCGATAGTCCACGCACATGCGACGCGAACCATCCTTCTTCTTCACCAGCAGCACCGGTGCTTCCCACAGAGACACACTAGGATTGACATAACCCTTCTGCAAAAGCTCATCCAGCTGCTTCCGCAATTCCTCCAACTCAGCGGGTGCCATACGATATGGCGCCTTCGAAATCGGCTGCGCTCCCGGAATAAGATCAATCAAAAATTCGAGAGCTCGATCGAGTGGCAGCCCAGACATCTCCTCGGGGAAGACGTCATCGAATTCCCGCACCACAGCTGGCCTCTCCAGCTCCATCTGCATAGCCACAAACTCCACTGGCCTGGCCCGAAATCTGACAGGACCAAGCGAACTGCTACTCCGGCTGAACTCGAATACTGGATGTCCGGGGATCTCGAACACCACCTTCTTCCGACGACAATCGATCGTAGCATAGAAGCTCACAAGACAATCCATCCCAAGGACCGCATCATAGTTGATGATGTCGTGGACAATGAAATCAACGTAAAGCTCATGTCCACAGACCACCAACGGGCAAGAATTGCAACCACTATGCACCGAGACCACGCCATTTCCTGTAACGATATTCCAACTCTTGAAAAGAGGGGACGTCGACAAGGAATGCTTCTCCACGAAGCTCCGAGAAATAATACACATCGATGCACCAGAGTCAAAGAGAACTCGTGCAGGAAATGTGCACACCAAAATCACACCTACAACAGTCTAACAATCAAGCCCTAGTCTAGCAAACAATCATGTACAAGCAAACAAACATAATCTAACAATCAAAACTAACTAAGAAGGAACAGCTAGATTGAGGTTTACCTGTGATAACATCATCCACAGCCTCGCTCTCCATAGCGGTCATCAGAAAAGCTTGCCTCCTCGGCGGAAAAGCCTGCTGAAAAGTTTGCCTCTGTGGAACAAGAGCTGCTCCACGTCCAGCAGGAACAGACGCTCTCTGCTGCAATGGCTGTGCTGCAACAGGTGCTCTCCAAGGCTGCTTGATACTCGAACAATCCTTCAGAGAATGTGAAGCATCACCATAGCCCAAACACTGACCCAAAAGCCTCCGGCACTGGTCCTTCACATGACCCGGCTTGCCACAATGATTGCAAGTCTTCAGAACAGGCCCACCTGGCCTCTTGAACTGAGCTGGCTGGTGGGGCCTAAACCCCGGCCTAACCACCGCTGTGGCATGCTCCATAGGCCTCTTCCCAGCTCCAGCAACATGTCCTCTCCTCTGGCTCAGGTTCAGCTCCTGCCTCCTCGCAGCTACCAGAACCTTCTGGTAAGAGTCCAGATCAGAGGAAGACACGAAACTCTGAAGCTCCAAAGCAAGTCCCTGCAGGAACCTCTGATCCCTCATCAGCATCCTGCACCATCTTCGGTGCAAACCGACTCAGCCTGGTGAACTCTTGGTGGTACTGGTCCACCGTCAAGCTCCCTTGCTTCAGCTCAATAAAACGTTGCAGCATCTCCTTCCTAGCAGCCTTCGGAAAGACCTCCTCATCAAACCTGGACTTAAAGGTAGCCCAAGCTATCGGCTCCACCAGCATCTTCTCTTCTGCATCCCACCAGTTCCGAGCATTATCCTTGAGCTGCCTCTTCGCCAGATCAACCCATCCAGCCGGGCTGATCTTCGCCATCTTCAAATTATCCTCAATGTTCTGAATCCACTCATCGGCAGCTAGAGGACCCTCAGACCCATCAAAATAAGCGGGACCCAGCTCCCGAAATTACTTCGCTCCCGGCTCGGAGCGTGGGGCATCCTGGATTGCCCAAGCAGCTCGAGCAACTGGAGCATTCTGGACTTGCAGGAGCACGCCCTGCTGCACCTGCATCATCTGAAGCATCATCCGCATCATCTCCCCATTGGTGGGCTCCCGCTCAGGCTCCTCGTCATTAGGGGCGCACTACCACCACCACGGGTAAATCGTCTTCCTGCCATCTAATGACACAGAAAACGAAACAAATTAGACTCATAGCTTATGACTCAGATGTCGAACTTAGTTGTTGGACAATCTAATATTATTATCGTCGATCCGATAATCGCAATTACAGAAAGTGGACCTGCATGGGCCACCAACAAAACCTGTCACGCCCCGCTTCCCAAAGCAATGGAGGTGAGACGTGAGAAGGTCCGCACAGACGTGGAGCTGTGAAGCCCCACGCCTGATAAGCGTCAATAAAACATATGCAGGTCCTTGTAAGTGCAAACGGAACAACAATAATAATAACATGGTAAGGGAGACTGATAAAAGTTAACCAATCTCAGAATTTGTCCACAACAATATTCAACATCACAGAAAAGCCACCAGGCTAAAGGAAAGAGTCTAAAGGCCCAAAACATGGCCAACAAAAGACAACATAACAAAGTATTGGTGCCGCGCACCAGACAACTACAGCAGTCAAAAATAAAAGGGAAAGCTCAACGAAGACACTAGGACTGGTCCCCGGTGTTCACGTACTCTTCCTCAGCAAACGCGGGTCCTGACTCAGCGTCAGCAAACACCACGTCCTCTCCAACGAACTCTGGCTCAGGATCTAACATGTGTCACCCAAAAGAGAGAGGGGCACATGTCAGAAAGTCTAAAAGACTTGGGCAAGGAACCTGAAAGTAACTAACAACCTAACAGTTCAAGTAGGATGCAATGACATGACATTTAAGTATGATGCAACAGTTAAAAGGGTAAGAAGGGACAAGCACGCACGATGTAGCAAAAGCTACCAAATCACTAATTCACGAGTCACTTATCACGAATTTCACTTATCACGATTTTCACTTTGTGCTCAGAGTTTCCGTCTTTTGGCTGAAGTGGCTGTACGGGCTCACTTCTACGCTCAAGCGACCGTTTAACCCTACCCCTCCACGTTTATCTAGCGTTGGGATTAGAAACACACTATGATCGCTTCTGGATCACGAGCCAGGAAGTGTATTTGGCATAGGGGTGCACCTAGCCTTAAGTCACGATGTAGGAGTCAAAATCCTACTCGCCGCAGCTTACATTTTAAAGTAGCGTGTGCTACACAAACATGATGAACAAGCAAGTATGCAATGACATGAACAGATATTCACGTACCGTTAATTGAAATTAAACATGACATGCAAGCATGATGAAGGTGACAGATCTAGCTTCGTTGTCAAGCTAGATCAAGGGCGTCTAGGCAGCTATCCTTTCACTGCCTAGTCTCTTTTATGCTAAAACAAGGAAATGGCCTAGAACATGGCCCAAAACCCTAAGTGGCAAGTTTCACTTGCCTAGCACCGAGGATGACGATCGACGGTAAAACGTCACACAACTCTATTCTACGGAATGGAATCGCTGCCATGACAAAACAATATTAGAACAACATCCAACCTAGTTTTATTAGGGTTTAACAAAAATCACAAAACATGTTATGAGAATATTAAAGGATCGAACACTACCGTAGGAAGCGGAAGATCGATGCCGAGCAAGCACGACAACGGAAGAAATGATCCGGGGAACCACGGTTTAGATCTGGAATGGATGAAGAAATCTGGAGAAAATGGGATTCTGGGGGTTTTGGGAGTTTTCCGGCGGCCTAGAGGTGATGGCCGGCCTAAATGGAGAGGGGGAGGGGCTCTTGAGGAAGGAGGAAGGCTAGGGGAAGATGGATGATGATTTGAGGAAGAAGGAGGCTCAGAAGAAAATGAAAGAAGAAAGAAAAACGTTTGGGGTTTAAATAGAAAATCGTGTGGCGGCTGGGCAAACCCTAGGTTTACGACAGCAGTTAGTCGGTCAAAGAAGAGTTGTTGACCGACTAGTTTAAGAACTAGTCGGTCGGTCGACCAACTGTGACCGACTAACACCAAACAGTAACTCAGGTCGTCAAAATGGTCAATGAATTAGTCGGTTAAAGAACAATGGCTGGCCGACTAGTTTGCAACCTAGTCGGTCGGTGGTTGTTCTTGGACCGACTAACGATAAACAGTAACTCAGGTAAAATTAATCAAAGGAACTAGTCGGTCTGAGAGCAAGTTCTGACCGACTAGTTTCACATCTAGTCGGTCGGTGGTTGTTCTTAGACCGACTAAGAGTAAACAGTAACTCCTGCACAATTGATTCAATGAACTAGTGGGTTCCAGTAGAGTTCCTGACCGACTAGATCTCAATCTAGTCGGTTGGTCCCCCTTCTTGAACCAACTAAGGTGCACGAAAAGTGCCGAATTGAAGCGCGAAGCTTCGGGAAGATTCCTATATCTTCTAAGATCACTCTAACTCTAAAATGTGAGCGATTTGAAGTTCGTCATGAGTGACTTACTCCAAGATCAACGATTCTAAGGAAGAAGCTAGAAAATCACGACGAAACGATCGAAAACGAAAGCTACGGAGACGGAAACCACACATAAGGAGAAAATCCACCAAAACATATATATAATATAGATAATGCAAATACATGAAAAACCAGTCGTTACACATGGTGCCAAAAACAGTCATGACATGAGCAATGTAAAGTCATGGCAAGAGCTAGTGGGGCCCACAGGGGTCACGGCTAAAGGCAAAAGCCCAAGGGGAATCATGACAGTCTAGGCAGAGGGCAGGAAGCCCAACTTGGCTCACGACAGAGGGGTAACGCCCCCAAGCAGCCACAGTCAAGGTAGGAAACCCACGGGATAGCCACGACATAAGCGAGGGGCGACAGCAGGAGTTTCTGCTAAGCCCCAGAGACATCGAGACTTGCTCAGAATCATCATGATTATGGTGAAATATAGCATATTTACCCCCTTCATTCATGGGCATTTTGTGCATATTTTGTATTCATTTGGTTCCGATACATGCATGTTTAGAATATCATATAATATTGGAGCATATCATTTACTTGTGCACAAAATATAGTTTTTATAGATTATTTTAGGCTTCTCGTATTTTTTAGTGAAGATGGTCACTTTACGAATCCAACAACTATTTTTACAGATTTTTCAGAGCTCAAATGCATCTTCTACAAATTTTGGAAGAAGACAGCCCAAGAAGCAATCGGGCGTCTAATGAAGGATGATCAGACGTATGGGCATAACGCTCCAGCCGTCTGGTCATCCCAAATTAGACGACTTGTTATAGTCAGCTCCAAATGGCACAAAAGCATAGAGTTCAAAATAATTACAAGTGGTGCCATTCAGACACCAGAAGCGATGCAGCCAGACGTTTGACTAGCTTGGAGCCAAGAGTATCAGATATACCAAGCGTATCTGAGAATGAATGATTGAGATTGTTTTGAGGGTTGAGAGCCTATAAATGTCTGATTGTAATTTGGGTTAGGGAGGATCCATTATTTGATCCATTATTTTTGTTTTAGGGTTTAGCTTTCTTCTTTGGGGAAAAGGGGACATCTGCAAGAGAATTAGGGCTGAGCTTTCAGTCCACTTTGGTGAAAGAAACCCAACATTCTCTCTTTGATTTTGTTTATTTGTTTCTCTCATTGTATTGAACTTATATCATTATCAATGAAAGTTTATGTTTTTATTACCATGAGTGGCTAAATCTCATGCGTGGGTTGTGATGTAATTTGGGTTTATTTCCTCTATGCTTCCATTCATCTCTAATGTTATTGAATGTTTAAATCATTAGATTGATGTGTTATCTATACTTGTATTGCATATGCATTACCCGTGAGGGGTTCGATGAGGATGGTGTGACGAGAGGTATTACCTATGTATAATTGCATTACCCGTGAGGGGTCCCAAAAGGATGGAGTACCGCGAGGCACTATCTATTTGTATTTACACTACCCGTCGAGGGATCCAAGAATGATGTGTTACAAGGGATTATCTACATGCATATGACTAGTCGAGGGGCCCTAGAATAGAGTGGTGTGCCATGAGGCATTACCTAGAGCAATTAGGATATAGAGCCCATGAATCCGATGAATACCCTTGTGATAATGCACTTAGCCCCATAAGGGAATCATCTGATGATGCTAGCCCATAAGGTTCATCATTGAGTTATCCGTGGGAGATTGGATAAGCATAGTAGGACATAACCCTAATGAAAACACAACACAATACACACACACCCCCCCTCTTATTGCACTCCCACATTTCCACAATTCGCCTCCAAAAGGCGATTTGGTTCTTATTGGATTAATTCCTAGCTTAATTCAAGCACATCATCGCAAGAAAAAACATAAATTTAAAACCAAAAATCCAGAAATAAAGTGATTTATCAAAATTTGAAGAACGGCGAGGAAATTTGAGCCTCACTGAGAGTGTTGAGGGTTTTGTAACAACTTTATGAGCAAATAATCTAAGTTTTAAAGTTTTTTCAAAACTCTCTCATTAAGCTCTCTTAAAAAGATTTTTAAGGCAATAGTTTTCATTCTTTCAAAATCTTTTAAGCCATTGATTTGCTTTGCTAATTTGTGTTTCTCTCAAACTTAATCTTGACTCATGTGAGAACAAAAGTTACAGTTTCTTTGATCTCATTGTTTTAATCTTCATTTCTTTGTGATCAAAAGAATTTTTCCATTGTCACATTTGCACACTCTTAAAAGCTTTAATTAATTGGTTATATGAAGGTTGTGATTCATTTTCATCTTCAAGAGAAAGGTTTGCAAAATCTACACAATGGTGTGGTGATAAGATTTATTGGCTGTAATTGTTGGTTGTGAAAAGTGTTGAGATCCCCTTTGTGAAGTGGTTGGGTTGTATTGGAACACCACTTATGGATAAGTGGCATTGGTTGTTGTAACCATCTAGTGGAGAGATGTTGTTGGTTGTAGAATCCCTCAAGTTAAGGTTAGTGGCTCTCTAGTTTGAGAGTTGATTAGTGGAGAACATTCCAACGATGTTGGGGATTGGACGTAGCCCACGAAAGGGTGAACCAAAATAAATTTCTTTGTTTGCGATTGTGTTCATTGTCTCTCATTTTAGATTACTTGCACTTGTGCTAAATTTTCGATGTGCATCACTCTCTTACAAGTAGTTAGTTTTTGTTGATTAAGTACATAAGGAGATAAATCTATTAGGAGACTTAGGCATATCTAGATGGACTAAATTTTTAATTAAGTATTATTTTTCAAAAACACTAATCACACAACACCTCCTGTGTTTGTCTGCCATCTAAGTGATCCCAACAATATTGTATCGAGTGAAAGTATGCTAGACTTGGGGTTGGTAAAGGTGGGTGGACCATAAATCTCTTTCTTTTGTGAATCAATAAGCTAGAGAGGCATTACACCAATCTCACCACCATGATGCTATGAAGGAGACCAAATATACCTTAACAAAGAAAGATTACGTTGCATGAACAATGCAAACTTTTGCTACTTATTAAATTTTAACAAAGAAAGATTACCTTAACAAAGAGGATGATGCATTCGTAGGTTAAAACAGAGAGGAAGATGAAGCAGGGGCAAATGCATGTCGCTGTCAATGCATTCTCATCCTCCTCCTCTTCTTGTTCAACAAAAAAAATTACAATGTATAAATCCCATTTCCTGCATCCTCCTTTACATAATCTTCATTCAACAAAAAAACATTTAATTATTTACTTCTCTCCCCTTAAAATCAATCAAAAAGTGCCATCATCTTCACTGTCGGCAACACTGTCTCATCCCGAAACTTCTTCCTTCTCCGGAAGAAAAAGCCCAACCTCATCCAAACTCCTAGTTTCACTCCCAAACCCAAGATCTCCACCACTATCTCATGCACCGCCACCTACACACCCACCATTGCCTGTTGCCACCTAAACCCTTACACAAACCACCACCATCTCATTGCCAGTTGCACCTATACACCTAAGATCTCCACCTTTGTGCCAATAACAAAACATCAATTTTTTGGTTGAAAAAGATAAAGAAGATGAGGAGAAGAATGATGATGATGAGAAGAGGAGACAACGATTTTTTTGGGTGTTTTAGTAATGGGCTCCGAGAGAAAGAAAAAGAGTAGAGGGTAATTTGGGGATAAAGTGATGTGTATAGAGTGAAAAAACTAAAATTTAAAAAATCTTGCTGTGTAAAGTGGTGCGCATGCAAAGCAATTAGGTGTGTGTATATAGAACTACTCCTATTTGGCTCATGCCTTAATGCGGGGGCAATCCTAGGGAATTGATTTGCGCACCTACTGTTTTACTCTCTGCACATACCACTTATTTACAAGTTTGCCACGCGCACATACCCAAATATATTCGTTTTTTATCCCGCACACATACCCAACGTTTTACTTCACCGTCGTCCCCCGTCGTCAACGACGAGGAGGAAGCATTGGCGGCCATCCCCCTCACCCCCACCCCCAACCCCCCGCCGCCCCTCCCCTTGTCCCCAACTCCCCTATGCCGCCCACCCCTCCTTCCCAGCGCCATCCCCCTCCCCCTTCCCAGCTGCTTGCCCCCCATCATCTGCCCCCATCCCTAGCCCTTCATCGGACTGCCCCCAACCCCCAACCCACTCCTCCGACCTCCCCAGCCCTCACCTCTTCGCCCGCTTCCTCCTCCGCCCCCCATCTATAGCCCCTTCTCTGAGCACCCTAGCCCCCACCTCTTCGCCCGCCTCCGCCCCCTCCCCACTCCTACCCTCCTCCGGCCTCCCCAGCCATCCTCTCCATTTTCGTCTGCCTCCTCCTCCGACGAAACCCCGACAGAGCCATATGGGCATTTTTGGAAATTTAGAAATTGGTCTATATGCAAGAGTAATTTCAGTGACAAACTTGCAAATAAGTGATATGTGTTGTTTTTATTGCTGAAACATCCACATGTGATACACAGTTTTCATGGGCCCCCCTCCTTTGACTTGCTGTTGGGAATTGAAGGCCATTTGCCTTCTTGTTTCCTTTGGGCAACCGACTGAAAACTTAGGCAGGCCAGCAGAAATTTCCAGAGAGCCAAAAAGCCAAAAGAGAGGGCTGAAAACCTGAGAGCCTGCTGCCATTTTCGGAGAAAATGGAGGGAGCTTGGATTTGAGAATTGGAGAAGAAAGCTAGGGAGCTTCTTCTCGTGTGAGATCCAATGTGTGTAAGGATCCTGTCTATGGGGAAAACACTAGAAGGGGCGGTTGAATAGTGTTTATGTAAATTTAAAAGGAATTTACGCCAAATAAAATGCAATCCAACAAATAGTGCGGAATAGAAAAACAACCCAGAGGGAAACACACGCAAACGCAGATATGTTTCAAGGGTTCGGATTACCCAAGTCAACTCCCGACTTGTTCCTGGTAATCCTACGTCCCTACCACCCGGATACCACCGGATACTCAAGTTAGAACCCTAACTTGAGGTTTCCTTAAAACCCACTTGTAGCAACCCTACAAGTGCAATCGAATACAATCGATGTCCTTGACTCCCACAACCAGGGAGCAAGCAAAAACCACTCTTACAATCGAGAGCACAATTCAAATAAAGAAGTTATGAAATCTGAAAGCAACACTTACAATCACCTATGCCTTGAAGTAGAACTTGAAGGAGAAGTGTGATGTGTGTTGAAGAAATCTCTTGGAAGAGAGGAGAAAAGCACTTTCTCTTGACTGCACCAAATGCCTAGAAGATCAATCTTTGGTTCTAGGTTGGAGAGCAAGAGAACAAGATTTGGAAATACTTAGGGCTTTGGATTTGAAAGCTTTAATCTTTGGAAATGAAATCTTGAAGGATTTTGCAATGAATGAGTAACCTTCCAATGGAACAGTAGAAGCTCTATTTATAGCTTTCTCAAATCCACAAAATAGTTTAGGCAAAAACCCAATCGAAATCCGTGAGAAAAATCTCAACGGATATAATCTGAACTCGCGACAGTCGACTGTTGAATAAACCACAGTCGACTGTTGCACAGTCAGCAAGGGTAGGTGAGAATTCATAACGGTAACTTACCACGTGGACAGTCGACTGATAAAGCCAAGACAGTCGTCTGTAAAACCAACCTGCGACTGTACATTCTTCGACAGGCGACTGGCCGAGAGAAGAGTAAGTTAGATAAAATACTGGAAATATCACAAGATACAGGACAGACGACCGATGCAAGGAACACAGTCGACTGTCAATCAGAACAGGAGACTGTATATCCTTAAACAGACGACTGTCACAGACAGGAAAAATTTCCAGAGAGCTGAGTCAAAGAATAGACTTACAGACAGGCGACTGTTGCAGCATATACAGTCGACTGATCTAATAGACAGTCAACTGTATATACAGCATAAGTCGACTGGCCGTAGAAATCGGATCAAACAGATTTTGGGCAAGAAGAGACAGGCGACTGATGAACCATTCACAGTCGACTGTCACTAAGACAGGCACCTGATAAACGTTCAACAGTAGCATGTGCGAGATAATCAGAGAGGGCCCAAAAACTGCATTGTAATAGTCTGTGCCTAACAGGCGACTGTAAAACAAAACACAGTCGACTGTTTTTGAGACAGGCGACTGTAAACTGTTAAGCAGTCGGCTGTTATGAACAATCCTAGCACAAACAAAAGAGAATTGAATTGGGATCAAAGGACAAAGGTCTAGAGATGTCCTTTGACCGAATGAAGATGTGTGTGAGTGCTCCATCAAAGTTCTACTCCTAAGCTACATATTAGAAGAGATAGAAGAGAAATTACATTGACAAATAATCTCTTCTTTCCATCGTATGAGCTTGAAGTCTTTACGGAGTTTCAATCATCAATCTACTATCATCCAATTCATATCATTTGCCTTCAATCACGTTTGTGAGTCATCCATTGCTAGTTGATCTTCATAGTAAGCTTAGGCAATGGATTAACTGCAAAATAGGGGATTAGTCACAAGTATTTATGTTTGCTCATCATTAACACCAAGTAGGGAGAAGTCCAATACTCAACATTCTCCCCCTTTTTGATGATGACAAACAAACATAAACAAAAAGATAAATAATTGTGCGCAATGAAAACTTACTCCCCTACATAAATGCCAATCAAGTTAGTCAACAAATATTAGAGCATCTACATAGCAATTGAAGCAAATGAGTGAGATATGAATAAATTTAATTCAAGAAATCTAGGAAATAAAATCCCTATTCATTGTAATCTTACTCCCCCTGAATCTAAGGCAACGAAAAACTTAGATTCAAGCGTTAGAACATACTTAGCACATCCATTATGAATCTTGTATGTTTATTTCCCTCCCACTATGGCATTATCCAAAAAGGTGGGAGCAAATAACAACAACAATAATAGTGCTAAAATACGAACTAACAACAATCAAGGAGTATAAAGATATATCGAATCAAAAACTCATAAAATCTCATCATATACACATGTGAGTAATGGAAGTGAAATCCAATATCAACATTTTAGTTAAACGAAATGAAAACAATTTTCACAAATTCATCACATCAACGAAAGAGCATGAATTAACCAATATCAAATTCGTGTATTGTCTCAAAAGCACATCAAGAAGAGTGAAGCATACATAGAGACAACATAACATACACCACACAGATATGATAAGCAATAAAGCAAAGTGTGACACAAAACAGGGTGCAAACATCATATATATATAGATATAAAGCAGCTGAGTACATCAACGGATGGTCATCAACATGGCCATCCCAAAAAGATACATCATGATCAACAAAAAAAATACATCATCATGACGACATCAAAGTATATCATCATACAAATATAAAAGTGTCGCAGACAGCATCATCCATCATACAAATACAAAACATATATCATCACTCAAAATAACATCACTCAAAGTCATCGATCTAAGGGTGAGCATCTCCAGGGGCTGCTGACGAGGAAGCAGGCTCTGAAGTAGCAGGAGTGTCCTCTGGAGAAGGGTCAGAAGGAGCAACAGAAGCAGCAACAGCAGCATCCTATGTAGAAACAACACCAGGAGGCTCAATGACACCAGAAGGCTGAGGAGGCACATGAGGCTGAGGAAGATACTGTCTCAAATCCTCAGGGAAGGGAATTCCCTGATGGAGGAGAGAGAGAGACAGTAGCCTGTAAATACCAGAGATAATCGACAAAAGAGTATCCTGAGACGGTGGAGCAGATGATGATGAAGGAAAATCAGCTGGAGGCACAGTGGATGAGGATGGAGCTGAAGTAGTCTTCCTCTTCTTCGAGGCAGTCTGCAGAGCCGAAGAGGACTTTGACTTCGCAGAAGCGTCGAGGAGAGGGCCAAAGGGCATGGGCTCGTAACGGGTCAAGTCAACACCAAAGTGACGGAAGACACGAGTCAAAAGACCACCATAAGGGATGTGAGACACCGAGGATGTGAACTCAACCTTGTCCATCCTATCAAGGAGGACACCGGCCCAGTTCACGGGCATGCCAGAAAAAATAGCATACATACACTTCAGGATATCATGAGACGGCTGGTCAGACAATCCATATCATGGCAGAATGTTGGACTTCACCACTAGGTGAACAGCCCAACCCCGTGCAGATAACATGGATGATCTGACACCTGAATCAAGAGCTAAAGGAACCTCTCAAAACATATCCCGGAGAACAGACTGGTCAAGATCGTCAATCTCGGAAAAGCTGATATCAGTGGGGAGGGAACCGACAGAAGGAATCCTAAGAATAGTCCCTAAGAGAGAGGGAGTGATCTGAATGTGGGTTCCCTGGATGACAGTATCAAGGATGCCGGTAGTCGAATACTCACCGCGAACGCGGTTCGCGTAGAAAAGCTTCACCAGAAATGGATAGGCTCTGGGGGACTCGCTCTGAGAGAAGCGAAAAAGATCGGCCAGGTGAGTAGCGGAAAGAATGTCAGAGAGTCTCTCAGCAGTGAATGCGGGGAAAGCAATGTACCGCTCCCTAAGTAGGTTGATCCCTAGGAGAGAGTGAATCTTTGCCAGACAAAGGTCGTCTCGGCAAACGGGAACCAGGGGATCAGAGGGGGGTACAGCAGGAGTCTCTTCAGACGAACTGGATACATAAGGAGACACATGAGGAATCTCAACAGCAGGCTCACTGATGTGAACACCAGCAGGCTTGCGCTGACGATGAATCAACGGCTGAGCATCGCTAGAAGAGGCAGAAGGTGAGTAACCCGGCGAAGACGAACGCACGGGAGACCGAGCATGCTTGGTTCGAGCTTTATAGGGTTTCTTTCTCTTGGCAATGAGTTTCTTAGGAGCCCTAGGTTATTTAGAAGCAGCGATCTTCTCTTTTCCCTTAGGTTTAGGAGCCATGGAAACAAGAGAAGGAGAAACTAAGGCAACAAAAGAAAACAACGAAGATCAAGAGAGAGAAAGCAAACCAACTGAGGGAATACAGACGGTCGCGGAGAAGAAGATCAAAAACGACGGTAGAACACGATCAACAGCGACGATTAGGAGGAGATCGACGGTTGAAGAAACAAAATTGATCGTTTTTGTAGAGAAAAACGAGCGGGAAGTTGAGCGGTCGAAGCGGAGGAGATAGAAAATCGACGTGGGGAGTGATCGCATCGACTGAATATAAAATAGGAAAAATCAATCTGAGTCGTTGGATCAAGGAATCGACGGCTCGGATCAAATCACAAGAACCGACACAACATATGACAGTCAACTGATGAACAAAAGTCAGTCGACGGGATGAAGTGATAAAATTAAAGCTCAGAAAGATGGGCAGTCGACTGGCAAGTATAATGCAGTCGCATGTCCACTGGACAGTCGACTGACATATACACAACAGTCTACTGGCCGAGAATTAATACAGATCACAAGAATAACAGAGAACACTGTAAATATTCGACAGAGAGTACAGTCGCCTGATAACTAAATTGCAGTCGCCTGTTAAGCTAACAGTCGACTGTAAAATAGTCATCAGTCGGCTGTGCAAAAGATATCAATTTTCATATGGAGGATATAGAGTAGGGCAGTCGACTGTCAAAAGAAAAACAGTCGTCTGTCCTGGTCCAAAAATGCACAGTGAGATAGAATTCCAGAGAATAACAACACTCACCCTAGGACTTATACTCTAATTACAATTACATCTTAAAATCATTATGAAAACAATAAATCCATTGAAACACAAATTACTCCAATCAACTTCGAAAACTCATGAAATCAAATAAGTCACAATTGCCTTTCTTAATCTCATAAAACAATAAAGCACATGAAGAAAGACAATCAAGAATATGAGCTCAATAAGGAGTTATAGCATGAAAATTGAGCTTCTAGATTTCAGATTCACCCATAATTCCCAATTCTCCACGCAACCTCACAAATGAATCTTCTTTAAGAGGTTTAGTGAAGATATCGGCAATTTGTTTTTGGGTTTCAATGTACTCTAAGATGATGTCCTTCTTAGCTACATGATCATTTATAAAATGGTGTCTCACGTCTATGTGTTTGGTACGGGAGTGGTGTACCGGATTCTTGGAAAGACAAATAGCACTTTGATTATCAACCATGATAGGACAAGTATCACAATTGACACCATAGTCACTAAGAGTGTGTCTCATCCAAAGAACTTGTGCACATGCAAGACCCGCGGCAATATATTCCGCTTCAGTCGTGGACAATGACACCGAATTCTATTTCTTAGAGAACCAAGAAACTAAGGAATTTCCTAAGAAATGGCATGTGCCACTAGTAATTTTCCTGTCGGACTTGCATCCGGCAAAGTCGGCATCACTATATGAGATTAACTCATACGTGCTAGACTTAGGGTAAAGTAACCCATAATCTAGGGATTGATTGAGATAACGAAATATTCGTTTAACCGCAATCAAGTGTGACTCCTTAGGTCTTGCTTGATATCTAGCACATATACATACGGAAAACATGATATCGGGCCTACTAGCGGTTAAGTAAAGTAAGCTACCGATCATACCTCGATATAGACGAACGTCTACATCTTTTCCGCTTTCATCCTTGTGTAGATGAGTAGTAGTACTCATGGGAGTCCTTTTGCATGAAGACGATTCCATTCCGAATCGCTTAATAAGCTCCCCTGTGTACTTTGTCTGATGTATGAAAGTGTCATTCTCCATTTGTCGAATTTGCAATCCAAGGAAGTAGGTGAGCTCTCCCACGTGGCTCATCTCAAACTCATCCTTCATAGACTTGGAAAATTCTTGACAAAGATTAAAGTTAGTAGAACCGAAAATAATATCATCTACATAAACTTGAATCAAAAGAATGTCATTTTCATAATCTTTAATGAAGAGTGTAGAATCAACTTCTCACATTTTAAAACCTAAATTCAAAAGAAAGGTCTTAAGGCGATCATACCAAGCTCTAGGAGCTTGTCTCAATCCATACAATGCTTTCTTAAGTTTGAAAACATAGTTTGGAAATTTCTCATGAATAAAACCGGGAGGTTGAGAAACATAGACTTCTTCATTTACAAATCCATTTAAAAATACACTTTTAACATCCATTTGAAATAATTTAAAATTCTTATGGGATGCAAAAGATAAAAGCAACCTAATAGCTTCTAATCTAGCTACGGGGGCAAAGGATTCTTCGAAATCAATACCTTCCTCTTGTCGGTAGCCTTGAGCTACTAACCTTGCTTTGTTCCGTGTGATTACCTCGTTTTCATCCGTCTTGTTTTTGAAGATCCATTTGGTCCCAATAGCTTGGTGACCACTTGGAAGATGTACAAGTTCCCAAACTTCGTTTCTCTCGAATTGCGCTAGTTCTTCTTCCATTGCCACTATCCAAAAGCTATCCTCACAAGCTTCTTGAATGTTCGTTGGCTCAATGGTAAAGACGAATGCGCAATGGGAGAATTCTTCAATTCTTGATCTCGTTCGAACACCCACACCAATATCTCCAATAATTTGGTTATGGGGATGGTTGCGAACGGTTGGATAAGCTTTGGGTAAACCTGGATCACTAGGAACAACTTCAACAACTTCGTTAGAAGTGTTAGTCTCAACATTATTATCATTAATCTTAACATTATTAAGAGAGTCACAAAGAATCTCTACATTATCATCATCAACATGAGGAAAGTCAAAATCTTCATAAAAAGATACGTGAAGTGATTCCTCAATCGTTGAAGAAGTTTTGTTGTATATCCGGTAGGCTTTGCTACGAGTGGAATATCCAACAAAAATTCATTCATCGGATCTTGGCTCAAATTTGTCTAAATTACCAAAGGTGTTCTTTATAAAACATTTTGAACCAAAGACACGAAAATATTTCACTTGAGGCTTTTTATCATAAAACAACTCAAAACAAGTTTTGTTTGTTCGGGGTCTCACTAGAATCCTATTGAGCACATAACATGCCGTGTGCACCGCTTCTGCCCAAAATTGTAGTCCTAAATGACTATCATGGAGCATAGTGCGAGCACACTTAATAAGAGTCCTATTCTTTCTTTCTACAACACCATTTTGTGGTGGTGCACGAGGAAAGGAAAAGTTATGAGTTATCCCGGAGTCATCACAAAACTTAGTAAAAGACTCATTTTCAAATTCTCCTCCATGATCACTACGAATAGTGATAATGGTGGATCCTAAAAGATTCTGAATTTTCTTTGCAAATTTGGTAAACTTTACATGTGCTTCATTCTTATTAGTTAAGAATGAAACCCAAGTAAATCTAGAAAAGTCGTCAACGACAACTAGTCCATAATGAGCATTACCTAAAGAAGCGGTTCTAGTTGGCCCAAATAAATCTAGATGTAGAAGTTCCAGGGGCCTCTTAGAAGTAATCCATTCTTTAAGCTTAAATGAAGATTTACTTAGTTTACCTCTTTGACAAGAATCACAAAAGTTTTTCTTGTTAAAAACAATCTTAGGAAAACCTTTGACTAGATCATGCTTAGCTAACTTATATAAGTGCTTGAAGTGAACATGACCAAAACGGCGATGCCATAATAGTTGTTCACTTGTGTTAGCAACTAAGCAATGTTCTACGATTTTAGGCAAGCTTAAATAATAAATATTTTTACACCTAATACCGGAAAATAAAACATTTGAATCACAATCAACAATAGTACACAATCCTTCTCCGAAGTTAACCTTGTAACCTTTGTCACAAAGTTGACTTATGGAAATGAGGTTGTGACATAAACCACTAACAAGATAAACATTAGTAATTAGGGGTTTGGAAGGATTACCAACGATACCTACTCCAATGATGGTTCCCTTTTGATTACCTCCAAAAGTGACCGTTGCACCATCTTTGATGCTAATCACTTCAGAGAGCAATGAGGGATCTCCCGTCATGTGTTTGGAGCAACCGCTATCAAGAATCCATCCTTTCCCTTTAGAGCTAATAAGACTTTTATTGCTCTTCTTCTTTCTCTTGGGTACCTATATAATATACCATAAGCTTATGGTACCCAATGTTTGTTGGGTCCAATGGGATTAGCCCTTTGGAAGCCAAGTCCAAGTGGACTTCCGCTTCCCAACATAGTTACTATTTCTAATTACATCATGAAAGTAGGAATCAACATAAGCATTCCTAACATTTAGACTAGTGTTCTTAGGACCCCAAATAGTGTACATCTTGGGAGTCCTATTCCTAGTTGCATGCATATGAGTTGGATTTCTATGTGGTGCATGCTTGTTAGGAGCATGATTTTTAGCATAGATATGAGGTGGAGCATATGCATTGTACATTCTAGAATGATATGTATGCTTGGGAACATGCATATTATATGAAGCATAAAGATCATGCATGACATGTGGAGGATGAGCATACATGAAGGAATGATGCGTATGAGCATACGGGTGTGTGGGAGCACGTACATGAGTACTTCTCATGTGTGGTTGTGTACGTGTCCGTGGGTGCGGAGCATAAAATGTGTCATGATTATCCACTTGTGAAGTAGGATGTTTCCTACGTGGATGAGTATTAGTGTACATATAAGCATGGCCTTGCTTTTGGTTTCCACCCTTAGTGGGTTTCTTGCCAAAAGGAAGAGAAGGTGATGTGGTGACATTCTTGGTAGGATTGCTACCTATAGTGTCTTTGACACCACTAGTGGATGCACCGGAGGAAGGCCTCACAAAATTTATAGTGACACCAATATAGGAGGTGCGATCATTAGATGCATTCGCTTTTACAAATCCAATGCCAATACGATGTGTGTCCGGAAATTGATTTGCAAGCAAATCATCCAATTGTCCTTGTCCCTTATTGAATCTCACAATACGGGAGGACATGAGCTCATATTTCTCCTTTAAAGAAGAAATGTTGGTATCCAAAGTGGACACCCGTGCTTTGAGCTCGTGCACTTGGGTTTTAAGAGAATCATTCTCTAAACCCAATTGTGTGTGACGTGTAACTAGATCACTATTATCCATGGGATGTGTTTGATCTAGTTGAGATTTGAGGGAATTCACCTCATCTCTCAATGTGACATTTTGAGAAGCTAAGTTTGCTTTCTCAAGGGTTATAGTATCAACAATGGTGTCATTGTTGATAATGCATGGAATGGATGACATGCTAACTTTTGATTTCTTTAAGCTAGTGTATCTAAGCATTAAAGATTGGTATTTAGCAAATAGTTCTTCATTAGCTATACGAAGTTCATCCATTGTTACCTCGGTGTTATCCATATCGGAATCACTCTAATCCGAGAGTGGGTCTTCAAGTGCCATGAAACACATGTGGGCGCTCTCACCCTTCTCATCATCGGAATCGCTTGATGAGTCATCACTTGAGTCATCAAAGGTACCGACGAGTCCTTTCTTCTTGTCTTTCTTGTTCTTGTTGGACTTGTGGTACTTTGGTGCCTTCCACTTTTCTTTGTTGTTTAGCATTGGGCAATCCATCTTGATGTGCCCTGGCTTATTACACTTATATCAAAGAGAGGAAGTAGCATTAGTAGACTCAAAACATTTGTTGGAGGGAAATTTACCTTTGCGGAAGAAGCGTTGGAACTTCTTCGCCATTTGGGCCATTTCATCCAAATCCATCTCGTTCTCGGATTCATCACTTTCAGAGGATGACGAATTGGCGTTGAACGCCAAAGCTTTCTTCTTGGCCTCCGAGGGATTTATCATGGCTCAAATCTTCAATCGGTTATCCCGTCTTACTTCGTAAGACATAAGAATCCCGATGAGATTCACCACGGTGTAGTTCTTCAAGTCATTGACCTCCTCAATGGCGATTGCTCGTCTTTCCCATTTGGAGGCCATCCCCATGATAATCTTCCTTACCTTTTCAGGTTCGGTGTAGATTTGGCCAAGGGCTTCCAATTCGTTTGTGATGTCGGTAAAGCGTCCGTACATCGACGCAATGCTCTCATTTTCCTGCATGTGAAACAAGTCGAAGTTTTGCACGGCAACATATAACTTTGAAAGCTTTACCTTATTCGTTCCCTCGTGGGTAACGATGAGATGGTTCCAAATTTGATATGCACTCTTACATGTGCATATCTTGTTGAACTCATTCGGGTCCAACGCACAATGAAGAGCGTTCATTGCTTTAGCGTTGTTGACTTCGACGGACTTCTCGGAAGTCGTCCATTTTTCGAAATCATCTTCGGAGGGCTCGACGTACTCCTTGTGGAGAGTTCTCTAAAGAGAAGCACTCCTAAGGAATGTCTCCATCCTACACTTTCAATAACCAAAGTTAGTACCATTGAAACGTGGAGGACGTACCGTAGATTGACCTTCGAAAAGTGTGGACGCTCCATAACGGTCGTGATTGTTGTACGTAGGCGGCGGAGGAACGTTGTTATTGTTGGATGCCATAGATAAAACCTTGCACTCTGATACCAATTGTAAGGACCCTGTCTATGGGGAAAACACTAGAAGGGGGGGTTGAATAGTGTTTATGCAAATTTAAAAGGAATTTACGCCAAATAAAATGCAATCCAACAAATAGTACGGAATAGAAAAACAACCCAAAGGGAAACACACGCAAACGCAGATATGTTTCAAGGGTTTGGATTACCCAAGTCAACTCCCGACTTGTTCCTGGTAATCCTACGTCCCTACCACCTGGATACCACCGGATACTCAAGTTAGAACCCTAACTTGAGGTTTCCTTAAAACCCACTTGTAGCAACCCTACAAGTGCAATCGAATACAATCGATGTCCTTGACTCCCACAACCAGGGAGCAAGCAAAAACTACTCTCACAACCGAGAGCACAATTCAAATAAAGAAGTTATGAAATCTGAAAGCAACACTTACAATCACCTATGCCTTGAAGTATAACTTGAAGGAGAAGTGTGATGTGTGTTGAAGAAATCTCTTGGAAGAGAGGAGAAAAGCACTTTCTCTTGACTGCACCAAATGCCTAGAAGATCAATCTTTGGTTCTAGGTTGGAGAGCAAGAGAACAAGATTTGGAAATACTTAGGGCTTTGGATTTGAAAGCTTTAATCTTTGGAAATGAAATCTTGAAGGATTTTGCAATGAATGAGTAACCTTCCAATGGAACAGTAGAAGCTCTATCTATAGCTTTCTCAAATCCACAAAACAGTTTAGGCAAAAACCCAATCGAAATCCGTGAGAAAAATCTCAACGGATATAATCTGAACTCGCGACAGTCGACTGTTGAACAAATCACAGTCGACTGTTGCACAGTCAGCAAGGGTAGGTGAGAATTCATAACGGTAACTTACCACATGGACAGTCGACTGATGAAGCCAAGACAGTCGTCTGTAAAACCAACAGGCGAATGTACATTCTTCGACAGGCGAATGGCCGAGAGAAGAGTAAGTTAGATAAAATACTGAAAATCTCACAAGATACATGACATACGACTGATTCAAGGAACACAGTCGACTGTCAATCAGAACAGGCGACTGTATATCCTTAAACAGACGACTGTCACAGATAGAAAAAATTTCTAGAGAGCCGAGTCAAAGAATAGACTTACAGACAGGCGACTGTTGCAGCATAGACAGTCGATAAATCTAATAGACAGTCAACTGTATATACAGCATAAGTCGAATGGCCGTAGAAATCGGATCAAACAGATTTTGGGCAAGAAGAGACAGGCGACTGATGAACCATTCACAGTCGACTGTCACTAAGACATGCACCTGATAAACGTTCAACAGTAGCCTGTGCGAGATAATCAGAGAGGGACCAAAAACTGCATTGTAATAGTCTGTGCCTAACAGGCGACTGTAGAACAAAACATAGTCGACTGTTTTTGAGACAGGCGACTGTAAACTGTTAAGCAGTCGGCTGTTATGAACAATCCTAGCACAAACAAAAGAGAATTGAATTGGGATCAAAGGACAAAGGTCTAGAGATGTCCTTTGACCGAATGAAGATGTGTGTGAGTGCTCCATCAAAGTTCTACTCCTAAGCTACATACTAGAAGAGATAGAAGAGAAATTACATTGACGAATAATCTCTTCTTTCCATAGTATGAGCTTGAAGTCTTTACGGAGCTTCAATCATCAATCTACAATCATCCAATTCATATCATTTGCCTTCAATCACGTTTGTGAGTCATCCATTGCTAGTTGATCTTCATAGTAAGCTTAGGCAATAGATTAACTGCAAAATAGGGGATTAGTCACAAGTATTTATGTTTGCTCATCATTAACACCAAGTAGGGAGAAGTCCAATACTCAATAAGGTGAGTGTCTGTATTTCTTCTTCCGTGTTTGAGATCTAGAGTCCCTTGGGTAGCTTTCTAGTTTGGGGCTATATTACCAAGGAGTGATCTCCATTGGTGTGGGATTGGTCCCTTGAGGAGCTCTACGTGTTGTGGAGGCTTTGTTATCAAGGATTTTCACTTGGTTGAGAGTGTGTGTGAGCTTGGTGAGAGATCTAGGGTTAGGTCTTGTTACTTGGAGATCGTCTCTCAATGTAGAGGAAGAAGATGATGGGGTCGGTGTATACCTTGCTTGATCGATAGTGGAACCGTGTGCATTGGATGCTGGACGTAGGTTGTTCGTAACCGAACCAGGGTAAATTTCCGTCTCCTTTGTGTTTGCTCTTACTTTCGTATTATATTCATGTGCCTACATATATATGTCGCAAGATCAAGAATAATATTGTTTGTTGGTGACAACTTTCTTTTGTGCCCGTGAGGTATTTGGTTTTGTGACTAGGTGACATCTCGGTGGAATTCGGGCTTGGGATTGTTTGGCCACCGTTTCCGCGCATTATAGGTGGCATTGTGTACCTAGCCTAAGTGTTGGGAAGGTGCACGGGGATCTAACAAGTGGTATCAGAGCTTCCATTTTGCGAAGAAGTGTAGTGCCGCGATGGCGTCTTGCTCATGTGAGAAGGCGGTCGGATGTTCATACGAAGTTGAGAGGCTAAATGGCCGGGACAACTATGGTCTGTGGCGACAAAAGATGATGGCTTTGTTGAAGCACCACAGAGTTTACAGTGCTGTATGTGATGTGGGCATGCCATGTAAGGCAACGGTGAATGATAAGCGAATGATGGAGCTTAAAGCCCTCGGCGAGATAATGTAGTCCTTGGAGGATGAGATCCTTCGGCAATTTGCCAATGTGGAGGTCGTGAGCGACCTATGGAGGATGCTTGAAGCTCAGTACTCGACCAAGACACCAATTGGACTAAGGTTGCAATTGTGGCAACGCTTCTATACTCACAGGATGAAAAGGGGAACCTCGTTGTGGAACCATGTTGGTGAGATGGACCGTATAGTAATGGACCTACGGGAATTGGGGAGTGTGATAGAGGACGAGCAACATGCCATGGTACTATTGTGTTCTCTTGCTCCGGTGTATTCCAAGTTTGTAGGCTCGATGTTGAATAGCCGAGACTCACTCACGTTGGATGAGGTGAAGTTTGCATTGAATACGGAGGATCTTCAAAGTTTGGTGTTAGGTGACACTGATGGTTGTGAGGTACCCAATGTCATCCAGGGTCGCCAGGAGGGCGGACCCACTCCAAGATCCAAGACGGGCCGTTCCAAGAGTTGGAATCGGCGGGCAGCAGCAGCGGTCCAAGTCAAGGGGCCGCGGTGACAACAAATGCTTTCTATGTAAGGAAAGTGAGCATTGGAAGAGGGATTATCCGAGGTTGAAAGCGAGGACATCGATTGGCATTGTGAAAGAGGTTGCTCAGAGTTTGACTCATGTTGGAGTACGAGACGGAATGTTTTCTGGCGAGGATGATTGCTCGGTGTTTGCGGCATACTCCGTGGGAGAAGTGCAATGTTCGTGGTTATTGGACTCGGGGTGTTTATTCCATATGCCTCCGGATAGGAGTGCGTTCGACTCATACATTCCATGCATTAAAGAGCAGATTCTCATGGGGAATGGTATGGAGTGCGAGCAGGTTGGGAGTGGCATGGTCAGAGTCAGGATGCACGATGGCATCGTCCGTGTGTTTGATAGCATTAGACATGTTCCTGATCTTCGCAGTGGCCTGATATCGATAGGAGCTTTGACCGAGATGGGCTACAGGGCAGTGATTGAGAAGGATCAACTACGTATTTTCCGAGGATGCTTGGTTGTCATGAGGGGAAGAAGCGTGGCAGCTTGTATGCGCTCGATGGGCACACAGTAGTAGGTGAGACTGGTAGATCACAGGAGTCCGAGAGTGGAGATCCAGTGAGACTGTGGCATCTCAGATTGGGGCATGCTGATGATCAGAGCCTTGACATTCTTCAGAGGAGGAGTGTGTTCGGAGGTGATCGTGTGCTTGAGTCTTGCAGTGACTGTGGTGCAGAGCGACCGAGGCAAGTGCAGTTTGGGACAGCTGTCAGACACAGCAGGGAGCCCCTGGAGTGCGTGTACGCCAGCGTATGGGGTCCATGTCCAGTTCCTTCCCTGGAGGGCGCGAGGTACTTCGCGGCCTTCATAGATGACTTCTCGAGGAGAGTCATGGTTACTCTCATGGGATCTCGGGAGGAGATCCATGAGAAGGTGTGGCTATGGAGGAGCATAGTCGAGAGGCAAATGGGTAGACCCGTAGGAGAGATCCGTACCAACGACGTAGAGACACATGATGTTTGCAAGTCAGAGGAGATCGTGTGCCGATACACCATTCCTGATGGAGACCCTCACGGTGGCATAGCAGACAACATGATCATGATGTTGGTAGAGAAGACACGGGGGCTATTGAGACCATCTGGCCTTCCTAGGGAATTATGGGCGGAGACCCTTGCTACTGCGGCATACCTCATCAACCGAACACCGTCACTAGCCGAAGGTAGTTCTATTCCCGAGGAGTTATGGACGGGCAGAGTCGTTGAATTCTCGCACTTGGGTACATTTGGAAGTCCGGTGCGGCCGCACGAAAGGGACGATGACGATGAAGGACAGTGCATGCATGATTGTGTCCTAGTCGGGTACGCTGTTGGAGGTGCGAGAGGGTACATGTTATGGTGTCCTAGTACCCGCGAGGTGATTGTCAAACGACACGTTATGATTGACGAGTCTGCAGTGCTTAGTGAAGAGCAGACTCATGATGGTGTGCAGAGAACAGAGGACAGCCCGGTCCATATAGAGGATGAGGTGATTCGGATTCAGACTCAGGCAGATGATTAGACACGTGTGCAGACGGACAGGGTGCAGAGTTATCCAATGTGGTCAGTATCAGTGATCAGCAGGTATCTCACGATGTACCTCCAGATTCAGTTTAGTTGGAGGTGCAGAGGACATCGGTCTATGAGGAGGCGTTGCAGTCGGTCGTCGTATCGATGCAGTCAGTTGCAGTGTGTGAGGAGACAGAGGTCTCTCACAGTTCCAACGTGCACGTTGTGGGTGCTCTTGAGGAGACCCAGCATGCTGAGGTGTGCAGCTTTAGCTTCGAGGTAGAGCCGTCGATCTACAGAGGAGTATGGCAGTTGGTTTCCGCGTCGATGCCAGAGGTTGCGGTGGGTGAGGAGACGGAGGTCTCTCACGTTTACAGCACGTATGAGTTGGTTGCTTTTGAGGAGGACCAGTGTGTTGAGGTGTGCAGCTTCAGCTTCAGGGTAGAGAGGTCTTCTGAGGAGCTTGGCTTCATGGTAGATCATTCGCTGTGCATGGTAGAGCAGTCTTCACAGTATGGGCAGAGGCGATATGGCTCTCGTTTGGCTAGGGGTAATTTATCAGGCGCATCTTCTGATACTTCAGAGGCCAGACCGGTGGAGATGCAGAGGAGCAGAGAATCTGATAGCGTGGTGGAGCGTGGAGACTTCCACGGCAGTGTGGCGATTGCGATGGTGGTCCCAGGTGGAGTTGCCACTAGGGACATGGAGCTGAGAGTTAGGAGGCCACGTATCGAGTGCGTTCTCGCTTGATATAGGGAGGAAACAGAGCCGAGTAGGGCTTCTTCAGTGTGCGCTCATCTCTCACCTTCGGCGAGTTCATCACAGGGCATGGCAGGTGAGAACGATCTTCAGAGGCTAGATGTTGGTGCGGCGGACAGTTTGGCGCTTGTATGTGTGCATTCGTGTCTTGAGTCGTCGGCACAGTCAGTTGAGGCGCGGAGCCGATGGACGGCGAGTCTTGATGACAGGCATCAGCAGACAGAGCAGATACAGACATCGTATCGATGTGACCAAGCTGGGGTCAGTCTGCAGAGCAGCGGGGATGACGGCGTGTTTCTTATAGATGATGGCCATGGCGAGCATGAGTTGCTCGCGGACCCGTGGGGTGATGATATGGATGTTCTTGGATCGACAGAAGGCTTATTGGACGCTGGCACGACGTCATTTAGTTTGTTCATGGAATCCGAGCTCGCAGGATTATCCTCAGAGACAGATGACTTCATCGCAGACATGGCAATGAACGAGGCGGAGATGCGTGAGGCTAGGTTCAGACGACTTCTGAGCTTGGCATGTCTCTTAGAGGATTGAGGCGCCAGAGGGCGCGATTCCGATGCACATGATGGAGGTTCACTTGTCCGATGGTCAAGGCAAGGTGAGTTCATACACGACGGGTGCAGGTTGGCACTAGAGCTGGAGCTGTGCTGATGTGAGTGTGTGGATTTATCAGCAGGGTAGAGTGTTGTTTTTATTGCTGAAACATCCACATGTGATACACAGTTTTCATGGGCCCCCCTCCTTTGACTTGCTGTTGGGAATTGAAGGCCATTTGCCTTCTTGTTTCCTTCGGGCAACCGACTGAAAACTTAGGCAGGCCAGCAGAAATTTCCAGAGAGCCAAAAAGCCAAAAGAGAGGGTTGAAAACCTGAGAGCCTGCTGCCATTTTCGGAGAAAATGGAGGGAGCTTGGATTTGAGAATTGGAGAAGAAAGCTAGGGAGCTTCTTCTCGTGTGAGATCCAAGGTGAGTGTCTGTATTTCTTCTTCCGTGTTTGAGATCTATAGTCCATTGGGTAGCTTCCTAGTTTGGGACTATATTGCCAAGGAGTGATATCCATTGGTGTGGGATTGGTCCCTTGAGGAGCTCTACGTGTTGTGGAGGCTTTGTTATCAAGGATTTCCACTTGGTTGAGAGTGTGTGTGAGCTTGGTGAGAGATCTATGGTTAGGTCTTGTTGCTTGGAGCTCGCCTCTCAATGTGGAGGAAGAAGATGATGGGGGTCGGTGTATACCTTGCTTGATCGATAGTGGAACCGGGTGCATTGGATGCTGGACGTAGATTGTTCGCAACCGAACCAGGGTAAATCTCTGTCTCCTTTGTGTTTGCTCTTACTTTCATATTATATTCGTGTGCCTATATATATCTGTCGCAAGATCAAGAAGAGGGTTGTTTGTTGGTGACAACTTTCTTTTGTGCCCGGGAGGTATTTGGTTTTGTGACTAGTGACATCTCGGTGGAATTCGGGCTTGGGATTGTTTGGCCACCGTTTCCGCGCATTCTAAGTGGCATTATGTACCTAGCCTAAGTATTGGGAAGGTGCACGGGGATCCAACAGTATGCGTGCCTAAGTAATGGCAAACTTGTAAATAAGTGGTATGTGCGTGCAGCAAAACAGTGGGTGCGCAAATCAATAATTTAGGCACATAAAATGAGCCAATTCAATGTCTAAGAACTTGGTTGGAGATATGCACCAGCAGGAAAGTCAAGACTATTGTCAATGCCAAGAGACTAAAATCGATCCAGCAGAGAGTTGCGCCTCAAGACTATTTCATACTCTTAAATAAATGCACTTTTCCAAAACAAGACTCCTCCAAGCAGGGCATTGAGAGATCAATCAGAAAACATAATGTGGTTTCCTAACTTAATGTGATTAGTTAAAGGAAATTTTTTGAAACTAAACAAAAATATTCTCCAACAACTCTCTGGCCTTTCTATTATTAAACAAAAACGTGAAATCCATCACGATTTGCAACAATATCATTGCATCGTTCAGCCTTCATCAGGCTACAACAATTTTATGAACACGATGGACATCACGGGCAGCATCCAGCGCTGGATGTTGCCAGGAACAAAATTATGCAGAGCTCCTCGACTCCTGCATACGAGCTAACAGCAAAAACAAAACTTTTGGAGGCACTACTTCCCTATTCTTTTGTTAGCCTGCAAAGCCTAAATAACAGGGAACTCCTTCTGAGCTAAGCTCTTGCAGCATTGGGAGCCGATCGGTAACATGCTCGTTTCGCCGCTCGCACAATGTCCTCGACCTACACGAGGAAAAGCACGGGTTGGAATGTCGTCCGATGTCAACTTTCTATTACTCAAGAATGGAAACATGCAATGTCGAGTTCTGTATGAAGTTGGCAGAATTCTAACCTGTGGAAGGGCCATCCTCTCCAGATTCTCTGCATAAGGCATTGGAACATCAGCACCCGCAATCCTCTCCACCGGCGCATCAAGGTAATCAAAGCTTTCCTCTACAACACTCGCGCTGTTCAGGAAATGCAGTCTGAGATCGGATGCTGAGATAAATATGGTATGAAATCGGCAATGTACACCAAATACAGCAATAGTGAGAAGGTAGATTCTCCCAAGAGAGAGAAAAACTATCTAAGTGCAAATATATTACATAGCATCTAGTGTCAAAAAAATGTCAAACTTTTTTTAAACAAAGTCAATTAGATGTTGAGACAGGTCAGATTAAGCTGGATAGGAGACGTCCTAATGATCGTGCAGGTTAGGCGTGAATCAGGACCTAAAGCTGCAAGCCTCTGTTATAGTGGCCATTGCTAAAATAGCATTGGCCTTATGTCAGTGAAATAGAAGTTCAAAGGTTGAGTTGGATGTTGGATAAAAAGTTTCGAACTTAAATTTATGTTTGAATATTAGGTCAGAATTCAAGGTAAACCTGCAATCCAATTATAGCTCTGATCTCAAGAGATCAACTTATGATCAAATATGAGCATCAGCAAGGCATGGATCAGATGTAATCAGGTAAGGCACAAGTCAAATGCAGGTCTAAGTTAAAAGAACATTACCAGATTTCAGCACCCACACCATGCTGAGGGAAGCCTTCTTCTACGGTTACAAGTCTGTTGGTTTTCCGGACTGAAGCATTGATAGCGTCTCGGTCCAGAGGCCTGATAGAACGAAGATTAATAACCTGCAGGAGAAGTAATCTTTGCTCAATTACTTGAATCATTGTTTTTTCAGATGATCGGTAAAATGGGACTTAGTTCCAATAGAGGTGTTACCTCGGCACTGATTCCCTCCTTGCACAGCAACTCTGCAGCCTGAAAAACACAGAGTATTGTATTATATGCAGGCAACCAGGAAGCCATAAACATTGAAATTAAATGGAGAATAGGAGGATCAAATCTGGCAAAAATTGACAATAGAAACGATACATAACAAAAGAGGGGGAAAACTTAATTTTTAAGGGGGAAAAATTATAGAAAACAAAAAAGGAGGACCACTATAGGCACTTGGGGCTCAGCACAGGTCTTGTAACCGATTTTAGACATCCAAGGTCATCTTCTGTCAAGACATAAAAAACACGTTCAAAACATACATGCAGCCAGATATTTATGAATTCCATCGCTGATTATATGAATCCGAAATGTGTGGGGATCTTCTTGCTAGGGACATTTTCAAGTATCTCCATGCAAACACACATTGCGAGTATCACTATACACTAACAACAGAAGATGCTTCAAAAAGCTACACCAATTAGGACGAGCACAGGCTCCCCATAAGATGGACAAGTTGATGCAGAAGTTGTTATCAGCTATTGCACAGGTTTGCAGAAAACGACAATAACTTTTTTAGGCTTGGAATAAGTAAAAGGGAATCATGTAGATCAGGTGACACCTGATTTAGATCAGGTGCAAGACACAAAAAGGAGGGCCCCATTGAAAGTACAAGCTCAACATGAGCTTGTACTTTCCAACTTTATGTGTCTTGGCACCTGATCTATTAGATCAGGTGTCACCTTTTCTACATTATTCTATAAGTAAAAAATCATAAACAATATAATTATGTGTACTTTGTTGATTTCAAATAAATCTTGCCTTTTCATACCCAGATTTAGCGAACTCAAGAAATGAGAAGCTAAAACAGTCTTATTAGAATCATGTATAGGTTTCTGCCAGAGGCAATCAAGAAAATTATGTGTTGTTAGTCCCACGAACCTGGAGAGAATAACCGACCATCTTTGCATAAGCAGTAATTGTGACATCTTTCCCTTCTCGTTCAATCTGCACAAATAAAAAAACATGAATAATGAAAAGGTATAAAGAATGATCAATGCGCCTTACTATTATTATTCAAGAAAGCATACCTTTGCCTTTCCTATTGGGAGGCAGAAATTGGAATCAAGAACCTCTGCTGAAACAGGAAAAGACTGTCCATATCTGGAGAAGAGCATGGTTTTCACGAGAAAATGTAATGTTTACTTCTATTCGGATCAAAATACATTTGTCAAGCGGTACATACAGTAGTTCGTTTTCAAGGAAAACAACAGGATCAGGGTCCCTGATAGCAGCTTTTAGCAAACCACGAGCATCTTCGGATGAATATGGAGTAAGCACTTTCATGCCGGGAACAGATGCAAACCAAGCTGCAAAACACTGGAGATGATCCAAACAATGAGAACGGCCTCCCGGTTTAGTAACCAATTTTAGATAAATAAATCTGCGCACAAGTGGCACTCAATTGGTTAAGAGGACAATACGACCAGAGTGTAAAAGGAATATAGTGTCCAGATTGTGGAGATGATTGCCGTATGGATATGCCTACTACAAAAAAATAATAATTTGTACTGTTATAGAAGGAGAGAGTTTGGCCTTTGGTTCTGTCCTTTTCAGTCTATCCAGAGAATAATATCGCATGCATTGCTTTCGGGATCAATCAATCATTGATGTTTATTACATAGCATGGCCATCTAATTTTACTGTAAGATAACTTGGCCAAGCCTTACGTAATGACAATGTTGTGGGTCTATTGGTTGTTAGGTGACATCTTAAGATTAAGACCCATGGTCAGAATCCTGTGAATAATCCATTTTAACCTTAACCTTTTCTTTCTTTTTTATTATTTAATTTTAATTTCTCTTAATTTATTTCCTTTTCTTCTCTCTGTCTTTCCTTCTGATATTGTTCCACTGTCTCTTTTTTTCTTTTGGCCTTTCTTTTTTTCCTCCTTGCTTCTTTCTTTCTTTTTCTTGGCCACGTGTTTGTCCTTTTAGATTGAAGTGAGCTTCCTATGTGTTCCTCTTATTTTCCCGTTGTTCTTTCTTTTAAATTTTTTGTCAAATTTAAGACTTCGTATTTATCGAACTAGAATTCAATTACTAGTTCTTATTTTTTTTGAGAATTTTTTTGAATTAATCAGGACTAGTTAGTACTTTTCAAGTGTTTCATTAAAAAAAGAATATCTTAAAACTAGAATTCAATCATAATACTTAAGTATTATTGATTATGGTTGCTTAATGAAAAAACTTATCTAATTAGAATAGAAATAATCAATAATGAATTCCTAATTTATTCAAAAATTGTTCAAATAAGAATCTAATTGAAATTAAAGTTATATGCTAGGATGGTGTTATGAATGCTTACTTGGTTAAAAACCTACTAATTTAAAAGACAGTATAATTATGAATATTTTGGACTTATTTATTAAAAAATCTAAATAGAATAATTAACTATTTAACTAAGAAGCCGAACTAATCAAAACTTTCTATCAATTAGTTTTACTAACGAAATCCTTATTTGATTCCGATTTCAGATCTTTAATATGAAAAATCCTTATTTTTTGAGAGAGAGGATGTGGTTGTAAATTGGAAAAAAATAACTGTGATGAAAATTCCTTATTTAATTAGGATCAATAAATTAATGGTCATTTGATTAAAATTAACCTATCATCATCATAGCAGATCACTAACTCGGTCACAGTGGTAAAGCAGATGGTTGAGTGAGGAGAAGTCCTAATTTCAAAAGCTGCCTTGAGGAAAACACACAAGCTGTAGGCTGTCTAAATATATCCATTATTGTTTCTGCTGGTGTTGTCATCTTTATTGTCATCATTATGGTTATTATGATTACTATTATTGCAATGTTATTTGTTAATATGCACACATGCATTGTCCATGCCTAAATATAGAAATAAATAAAGGTGCGCTCAGTAAGACAAATGCATGACGCCATTAAGACAGTTTTTTTGCTTGATTTCCATAACTCACAAAGTTCGTTAAACAGATGGTCGGTGTATACTGCACCATTCATTCATACAAGACTGCCAAATTCGTTTTCACTTCATCACAGTTGCCTTAATTGTTCCTTTGATCGGTCACGAGTATCTGGCATATAGCTGCACTGCTCTCCTCACTGAGGCCTCTTGGGTTGTTTTTCACTCATGGCCACGAGTACACTGGAAGCATGAATTACATATCTTTATGAAATATCAATGTATCTTTCTGTTTCTCTTTATGAATCTTTAGGCAGCCTAGGAGTGTTTAAGGAGAATTTGCAGAAATGAAAAATTAAATTTCTAGAAATTAAAGTTTAACAAGGAACAGTTTTGGCTAGGCAGTTGAGCACTAAAGAAATAGGAAGTCAGGTAAAAGCAAAATTTATATGAAAACATTATAGCAAACACGTAATAATAGTATTTCTTAGTTTCATGTCATTTACACGGATGACATTTTATACAAATGTTCCTGATACGAAATCAGAATAAAAAGGGAATTTTTATGGTGGAAAAGAGAAAAATTGGGATTTTTATAGAATAAAAAGTGGAACAACAATAGATAATTGGACCCTTAAGGAGAGGAGACCGCTCTCTAAGCTTTATCTTCGAGACTAAAGCCTAAATATCTCAATCTAGGGTTCTTGGACCCTAGAAAAAATTCTCTCACAATAATCCAACATAATCTCCCAATCGCTAGCCGGCCCTAATAAAACATGAAACAAATCCAGAATTTCTAGAAATTTTGAAAATGCACCTAGTAGCAGAAAATGACAAAAATGCCCTCTTGGTCGTGCCGTGCGCCTCCTCCTTCAAGGGCGGAGCTATGTAGGGGCTTAGGTGGGCTACAGCCCGGGTAAGTATTTGAATAAAGCACTATATAATCCTCTACAACATCAAAAGGTAGCCCAGTTGGTAGAGCATTCATTGCTTAAGATGAAAGTCATGTTTCGATACTTGGCATGCCCAATTGTGGTAGTGCGTTCATTTTTTCTTCTATTTAGAAAAAATTTACTTGATAAAAAAATTCTCATTACTTTTTTCCTTCGTTATTTTGGGTGGTCCTCACTTTGCCAATTTTCTTTTGGGCTTCAGCCTTTCAAACCCATCATATTTTAATTATCGATATGAACATGGAGAACTCATATTTTTAGAAAAGATTTCAGATTTCGATGAATCGATTTCCATTACTAAAGATGCTCATGTTTGTGGATTTTTTTGGGAAAAGTTTGAATTTTTTGATATAATTTATAATTATGATGATCAAGAAGTAACTTTTTAGCCAAAATCCCGAATAATTTAGTGTATATACTGTTAAATTAATATAGTTTAATGACCAATGTGTAATATTTTCTAACAAATTGATATCAAGATTACATATTAACATATTGACAACTAACAATGCTGTTTTTGGATGAATGGATACAGTGAATAACATGAAACATTTTCGATTTGTGATCTAAAGAAGCCACTTTTATAAAATTGTGTTCATTCTTTCAACATATTTTCTTGCAATTAAACATAACCTAAGCTCTTCTTCTCCTTCAACACATAATAAAACACTATTTATAAATAACTGAATATTAAAATTGTATTTGCAACTGTACTTTGCCCAAAAAGCCAAAAAAAACTTGTGTCAAAAAGATACAGAAATGAAGCATATTAACAAAAAGAAAAGAAAATGCAAAATCCCTATCACCAAAAAAATCCCTCCTTTTGAATAAAATGTCTCTAAAAGGCTTGCCCGCTAACTGTCAAAATACAATATCCCAAGCCTAATTTGCATCCTTTTTGTATTTGGTCGGTAGCCCAGGGCGGAAACAATTCCTGGCTCCGCCCTTGTCCTCCTTCACTGGTAAGTGATGACCACATCATTACTCCCCCCCAAAAGAGCCACCTTGTACTAAATGTGGAAATCGAGGAATTGACGCCGAATAGCCTCGAAAGACTCCAAAGTATCATCACTCGTTAACCTACGCCAATGGATCAGCGCCTCCTTAGATCCCGCAGTTCCCAGACAGACCCTTTGACCTCCAGCAGCTCCAATAGCATATCCATGCCGTCCGTCAAAGTAGGCGTAGTGTCAGGAAGAGAGTGTGATCTCCAATCACATCTCACAACTGTGACAGATGGAAGACATGGTGGATGGTAAACATCGGTGGTAATCTCAATCTGTAAGCCACCTTTCCAATTCCGGCTTCAATCTCATATGGTCCATAGTAACGAGCAACTAACTTCTCATTGTTTCAATGTGCCAAAGAATTTTGTCGATACGGTCTCAGCTTCTGGTAAACATTGTCCCCAACAATGAAATATACATCTCTGCAATGACCATTTGCCTTGGACTTTATAATCTGCTGCGTCCACGTCAAATACTGCTTTAGCTCCTCTAGAACATTATCACTCTCCTCAAGGTAATGCTCCACCCAGGATACCAGAGTCAAACTACAGCTGTAGTGGATCAGGTGTAGAGGATCTCGCCTATATAGAATCCGGAAGGGTGTGTTCTATGCTACATAATGATAGAAAGTATTATACCAGTACTCTATCCATACTAACCACGTGGCCCACTGCTTGGGCGAATCTGATGCAAAGCAACGTAAGTACGTCTCAACACTCTTATTGACGACATCCGTCTGGTCGTCAGTCTGTGGGTGGTTAGCTATACTTCATTTGGGTGTCGTCCTCTGCACCTTGAATAATTCTATCCAAAAGTGGCTAATAAACACCATATCCCTATTAGAAACAATGGACGCATTGAAACCATGTAAGCACACCACCTCCTTCATGAAAGTTGTCGTCCCTGTCACCGTCGTATAAGGGTGCCGAAGGGCTATAAAATGGGCATACTTGCTGAGGTGATTCACCACAACAAGTATGCTAGAAAACCCCTCCGATTTTGGTAGCCACTCGATAAAGTCCATGGTAATCTCCTTCTAGACCCTGTCAGGCAGAGATAGCAGCTGTAGTAGGAGCCATCGCCAAGTATTTGTGTCATTGACAAACGTCACAACTTGCCACCGTCTGGGCGATGTCCCTCCTTATCCCCGTCCAATAGAGTTCTCTTGCCATCCTCATGTAAGTCTGCTGCACTCTATGATGTCCTCCCACCGCGCTGCCATAAAACTCCTGAAAAATCAACAGAATATGTGGTGAAGTATAGTGTATTATCAGCTGCCCCTGGTACAACAATCTCTGTCCATCCAAGGTGTAGCTTAGGTGCTCTGTCGAACCCTGCAACATCGCAGCCCGTATATGGGCCAATTCCTTGTCGGCCTTTATATCCCTCTATAAGCGCTCCCAATCCAACAACACTGGCACTGAGATAGCCGTCATCTGTATCACCTCTTCTCTGCGGGATAGTGCATCTGCTGACTTATTCTCCAAACCTAGTTTGTACTCCAATAAGTTTAGAAATCCACCTTTGGTGCTCCTCCGTAACCATGTGTTGCTCTAAAAAATACTTGAGACTTCTCTGATAACTACGCGCTATGAACTTCCTGTCAAGTAAGTATGGCCACCAATTTTGTATTGCTAGCACGATCCTCATCAATTTCTGCTCATACACTGACTTAATTCGGGCCCGTGCCGCTAAGACCTGACTGAAATACGTCACAGGTCTATGCTCCTGCATTAACACCGCACCTAACACGTACAATAAGGCATCAGTCTCCACCATAAAGGGTCTGCTAAAGTCAGGTAGGGCTAACACTGACACCATATATATGGCCCATTTTAGGGTCTCAAAAGCTCTGGTCGCTTCCTCTCCCCACTAAAATCCGTCATTGGGCTCCTCGGTAAGAGGCCAGACTATGATGTTGTACCCTTTGACAAACTTCCGATAGTATCCTGTCAACCCCAAGAACCCACGTAGAGCTCGCAAGGTAGTGGGGTGTGGCCAGTCTAACATAGCTACGATCTTTGATCTGTCCGCATCCACCCACTTTGCATATACCACATGGATCAAGTACTCTACCTCCAGCTGCCCAAATAGACACTTCTTCCTATTCACATACAGCTGATGGGCATGTAGCTCTTGCAAAACTATCTCCAAGTAGCTCGCTTGCTGCTCCATAGAATGTTTATAAACCAAGATGTCATCAAAGAACACAAACCTCCTTAAGTAGGACCGAAAAATCTTGTGCATGAGGGCCTGAAATGTGGCTGGGACATTTGTCAAGCCAAAGAGCATGACTAAAAACTCATAGTGACCCTCAAGCGTCCTGAAGGCGGTCTTCAAAATATCTGCAGCTCGTATCCTGATATAATAATACCCCAACTTCAAGTCTATTTCGAAAAAACAGTTGTACCATGTACTCATCCAACAGCTCGTCGATCACAGGAATCAAAAACTTATCTGATACCGTCTCTTTGTTTAAAGTTCTGTAGTCGATGCAAAACCGCCAGCTGCCATCATTCTTTTTCACCAATAGGACCGGACTAGAAAAAAGGACGTGTGCTATGTTAGATTACGCTGACCTGTAACTCTCACCCACCATCCTGTCAATTTTGTCCTTCTGTACCTGAGGGTATCGGTAGAGCCGCACGGTAATAGGAAAACCCCCTTCACGTATGACAATAGCATGCTCGTTGTTCCAAGGGCGCGGGAGGCCACGAGGTGTTTGGAATACACCCTCAAAGCGACTCATAATCTACTCCACCTCTACTGGAATGTATGCTTCTCCTCCTCTCCTTCTACTGCTAATCTCTGAAACTCCACTGGGAAGCATCCTCCCTCCACCTGAAGAGCCCGTGTCATGGTTTTGAATGAAACCATATAACATCATAAACTGAGGGCACCTTATAGAATGACTGTCTAATCCCCCTCTTGAAACTCCATCCTCAGTAGCTTCCAGTTGATAGTATCTCAACGACTATAACTATCTCATGCCTAGATGACGTCTGTGCTCCCAAACTTCAAGGGAAGGAAATCCTCTACAATCGGCACACTATGTATAGAAAATATGAGTCATCGGCACACACCCTACTATGCTATACCTTGCCAGTCCCTAACACAACTCCAAAGCTTCCCGCTTTACTGAGCTGTATCCCCTGCCACTCCACTACTCTATCAGAGATGAAGTTGTGGTTGGCCCCACTAGCAACCAAAACTGTGACGTCCTGCCCTGTTACCCTTTCCGTCAACTTTATGGTGTGGTTCGGTGTGAACCACACCACAGAGTTAAGCGAAACCTCTGCCATGTCAAGATGTAGATGCTCTTGGTTCTCCTCGCCTGCCTCAGGCTCCACCATAGCTTCTTTCTCCTCCTAGTCATTCACTATCGGCAACTGAATTGTGCAGTCACCACATCGGTGCCCTGGTAAGAACTTATTGCACTTGAAGCAAAGACCATTGGCATGCTTGTCTCTCATTTCGGCCTCTGTCATGGGTTTAAACTGCCCCTGGCTGTGCCTCGCCGCCCTTCTCTCTGCTGGCTGTATGTGGTCCCTCTTGTAGGTGCTTTCTGTCCTCCTTTCGGTGCCTGACTGGGAAAATAAGATCCATCACACGCTTCCTTGGCACGTCGCTTCTCTACAAGTCTGTCCTCTACCATCTTGGCCACACACATCCTGTCTAATAGCCCTCTGAGTCTCTGTATGTGCGACTCCGCACGTATGCTAGGTTTGAGTCCCTTCATGAAACATTCCTCCAAGGACTCTCCTGATACTCCACGGACACGGCCTGCCAACATCTCAAACTTCTTGATATAATCCCTGACCATACCCTCCTGTCTCAGTGCGTAGAGCTGCTCATACAAGTCTCTCCTAGAGTCTCCCAGAACCGGTCTAACAAACAATCCTTGAATTCCTCATACGAACGAACAAGACGCTAATGATGTCTTCATCGATACCAAGATAAAGCTTCACTTTCTAAACAAACTCCCGCTGCCTTCAGCCTCTCCACCTCGGGGTGATGCATCACCTCGAAATATCTAGCTGCCTTGTATATCCACCCATCCGGGTCCTCTCCGTCAAAGATTGGCATCTTCAACTTTCTAATCATGATGTTAGAGTTGAAATCTCCAGGTGCTACTCTCCCCCAGTATCGGTCATAGTAGCGTGGCTGGTACGGGTCATGTGGTGCATAATAGTCTCCGAATCGGGCCCTGTAGTCTCCCTCGTCATACTCCCAGTCGGCATCTTCCCAGTCTGATCCTCTTCCATCTCACACGTCCTTGAGGACATCCTCATGGTACCGGTTGTACTCGTCATATTCCAGGTCGAGTCGTCGGGGTCTATTCCTAATGAAATCAGCGTCACGATCCACCTGGACCTCCTCCAAACCCTCGTCAAAGTCCCGAAAAGACGCAGGCGATCTCCAGCCTTCCGATGGGCCACCAAGGGGTCCGACAGCCCTTGGCGGCCCTTTATGAGCTCGGCAGAGCCCTGGCAAATCGCCAGGGGGTCGGCTGGGTCCTGGCGGGCCGCTAGGAAGACGTAAAGCTCCTAGCGACTTCGTCAGACCTCGTCAGCCTCCGGCGCCACTCCTTGGTTATCGCGGGATTTTGTTCCTCATTGCGAAACGCTTCCGATCCCCTTGTTGATGTCTTCTTCCTCTGACACCATAGCTGTGTCAGATAAGAGTCTTTCGCGTAAAGTCTCGACCTTTTCATTCCCCCTCGCCAAAGACTTCTCCTTTTACCTTAGATCTGGTTTGTCAACCAGATCTGATGCTTTTTCTGCCTGAATTTCAGATCTAATTATTAGGGAAAGTTGTTGCAACAAAGCCGCCATCCTCGCATCCGTCGCCTTGGATAACCCTTCAATTACCGTCGGCATATCAGATCTATATTCCACCATGTTTTCCTCAAATCCTTGCTCTTGACATCATATATTTCCTCCAAAGTTTCGTATTGCTCCTTTGATCTTATTGTCGCCATGTGAATCATACCGCTTTGATACCAATTTGATACGATCTTCGTAGAAAATCAGAATAAAAAGGGGATTTTTATGATAGAAAAAAGAAAAGTTGGGGTTTTATAGAATAAAAAGTGGAACTACAATAGATAATTGGCCCTTTTAGGATATGGGGCCGCTCTCCAAGCTTTATCTTCGAGGCTAAAACCTAAATATCCTAATCTACGGTTCTTGGACTCATAGAACAAATTCTCTCATAACAATCCAGCATAATCCCCCAATCCCTAACCGGCCCTAATAAAACATGAAACAAATCCAGAAATTCCAGAAATTACGAAAATGCCATTATTAGCAGAAAATGACAAAAATGCCATCCTGGTCACGCAACGCGCCTCCTTATTTGCTGATAAGTGATGACCGCATCAGTTCATCATGGCTATTGATATTGATATCTTGTGCAGACAAGCTAGATGTTGATATGAAAAGAAAAAGAAAAAAAATTAAAGTTGTCGACAGTGGTTGTCAATAGATTAAAATCAGCAGCACTAGTGCAATTATCTTGTTCGAGTAGTAATACAGAAAGCATGTTGCTTCGTTCACCTAGGATAATAATAAACTTCTGAAAGTTCGCATTTACTATAAAAATGCGAATTCTAGATAGATCAAGAACTATCGTCATGTCCAACTACCACTCTCCCAATTAATCCTAGTCATTTAACTGTTAACGTCATTTAATAACTTTCAATTAAATTCAACAATTTTTATCTCTACACTTATGATGACTTCCATTAACTCCAGTCTACAGCATTTCAAAGTTTGATCATAATGTGCTTTCCGAAGTAAATTTGTGACACTTAAAATTATCTGGAAGATCAAGCAACAATCTTTTAAGATTCAAGTGTTACCAAAACCCTCGGGGGGGGGGGGGGGGGGGGGGGGGTGGGGGGGGCAAAAAAAGTGTTTTTGCAGGTACCATAGAATCCATACTTGTCATACTTAATGTGTATTTGTACACAGAAGGGTTACAGTTCAAAAATATCAGTTAAAGACTGCATACATGCGAGTGTTGGGCACCGACTCCAGCAGCAGCACCATTTGGTCCTCTGAAAACAATAGGCACAGATATTTGACCTGCTGACATGTAATTTGCTTTTGCAGCAGAGTTGATGATATGATCAATCGCCTGCAATGTAAAGATAAGCAAATCAAAGGTAAGCAAATGTTCAGTGCAACGGTTATGGAAAAATTCTAATAATACTTCCTTTATCCAGTAAAGCATAATCCAATAATATAGTCGAGGAACAGTATACATTTGACAAGGATGTATACACAGTATGCCTACACTTCAGCTCCATCCAAACAAGAAAAACTCTGATTTAAGTATGGCAGTTCCCAAGAACTTAAAGCCATTTTAGTGCTCGATGTAACTTAATAGATAAATATGAGAAATTTGTATTCAGTCAGTTGTCTAACAATTACTTCTACACTGAAGGATGGGTTCATAAAAAAGTATTTCAGCAGATCATTTTGCAGTGTGTGATGTATCCCCTCCAAATTCTAGTTAATCTAAATAATATTGTTGCATTAAAACACAATAAGCATGTTAGACAATCAGAAAATGATGCATTTAGTAGACATAACTCCAGACTCCCACATAATTCAGAATGTTTTTAAAAATTTCAAGAATTCTACAAAAAAGACAATAATGCAACAAATTAATATCATGATACTGGTGTCCAACACCTAAAGCAAAATCATTTGACTTCCCATTTGGGTATTGTCAGAATTTGGACCCTTTAACCTATACTGAAATATCAACAATCACAAGGAGAATCCTTACAAGTAGCAAAGCGGCATTTTAGTAAGATCATCACGAGAAAGACATAATTTCTAAACTCCAATGGTGCAGCTACCCAATCAGCAAATTATTTATTTCTATGCAATACGATGGCCACATTTCTGTGCACATGCAAGCACATGAACACACGTGAATGGACACACAAAATTCACAAGAATTTTGCATCGTGTGCATTTGAAACAAACTGTTATGAAATGCATAGCACATGTAACTTTTGAACTAATGCAGCATAAACTGTTGTACATAGATATCCAGAGTAGTCCAAATCTTAAGAACCTGCTTGGAATGATAAAGAGGGCATTGACATGCATGGATGGGCTTTGACCCCACAACTAAGATGTTTGGAGTCTTTGGACTCGCATAACGAGCTTCGGCCCACATTTGGAAAAGCTTCGACTCGTTACGGACGAAGCATGTTGAATGCCATTCAGTAATGGTACCAACTTAAGAAGAAGAGTTCCATGCAGAATAAGGTTGTTCTATGCAGAATAAGATTCGTAGAGGTGGGTAGCGTTTGAATTTGTATTAATGAAAATATCCTTAGGTCTTTCCAATTTAAACTGTAGTAGTCTACACAGTTAGGTTAGTAATATCAAGTTAATACATATATATACCTTTATTTAGCGATTGTAAGGAAGTTGACTTAAGCATTGTATGTTTTAGGTTAGGTGTCATCCTGATCTCACAAGACTAGTCCTTATCTTTGGTATACAGATCAAAGAAAGAAAATCCATCATCTAAGCAGAATCAAGATTATCAACTTAAAGGTAGCCGCAATCTTTCTCCATACAAATTCATTATTCGTGACATTGTTTACTCAAAAAATTGTATTGCATCAATTGACAATGTTTGTAAGATCTTACGACTTGATCTGGTGATTATTATTTTTTCAATGACTAGTGAGAATGACACAACTTCTAATCAAGAGTTCATTACAAAAGATAGGTTTCATATTCTCATGTAATAGATGAAGATACTATCTGAGATAGTGGGAGCCTTAACCAAGAACAGTGCTAAGGGAAGTGATAGAGAGCGTATAAAAGAACAGAACAAAGAAGATGGAAAAACAATTTGTTGTGACTTATTCGATGATAGCAATGAAGAAAAGTATGTGAGAACAAAGACGAGCATTACGGATGATATAAAGATGAAGGAATCCAAAATTGTGACGATGGACGCCTAAGAAATGAAGTCAACAGTAGAGGGATAAACATTAGGAGCAACACAGAGAGTACAAGCAACCTGAACCTGTTTGATTGAAGAAAGTAAGGAGATAGGGATACCATCTAAGCTCTTTAGAAAAGAAAACACAGCCAGAAAAGGTAGAAAATGGGAAAGATATGGGTCTTTCCTTTATATTTAGAGAAATTATGGATCTGAAGAGACAAGAATTTTTCATCTTTAACACTATTCATGATCCATGAAATGGTTGCTAATCTCACAACACAGGGTGAAGATTTAGGAAAGGTGCACGTAATATTACCAGCTTATCATAGAGTTGGATGCAAGCATAGCTTTTTAGATGTGACCATCGGGGTGTATCTATGTGCATCTTTAGAGTGTGCCTCATAAGAGGCGAGCTTCAAAGAATGTGTCAAGTGACATCAGAAGAAAGTTGAAAAGTCTCTTGAAGCTTCTAGGATAAGGGGCAAGGCAAGGGCAAAACATAGATTCATCTTAAACTGAAGCGGCTCTGAAAATATTGGCTTAGGAAAAGTTGACTTCAAAGAGGTTGGAAAAGAGGCATCGACTTGAGGCAAAGTTTTCATTTTGTTCAGACTTCATCTAGATAATATTCTAGTATAGAAACCACTTACGTAGGGGCATTTGATTTGTCCATATCTTGGCTTCATCTGAATATCATTATTGGTTGCATTGAAATTGAATAGGGGCAACATCACTTCACGATCAACACATAATGATCAATAAAGCAAAAGGTAATTAGTGTACACACACAAACACACATATGGACTACCCCAAAGGTTAGAGACCTACTTGAAATAGTAAAGAGGGACTTGTCATGCATAAATGGCCTTGGCTTACAGCTAGGATGTTTGGACTTGCATAGATGGCTTTAGCTCGCATTTAAGATAACTTCAGCTCGTTATTAATGAAGCAGTCGAAATGACTATTGATAATATCACTGACCTAAAAGGAGTTCTATAAGGAATAAAATTTACAAAGATGGTTAAGATTTAGATTTGTATAAATGAAAGTATCTATGGATCTTTACTATATAAACCATCATAATTTACATAGTCAGGTATGCAGTATCAAATTAATACATCCATATATCTTTATTTGGCAATTGCAAAGATGCTAACCGAAGTATCAAATGGGTTTAGATTGAGCGCCATCTTGATCTTTCTTGATCCGTTCTTGTCATGTATGTACATATCCAAAAAAGAATGACAATCACCTTAGAAGAACCAAATCAACGACTCAAAGGTAACTACCGTTCCTACTCATACATATTTGTTATTTGTGACATTGTTTTAGTCTAAAAACTATGTTTCAACACAAACATGGCAAGTTTACTCTTTATAATAACTACAAAATTATGAATTATGCACATATCTTTTATATTCGTTGGCATGTATACATATTTTATTCTTGACTTTTTATTTACAGATTTATATGCATTTTGAGATCTCCTAATGAGATGAGTTTAGTATACGCTTTGTTCAAGCTTTTTTTACTTCTTTAGGTTAAATGACTAACAAAAATAGGCATTCCACGAACCCATCATAAGTCAAATATTACTTTCTTAAGCCCTTTTAGACCTAAATATTCATGTCAAATAAGTTATTAATCTAATTATATGGAATTTAGGTAGGATCATTGGCGCCAAGAATGACTAACCATTCTAGAGACTTGGATCGATGCCACATGTCTTGGTTGTTAGGGTTCAACGATTATTGATGTGTGGTTTATTTAGGAAATGTAATATATCTAATAAATCCAAATTAATAACCGTTGAACCCTAAAACTCAAGACACGTGTCATTGATTTATGTTCCAAGAAAAACTAGTTGTTCTTCGGACCCAGAACTTCACTCTAATCCAACTATAGTGACCTATTTGATGTGACTAAAGTAAGTTAGGGGAGCTAATAACAAATTCATATGCTGGCATTGATATCAAATTAATTTTTTATTTTGGGGATGATATTGTAAATATCCTAAAAGGTAAATTACTTGCCTTGTTATCAAAATACCAACGTAAAACTTAAACTTAGATGAACATTCAAGTAAACTTAATGTAACGTCTAGCCCAAATAAGTGAATGCGATGATGATGTGTCATCTTATGTCTTCACAAATTTGTGTGAATGAGAGCCATGTGATGTGTTCCTTTAACAAGGCAAATAAATATATGAATGATGTGACAGGTTGCAAAGATTTAGTGGTGGAGAATTGATTCAATTTACTATAAATAGTTAAGCACCTCAAGCCATTTTTTGGAGCACTCAAAAATCATTCGCTAAGTTCTCATCTAAGAAATCAACATCAAAGTATGGGTGAGAGCGAGTATGAAAATAAGAAGGATATTGAGACCCACCCCAGTGGATTTTGATGATATGCACAAATGATATGTGTACTAATATGTTTATTTCAAGTGAATATAGATTACTTTATAGACATGGAGAATAAAGCGCATTGTGAAGCAAATCGAAGGACTTAGAAGCCGTGATCGAAAGTCTACTCTCGAGCCATGAATTGAAGCATATGAAGGCTCAAAATCATAAAGCATATGAAGACTTAAGATCAAGAGGAAACGGCTCTAGTCAAAGATTGGAGAACAAGAGCTAAATGTGTGTCTAAGTGAGTTATTTACTTAGAAATGTAAAAGCCATAGTATATCTTTTACACATACACACAAAATTTCTAGAAAAATCTTTTTAAAATATATTACTTAGTATAATACTTTAATATAATTCTTATAAATTATTTTCAAATATTTTTAGTAGAAAAACTCATGTATCTAGAAATAGCCGACTATCCTAGCCAGATAGCTGACTATTGACAGTCAGATTTTTGTCTACATCTCATTGTCAAAATAATAGCCGACTATCCTAAATATTAGCAGACTATCTGGGTGAAATAGCATACTATTCTCCAGAATAGCCGACTATTTGGGTCAGCTGTTAACAGATTTGGCAATCTGCCTTGATTTGTGCTAGCCGTTAGAAGAGATTTTTGAGCAGATTTTTAGCTATTTTTCACCCTATAAATAGCAACGATTTCAGGGTTTTTCTACAACAATTCTAAGATCAAAAGAAAAACTCTCATTGCTCAAGTGCTCAAAAGCTCTATTTTGTACTTCATAATTTTTTAAAGGCTACTGAATTAATTCTTTCTTATTCAAACTTCTAAGTTAATTTTCAGTTTTGTTTATAGCCTTTAAATACTTGTTTTTGATCTCCAAAGCTTAAAGTTTTTTCTATTGAGATTCAATACACAAGTTCTTTTTTAATCTTTGTGTTTTTATAATTATATTCTTTCAAAGATTAAAAACTTGATCTTTGATCTCTAAAAGCACAAGTGCTTATTTTTAGAAGATCAATTTTCAAGATAACTAATTTGATCAAATTGTGCTTAATTCATGAACAATTATATGATCAAAAGTTTTTACGATTTTCTTAAGCCACATATTCACATATATACTATTGGCTTTTAGGAAATCATAGTATGCAATTAATACTTGTTGTAAAGTCTTTAAAGAAGACTTGATTATTGAAATTCTCACATGTTAGGGAAGTTGTTTGAAAATTCCTAGCTGGTTTTAACTTGGTGTGGAAATTCCTAGCAAGAGGGATTTAGGTGATTGTACGAAGTCTTATTCGGTTGTGTTGAGGCAAGGTTGCTTTCGTGGATAGCTAGTGATTAGGTTGCTGCACTTAGGCCAAGGTTGGGCCGAACCAAGATAAAAGCTGTGTGTTTGCACTGTGTCCATATCTCTCTTCCTCTCTTACTTTATTATTATTGCTTACATCTTTTTATACAGCTGCAACTCTTATTTTATTCAAGCACATAATAATCGTTTATTAAGTACAAACTGAGGCAACTTGAATTTGAGATTTATGCAACTATTAGAAGGACCCTATTCAACACCCCTTTAGTGTTGTCTGCCATCCACATGTTCCAACACTTGGTATCAGAGCAAGGCTAAGGCGATGTCATCAACAAACACGTTCGGATCCGATCACTCTATTAGCAAACCTCCTCACTTCGATGGAACAAATTTTCGAATATGGAAGATGAAAATAGAGGTGTTCATCTAAGCAACCAACCTTGAATGGGAATTATTCCTGCAAGAACCATATGAAGCTCCTATCATCTCACCAGGCACTTGGACCAATAATTAGAAGGAGATGTATGGAATAAACATCAAGGTAATGCACATTCTATATTCATGTTTATCTGACAATGTGTTCAATGATATTACAGAAGCAAACATTGCACAAAAATTCATAGTCATTGGAAGAAAAGTATGGAGAACTCCAAATCGAAGCACAACCCGTAGAGACACACATAACCAAAGATAGCAACGAGGAAAACTTCCGAAATGAAGTATGTCTAATGGCAGATCAGCAAGACGACATTGAGGTTAATGATTTTGATGATAAATTTGATATAGAGGAAGCATACGTACAACTTCATAATGAATTCGAAAGAGTAAGGAGAAGGAATAAAAAGTTGGAGAACAACTACAAATCCTTGAAGACAGATTATGATAATATCATGCATGAACACAAATGTTTAAAAAATGAATGTAGTATCTTAATTCACAATAATGATAGACACAACTCATTGATGCATGATTTTAAATGACTTAAAGATAGATACGATGATTTAATACATGATCATGACCTTCTAAACAAAAAGCATGTATTATATGTTTCTCTTGTAAATGAGCGTGTAAATATTCTTGAAAATGATTTATATGCTAACAAGCTCAAACATGAGGAATTAATACTTAAAGTTAAGGTCTCTCCCACTCCTAAGCATGTTATCTCACCACAAGATGCACATGTATCCAAAAATAGTTTGCATAATAAAAGCAATCACGCTTTTATATATGGGAGACATGCCAAAAAGAGTAAATCGCATGCTCAAAATGCTCACACAATTGCACACACAAATATTGTTCATAACACTCATCAAAAATCACATGGTGCACACAATGTTAAAAATAGTATGATATGAGTGCCTAAACATTTATGCTTGCATGATAAGAATGTTTATATTCGTAATGTAGTTAGAAGCATGCACGGCTTTCATACTGATTCCTTTGTTTATGTAAAACTAAATCCAAATAGAATTTGGATTCCACATCGATGATCTCATATATTATACCTTCTTTTTTGGTATCCATGCACATAATGGTTATTTTTTGATACCCTAAAATAGTACTAGAAAATCATGACAAATATTTCAGACCTAATCTTTAGTGGGTACCAATATATTTAAGATATTTTATTTCAAGAGCAATTCAAGAAGTTATGGATCATAAATAGTGGATGCTCTGCACATATGATTTGTAACGCTAAATTGCTAAGCTCTCTAAGATGATTGACAGAGGAAAGGTAACCTTCGGGGACAACAAAAAGGGAAAGATAATTGGAATTGGCAATGTTAGTAGCCCTTCAAACCCCAATATTGCAAATGTCGGGTTAGTTAGAGGACTCAAACACAACTTGATAAGCATCAGTCAATTGTGCGATAAATGATATAAAGTTCTTTTTAGTTTATGACAATGCTATGAAGAATGTGTTAGTGCAAGGTAATCGGTCTGAAAATATTTATACTTTTTCTTGCAAATATAAAAATTCAAAAGTATGCTTAATTGTTTCATGTAATGACCCATTGTTGTGACATAGACGCTTTGGGTATGTCAACATCAAAAATGTAAATAAGATACCGAGGAAGGAATTGGTACAATGACTTCCAAAAATGAATTTCAAATTAGATAAATTTTGTGAGTCTTGCCAACATGGTAAATTACATAAGAGCACTTTTAAGAGTATAGGAGCCCTTAGCACAAAAAGACCACTTGAATTACTACATATGGATTTATTTGGTCCCACTAGGACTTTTCTCTTTATGGTAGCAAATATGTTTTTATCATAGTAGACGACTACATAAGATTTACTTGGGTTTTATTTTTGACAAATAAAAATGATGCTTTTCATTAATTCAAAATATTTTTCAAAAAGACAGAAAGACTTCATTCATTGAAAAATATTTCAATAAGAAGTGACCACGATGGAGAATTCAAAACTGAACTTTTTCAAAAATTGTGAAAAAACGTGGTATATCATATACTTTTGCTTTTCTTAGAGCTGCTCCACAAATTGGATTAGTTGAGAGGAAGAACAGAACACTCCAAGAGTGCGCACGAACAATATTGTCTGAAAACAACCTTCCAAAATATTTTCGGTTGGAAGCCGTAGCAACCGCGTGCTATATTCAACATGGAGTATTGATTAAAAATCCTTTTCAAAAGACACTATATGAAATACTGTTCCAATGAGTTCCGAACATATCCTATTTTAGAGTTTTTGGTTGTAAATGCTATGTTTTAAACACAAAAGATAACTTAGATAAATTTGACTCCAAAGCAGATGAAGGAATCTTTATCGGTTATTCTTTTAGAAGTAAAGCATATCATATATACAACAAGAAAACTTCTTGTATCGTTGAGACATTACATGCTACTTTTGATGAATCTATTACAAACATTTCTAATTCTAGTTTAAACAATGATATTGATGATGATGGTATTCCTTCAAGTGACATGAATGTTCTACCATTACCTAAACCATTCACTAAAGTGGCACATCACCATTGGAAACATTGATGGAGACGTTTAAACTAGATCACAAATACAATATGTCTCATGTTGCTTGTGTTTCTAACGTTGAGCCGACAAAGGTAGAAGAAACTTTTGTAGATGAATCATAGATTGAAGCTATGCATGAAGAACTCCTTCAATTTTAAAGGAATCAGGTACGAGAATTAGTTCCTAGACCAGATAATCATCAAGTCATCGGCACAAAGTGGATATACAGAAATAAGCTTGACGAAAACGGCATCGTGGTAAGAAATAAAGCAAGGTTAGTAGTACAGAGATATTCACAAGAAAAAGGTATTGACTTCGATGAAACTTTTGCATATGTTGCTAGACTAGAGTCTATTAGAATGCTACTTGCATTTGCATCTTTTAAAAAATTTAAATTATACTAGATGGATGTAAAGAGTGCATTCTTGAATGGTTATTTTAAGGAAGAAGTCAATGTTGAACGTCAGGCTTTGGACATGATAAGAAATTAGATCATTTTTATAAATTGAATAAAGCTTTGTTGGCCTGAAACAAGCTCCAAGAGCTTAGTACGAGAGATAAAGAAAATTCTTAATTAACTCAGGGTATAATGTAGGAAAAATAGCCACTGTATTATTTGTTAAGAAAATTCATAATGATAGCATACTTATCCAAATTTATGTAGATGATATTATTTTTGGATCAACTAACGAAAATTTATGTCAAGAGTTTGCAAAGTTAATATATGAAGGGTTTGAAATGAGCCATATGAGCAAGCTCACGTACTTCCTAGGATTGCAAATCAGGCAGTCGAAAGAGAAAACCTTTGTTCATCAAACGAAATATGCAAAAGATCTACTTCGGGATGGAGAATGCATCACGAAAAAATACTCATATGGCCACATCCACCTCCTTGGACAGAGATGAAGCAGGTAAGAGCGTCAATCAGAAAACATACAGAGGTATGATTGGTTCTTTATTATACCTTACAGGTAGTAGAACTGATATAATGCTTAGTGTATGCGCTTGTGCACGATTCCAATGTGACCCAAATGAATCACATCTTAAAGCAGTAAAATACAAAGTTATATACCTTAAAACCATATCTAACTTTGAATTTTTTTATCCTAAAGATAGCACTTTTAATATACTCTTGTATAGTGACTCAGACTGTGCCAGTTGCAAGGCCACTAGAAAAAGCACAAGTGGAACATGTCACTTCCTTGGACATATCCTTGTCTCGTCGTTTAGAAAAAATCAAAGCTCGGTCTTACTATCGACCACTGAGACAGAGTACATAGCTGACATACTTGCATGTGCATAAGTTCTATAGATGAAACAAGTCTTAGTACATTATGGTACTAAAACATCTACATGTGTAACTTATTGTGATAATAAGAGCGCTATTAATTTATCCAAGAACTCTGTTCTTCATCCTAGAACAAAGCATATAGACATTAGACAGAGGTTCATAGATGAACATTAATTAAAAAGGATGTTGAACTTAAGTATGTTCCCACTGAACATCAAGTTGCGGATATTCTCACGAAGGCCTTGAAGATAGAACCATTTTCAAAATTCCGTCGAGATTTAGAAATCATAAGTGAAAAGGAATTGAAACCAAATTGAATGTATTTATGTTTCACATATATATTACTCTTTAACTTTGTTATCATTCCTATGTCACATTTTACATCAACACTTGGTATAATATGTTATTACACCTCTAGTTTATTTTTTATGTGACAAAGAGGGAGAAAGCTCACAATGCCATATAAAATAACACTTGAATTTGAATTGAAAATAATATGTAAATTGTGCATATTTCATCTTATTGCCAACTAGCTTTGATGCAGGAGGAGTAAACTCTCCATATGAATCATGCATCTCTGCATGGGGAGTGTAAGAAATTTTTTAATTGTGTATTATTTCCACATTTTATATCATTTGTTGTCATCATAAAAAAAGGAGGAGTGTTGGGATATTGAGACCAAACTCAGTGGATTTTGATGATATGCACAAATGATATGTGTACTAATGTGTTTATTTCAAGTACATATAGATTACTTTATAGACATGGAGAATAAAGCGCATTGTGAAGCAAATCGAATGACTTAAAAGCCGCGATCGAATGTCTACTCTCGAGCCATGAATTGAAGCATATGAAAGCTCAGAATAATAAAGTATATGAAGACTCAAGATAAGGAGGAAACGGCTTAAGTCAAAGAATGGAGAACAAGAGCTAGATGTGTGTCTAAGTGAGTTATTTACTTAGAAATGTAAAAGCCATAGTATATCTTTTACACACGCACAAAATTGCTGGAAAAATCTTTTTAAAATATAGTACTTAGTATAATACGTTAATATAATTCTTATAAATTATTTTTCAAGTATTTTAAAGTAGAAAAACTCATGTATCCAGAAATAACCGACTATCCTAGTCAGATAGCCACCATTAGCAGTCAGATTTTTGCATACAACTCTCTGTCAAAATAATAATAATAATAGCCGACTATCCTAAAAATAATCGACTATCTCTGTGAAATAGGCGGCTATTCTCCAGAATAGCTGGCTATATGGGTCAATTGTTGACAGATTTGGCAATCTGCCTTGATTTGTACTAGCCGTTAGAAGAGATTTTATGAGCTTCACCTTATAAATAGCAGAGATTTCAGAGTGTTTGTACAACAATTCCAAGATCAAAAGAAAAACTGTCTCTTTGCTCAAGTGCTCAAAAGCTCTATTTTGTTCTTCATAATTTTTCAAAGGCAACTGATTTAATTCTTTCTTACTCAAACTTCTAAGTTTATTTTCAGTTTTGTTTATAGCCTTTAAATACTTGTTTTTGATCTCCAAAGCGTAAAGTTTTTCTGTTGAGATTCAATACACAAGTTCTTTTTTAATCTTTGTGTTTTTATAGTTATATCATTTCAAAGATTAAAAACTTGATCTTTGATCTCTAAAAGCCAAAGTGCTTATTTTTAGAAGATCAATTTTCAAGATAACTCATTTAATCAAATTGTGCTTAATTCATAAACAATTATTTGATCAAAAGTTTTTATGATTTTCTTGAGCCACTTATTCACATATATACTATTGGCTTTTAGGAAATCATTGTATGCAATTCTATACTTGTTGTAAAGTCTTTAAAGAAGACTTGATTATTGAAATTTCCACATGTTAGGGAAGTTGTTTGGAAATTCCTAGTTGGTTGTAACTAGGTGTGTAAATTTCTAGTAAGAGGAAACTAGGTGATTGAACGAAGTCCTCTTCGGTTGTGTTGAGGCAAGGTTGCTCTCGTGGAGAGCCAGTGATTTGGTTGTTGGACGTAGGCCAAGGTTGGGCCGAACCAGGGTAAAAGATGTGTGTTTGCATTGTGTTCATATATCTCTTACTCTCTTACTTTATTATTATTGATTACATCTTTCTATACCGCTGCAACTCTTATTTTATTCAAGACATAATAATCGTTGATTAGGTACAAATTAAGGCAACTCGAATTTGAGACTTTAGCAACTATTAGAAGGATTTTCAATTATGCGAAAAGATTTATTATTTGTTGACAACCCTATTCAACCACCCTTCTAGTGTTATCTGCCATCCACAGGATCCAACAAAATTTAGGTAGGATCCTTGGCGCCAAGAATGACTAACCATTCTGAAGACTTGGATCGATGCCACATGTCTTGGTTGTTAGGGTTAAACGATTATTAATATGCGGTTTATTTAGGAAATGTAATATATCTAATAAATCCAAAATTAATTACCGTTGAACCCTAAAACTCAAGACACGTGTCATTGATTTAGGATCCAAGAAAAGCTAGCTGTTCTTCGGACCCAGAACCTCACTCTAATCCAACTATAGTGACCTATTTGATGTGACTAAAGTAAGTTGGGGAAGCTAATAACAAATTCATATGCTGGCATTGATATCAAATTAATTTTTTATTTTGGGGCTGATATTGTAAATATCCTAAAACGTGAATTACTTGCCTTTTATCAAAATACCAACATAAAACTTAAAACTTAGATGAACATTCAAGTAAACTTAATATTATGTCTAGCTCAAATAAGTGAATGGGATGATGATGTGTCATCTTATCTCTTCACAAATTTGTGTGAAGGAGAGCCATGTGATGTGTCCCTTTAACAAGGCAAATAAATATATGAAGGATGTGTTAGGTTGCAAAGATTTAGTGGTGGAGAAGTGATTCAGTTTACTATAAATAGTTAAGCACCTCAAGATATTTTTTGGAGCACTCAAAAATCATTAGCTAAGTTCTCATCTAATCAATCAACATCAAAGTATGGGTGAGAGCGATATCAAAATAGGAACAATTCTATAAAAATTAAGTGGCATGTCCCATCACGAAGTTGATCTTGTAGAGAGGTACAAGTTTGATTCTCTAACAAGGTTAGAGACATGTGGTGGAGGTAAAAACTATATCACACTCTTGTTTTAATTCCCAGAAGATTTGGATAAGACCCAAAAGGTTGTACTATTATATTAAAATAGTGAAAATTGATCGGAGTTGTCTTGTGTTTTTCCCCGACGGCTTTTTCATATAAAATCATTGTGTCTTATTTGAGGCTTGTTTTTACCTACTTCTCATACATATATACTGTTGAAGCAAATGAGGTTTTCCTAACGATAAGTATTAAAGCAGTATTCAACTTAAACGAGCAATGTATGGAATTGAGGCTGCATGACTACTCTTGACAAGAGTAACTGGATGATATGAAAGTTAATGATGGAAGATCGTTTACATTATAAAGATCTGTACAAAGCATTAAAAGATGACAATTGAAAGCCATATAGAATATGCGATGAAAATTAAAAAAAGTTTGATTGTAAAGCCATGTGATTCATTTGCAAGTAGCTGGATGATTCTATTTTTCATCATGGTTCTATAGAGAGTATATTAGAATGTGTGAAAAACTAAAGAGTCTTTACAAATGGAAGACAGCCGGTACCAAAGCTTTTCTAATTTGTACACTTATTAAGTTTAAGAATAAAGAATGTCTTTCATTTATGAGCATCTTAATAAAATGCAAAACATTATTAATTCGCTTTGCTCTATAAAGATGATGCTTGATGAGAAGTAGGCTTTATATTACTTAACTCATTGTTTGATAGTTGGGAGACATTGGTGATACCTTGAAGTAATTCCGCACCAGATTTAGTTGTAACAATGATCATGATTACAAATAGCCTATTGAATGAAGATCTTAGAAGAAAAGCTCTTTGCCTATCATCATCAGAAACGATGGTCTCAAAAGACTGAGGAATGTCTAAATCAAGAGATTGATGGTCCCAATTCAATTCTAATCCAAGAAGCAAATCCTAACACGGGATCATCTCTTGCTATCATCGTGGCAAGAAAGGAAACTTAATAAAATAATGATGGATGCACAAGAGGGAAGTGAAAGCAAAGAATGAAGGAAAGGTGATGCTAAGGAAAATACCATAGCAGTAATGATATGCGAGTTGATTTTTGTTGCTAAGGACACAGAACCGTGTCTTTATGTTACATGTCAAGATATGGATTAGGTAATCAACATGTGTCCTCCCTACCATGCTACTCATCAGAAAGACTTCTTTGCATTCTATTAAAGTGGAAACTTTGGTGTTGTAAAGATAAGAAACAAACACACATCGCATGTCATTAGCATATGTGACAGTTATCTTAAGGCTGGACTTAGGTGCAAACTAATACACTTAAGGATGTGAGGCATGTTTCAAATCTTTGGCTCAATTTGATATTGCCTAACAAGCTTTATGATGAAGGCTACATCAACATCTTTGGTAAAGTCAAAGGAAACTTACCATATGATCGTTTATGCTGGTAATAGGAAAGAAATGTTGCACTATTTATGAGATGCGCGTGAGATTATGCATAAGTGAGGGACTGTAGTAGAGATATATTTCTCTCTAGAATTACGTCATAGGAGATTTAGTCATAGAAGTGAAATGGATACCAAATTCTTATCAAGGATCATCATTTGCCCACTCTGAAAGGTGCACATCTTAATACTTATGTATATTGTTTAGCTAGAAAGTAGAGAAGAGTTTTCTTTAGTAGAAATATCTGACATAAGAAATCTCATATGTTAGATCTAGTTTATACTGATGTTTATCGTCATAAGAAATCTCATATATTAAATCTCATATATAAGAAGCTCTTGTAAGTGAAGTCATTATATGAACCTAGCTTTTTCTATAATCCATATAATAATAGAGAAATACTAGAAAATGCTTTTGCTCAAGGAGAATAAAAAGAGCAGATTACTGTACAACCACATGCAAACCTACCAACAATACCTCCAGAGAATTCTTACCTTTGAACATGTAGTCCACTAATAAATATGTAATGATTACACATACATGAGAACCAAAAAGAGAAAGATAATTGAAACGAAACGAAGAATGGCAAAAGATATGCACGAGGAGATGAAATCTTTACATAAGAACCATACTTATGATTTGTTGAGGTTACTACATGGATGAAGACGTTGAAGAATAAATGGTGTTCAAATTAAAAAATAAAGAGAACAACTCATGGCCAAGATATAAAAGAATATTGGTCGTGAAAGGGTCCATCTAGAGAAATGAAGTTAAATTTGAAGAAAGAAATCTTTTTACCAGTGGTAAAAATATTATTCATTCTGGTCATTCTCAGTATGGAAATTTCAATTAGCAACTGGATGTAAAAACATCCATTCTACATGATGATTTGCATGAAGATATTTATATAGAGCAATCCGAAGGCTTCAAAGTTAAAGGTGAAGAACATATGAAATGCAAGCTAAAAAAACTTGTATGGACTAAAATAGGCACCTCGTCGGTGGTATATAAAGTTTGATTCCTTTCTGTGACCATGGATACGAAGGAACACATGCTAATTATTGCATGTACGTCAAGAAATTTGATGATGATTATATCATGTTGTTACTTTACTTTGATGATATGTTGATTGCTGGTCAAGATATGTCTGAGATAATCAAGCTAAAACAGGAGATGTGTAAATCTTTCGCCATGAAAGATCTGCATATGGCAAAGCAAATTCTGGGCATGAGGATATAAGACATTATGGTTATAATAGGAAAAGTATATTGAACGCGTGCTAGAAAGATTTGGCATAAACAAGCAAAACCAATGCATAATTCACTCACATGTCACTGCAGATTGAGTTCGTCGTAAAGTCCTAGCGAAAAGAAAAAACATCAGGAGGAGAAAGATAGTTATTCTTTATCCTTTGAAAGTTTGATATGTCATGGTATGAGGCCAGATTTAACACATGCAATTGGTATGATAAGTAGTTTTCTAAATCTCTGTAAACATTGGGCAGTTATAAAGTGGGTATCTTCATGAAACTTTAAAGTTATGTTTATGTTTTGATAGTGATGATCCAAGTTTGGTTGGATATACTGGTACAGACATGACATGTGATATAGACCGCAAAAAATCCACCTCTTGCCACTTAATTACGGAGAAAATTGGCTAACTAGTATGAGTCAACCCTCTCTTTTAACTACCATCCAATTTAAAATCTTTGCTAGAATATCACACCCCCTGCGAAAAGACTAAAATATCTCCAATTAATTATTTTCAACATTTCCAACGTATACTGATGTATAACAATGTATACTGACGTATATGCATGCATAACGTGTACTGATGTTTACATATGTTTCATACTAACAACATATTACCCAGATTAGAAAACACTAATCAGCCAAGATGCATGTCCGATCTAACAAAAAATGAATAGTACAAAGCCAAAAAATCACCTTTATTCGAATCCATTAGCTCGAAGTTGGATTTTGACCTCAGAATATGGTTGAGGAGGAGAGGAGCTCCTCTCTCCTCTCTCTCTAGGAGAGGTGACTGCGTGTTTTTCCAGGATGAGAAGAGAGTTCCGGCGAGGTGGCGGCGATTTTTTCTTGCCGGAAAAGAGAGGAGGAGAGGAGCTCTGACTTGAGAGAGGAGGAGAGAGACACAACACTAATAAAGGTGATTTTTTAGCTTTGTAAAAATCCAACTTCAGTATACGTTGTTATGCATGCATATACGTCAGTATTTATACATCAGTATACGTTGGAAATGTTGAAAATAATTAATAGGGGGTATTTTAGTCTTTTCACAGGGGGTGTGGTATTCTAGCAAAGATTTTAAATTGGGTGGTAGAAGTTAAAAGAGAGGGTTGACACATGCTAGTTAGCCAATTTTCTCCTTAATTACTATTACAGGAAAACCATTTTATGGCAGTCAAAACTGTAATGTATGTTGCCCTCCTTAATAGAAGCAAAATACATTATAGCTACAGAAGTTTGTAAGGAGCTGGTTATGAAGCATTTTTTTAAAAAAGACAGGAGAGAAACAAAAAGGTACATCTTATATTGTGATAGAATACCATACAGCTTAGTTAAAATCCAAGTTTTCATTCAAAGCCCAAGCACATTGATGTAAGGTATCAACAAATCAGAGGTTTACTTGATGAAAAATAATTATAGCTTGAGAAAATTCACTTTGATAAGAACGATGCAGACATAAGGACTAAAGAACTTTCAAAGAAGAAGTTAGTTTTTTACTAGAAGATGGCCGACATTTATTTAAAATAACGTAATGGTTTCACTCCTATTTGGCTGGAGGGGGAGATGTTGTGTCCAGCCCAAGTATATGGAGGAGAGGTGATGGTGATGTGTCATCTCTACCTTCATAAACTTGTAATGCCCTGATAGCTACTGCACAAGTATTAGAGGGGGGGTGAATAGTACTTTAAAATAATCAAGATAATTATTCCTAATTATTGTGCAAACTCAACCAACAATGCGGAATGAAAATATGACAACAAAGAAATATAAGGGCAAACAAGCGATGTAACGGGTTCGGATTCATCCAAGTCTCCCCGACTTATTCCCGGTGATCCTACGTCCCAAACACCCGGATCCCCTCCGGCTACTTGAGTTAGAATCCTCTAACCCAAGTTAGCACTATGAAATTCTTGTAGAAAACCTCCACAAGATCAAATCATACACAAATGAAAACGTGACTCCCATAACCCGCGATCACGATCTTCTCTCACAACCGAGAGATAAACTTGCAATATCAAAGTATATGAAACAATAAACACTTACCAACAAAATCCTATGCCTTGAGTAAACTTACTGATTTTAGGGCAAGGAAGATTTTGAAGGAGAGAATGTCACCAACCCCTAGCTCTACCAAGATGAACAGCGATCGAAGGCTAGGATGGAGTTGGTGACTTTGAATCAAGATCTTGGCTTGAGTGGCTCACAATGAAGACAATCTTTCTTGAGGAAATTAGGGCGCAAGAATTTAGAGAGATTCTTGTGAGAAATGAGGAAGCTTAGAAATGAGAATTGAATGCTTTCTCTTTGATCTCTAAATTACAATAAATGGCAGCCTTGAATGCTAACATGAAGCATCACAAGTATATATAGGATAGAGAGAAGAGAGGGGTAAAATTCGTAGCATTAAATGCCCAACGGATCTATTTCTGAAGCTGCTTAATCGGTCTAAGAAGGATCACTGACCGATTAGTTTTGCAACTAGTCGGTCGGTGATTCTTCTTGGACCGACTAGAAGGTTGACAGCCAAGATAGAGAATTCAGGAGATAAAACTAGTCGGTCTAAGAAGACTTGCCAACCGACTAGTTTGACAACTAGTCGGTCGGTGAGTGTTCTTTGATCGACTAAGAGTTGAAATTCAATAGGCTGATCACAGGGAGAACTAGTCGGTCTAAGAACAAATTCCAACCGACTAGTTTCATAACTAGTCGGTCGATGGATGTTCTTAGACCGACTAACTAGTCAACAGGAGCTAGGCTGAAAAATGAAGTCATAACTAGTCGGTCTAAGAAGGATTCCTTACCGACTAGTTTGACAACTAGTCGGTCGGTGAACCTTCTTGGACAGACTAATTGGTCAACAGTGCCTAGGCTGAATTGAGCAAGAAAATCTAGTCGGTTTAAGAAGGATTCTTAACTGACTAGATGACAATCTAGTCGGTTGGTTCTTCTTCTTGAACCAACTAAAATGCACAAGAAGCCGCGAAATGAAGCGTAAAGCTTCGTGAAAGTTTCTATGGGCTTCTACGATAATCCTAGCTCTAAGATATGAGCGTTATGAAGATTATAATGTAAGTCCTACTCAAGGCTTAACATTCTACGAAAAGAAGCTAGAAGACTATAAAAATAAGCTAGACGAACCGTCTTCAAAGCTTCAATCCGAATCTCTTGACTTTAATAATGCTCCTAGAGCTTCAATGAAGCTTCAGGCACACGATCACGCGCTTTGAGAAGTCTTGAGACGTCACTTTTGATGTACATAGAATTTTGGCGACGATCTCCATAACTGCGCTCACAAAGAGTTAGTTCACGATATTTATGTTTGTTCATCATCAAAACCAAATCCGGGGAATCAATACTCAACATTCTCCCCCTTTTGGTGATGACAAACCAACATAAATAATAATCAATAATAATGAGTCAACTGAAATTTACTTACTCCCCCTGCATTGATGACACGTTAATTCTGTATTAAATAATAATCATACGCATCAAGCAGACGAGGAAAGTATAAAATATGAACCCAATTATTGAAATTTAGGATCTAAATCTATTTTTATATCTTAACTCCCCCTGAATCTAACATATCAAATTAGATTCACGGTAAATTGCTTTAAATTATCATTTAGCACATCGTCATTATTAGTTCTCTCCCCCTTTGGCATTAGCAAAAAGAGCGGGAAGAGATCAACGACAAAAACAATGGCTAAAATAAAAGCACGAGAGTCGAAGAATACGACCACGGTCCAAATGACACCAATGTAAAATAACGAAGAAAATCAAAGCGTGCCAACGAGACCATAGTCGAAAATCGAAAAATGAAATCATCAAAACTCAAATCAATTTCACGTATTGAGTTATGAAACATACTCTCCAATATCAACATTCTTAGTGAATTTAGTGCATGGAAAACAATTCTATGTTTTCATAGAAACAATTCTATTTAATTAATATAATCGTCGAGCGACGAAATCAACATCAGAGACAAAAAGAATATAATGTGCACACTGAAGTAAATGGCAACACGAGGTATATATATACATATAACAGGATACATCAAAAGGTATACATCCGCCAACACAAATATAAACGATCATCAGATCGGTGCACAACATACAACACATGTCTCAACAGACATCAAAACGAACATACATCAAAATGTCTCACCAAAACATCCAAAAATACATCAAAAATACATAACCACCCAACTATCCTACCCCACTCTCTCACGACAAAATAGATCATCCAAGTGCACATGGAAGAGTCCTCCAACGCAAACTCAGGAGGCGGAGGCAGGATCAGAAGCAGCAACAGGCTGTGCAGAAGGGGTAGTAGGGTTTTGTGGAGAGATGGGCGCACCAATTAGAATGAATTCTAATCGGTGCGAAGAGGGGTTAATCGATTTAAGTGCGGCCAAAGACGCAATTACCCTCGCACATCTAGTCGGTCTAAGTTCAAGTGCTGACCAACTAGAATGCAATCTAGTCGGTCGGCCGATGAGCTTGGACCGACTAAGTGCAAACAGCAACAGAAGTCAAAAAATAGGGCAAGAATTAGTCGGTCTGAGTTCAATCACAAACCGACTAGAACTGAAACTAGTCGGTCGGCTAATGAACTGGGACCGACTAAGAGCGTCCAAAAAATTGAGAATTTGAAATTTTGAGTTCTCTCCAAAGAACACTTGGACGAAACATCAAAATCACTCTCAAACATCATTATTCTACCCCATAAAACATAGAAAATCACAAATACGACGTGCATGAACATATCTAGCATAAATTCCGAAAATCAAATCATAAATCCAGAAAATCCCAACAAATCTAGCATGAGCATATTAAAAAATTACTATCATGCAAGATTATTGAAAATATGAATCCAAAATCTCGGATTCACCCATAATCCCCAATTCTCGACGTAACCGCACAAAGGAGTCTTCCTTGAGTGGTTTCGTGAAAATATCGGCGATTTGCTTCTGGGTTTCAACGTGCACTAAAATGATGTCCTTTTAGCAACATGATCATCTAGGAAATGGTGACGAACATCGATGTGTTTGGAACGGGAATGATGTACCGGATTCTTAGAGAGACATATTGCACTTTGGTTGTCCACCATGATAGGACAAGTATCACAGTTTATACCAAAGTCTTTAAGAGAGTGTCTCATCCAAAGAACCTGAGCACACGCAGCACCGACGGCAATATATTCCGCCTCGGTGGTTGAAAGTGATACGGAATTCTGCTTCTTGGAAAACCAAGAGACAAGAGAATTTCCTATAAAATGGCAAGTGCCACTAGTACTTTTCCTGTCGGATTTGCATCCAGCATAATCTGCGTCACTATATGAGATTAACTCATATGTGCTAAACTTTGGATAGAATAATCCGTATTCGAGTGTGTAACTTAAATAACGGAAAATACGTTTAACCGTTATTAAGTGTGATTCCTTAGGTTGTGACTGATAATGAGCACATACACAAACTGCGAACATTATATCAGGCCCACTGGCAGTAAGATATAATAAACTACCTATCATATCTCGATATAGACGAATGTCTATATCTTTGCCGCCCGTATCTTTATCAAGATGTATAGTAGTGCTCATTGGAGTCTTCTTGCCAGAAGCATTCTCCATTCCAAATCGCTTTAGCAACTCCACCGTGTACTTGGTTTGGTGGATGAAGATTCCATCGTGCATTTGGCGAATTTGGAGACCTAAGAAATATTTGAGCTCACCCATGTGGCTCATCTCAAATTGGTCCTTCATGACATTAGAAAACTCTTCGCAAAGAGTGAAGTTAGTAGCACCGAAAATGATATCAACATAAATTTTGAACTAAAATAATATCATGATTGGCATACTTAACAAAAAGAGTAGAGTCAACTTCACCCATTTTAAAACCCAAATCCAAAAGAAAGTTCTTTAGGCGGTCATATCAAGCTCTAGGAGCTTGTCTCAAACCGTAAAGTGCTTTCTTAAGTTTGAAAACGTGATTTGGAAATTTTTCATTTATAAAACCCGGAGGTTGAGAAACATAGACTTCCTCAACGACATCTCCGTTTAAAACGCACTTTTTACATCCATTTGAAAGAGTTTAAAATCTTTATGGCATGCAAAAGATAACAATAACCTAATAGACTCTAATCTAGCTACAGGAGCAAAGGATTCTTCGAAATCTATACCTTCCTCTTGCCTATAGCCTTGAGCTACTAACTGAGCTTTGTTCCGGACGATGTTTTGGTTCTCGTCGGTCTTGTTCTTGAAAATCCACTTCGTTCCTATAACGGTGTGGTTCTTCGAAGGCAATGGAACTAGCTCCCAAACCTCATTCCTTTCAAACTGAATGAGTTTTCCTCAATGGCTAGGATCCAAGCACTGTCTTCGCACGCTTCGTTAATATTCTTTGGCTCTATTGAAGAGGCAAAGGCACAATGAGCGAAGTACTTGACTTGAGATCTCGTCTTGACACTATCAAGTATGTTGCCAATGACTTACTCATGGGGATGGTCACGAACTGTATGAAGCCCTTTGGAAACTTCCTGATCACTAGGAACATTCTCAAAAGAATCATCAGTAGGGTTAGTATCAATAGAATCAATAGAACTAGAATTACCAATAGAATCACATATAACTTCCATGGAGTCATCATCATTGATAATTCTAGACGGGACAAAATTTTCATTGAATGAAACATGAAGTGATTCCTCGATCGTTGAGCTTCTTTTGTTGTATATCCGGTAGGCTTTGCTACGTGAGGAATATCCAACAAATATCCCCTCATCGGATCTTGGATCAAATTTGTTCAAACTACCATACGTGTTTTTAATACAACATTTTGCACCAAAAACTCGAAAATGTTTAACTTGAGGCAATCTACTAAACAACAATTCATAACAAGTTTGTTTGGTGCCGGGCCTCAAGAGTACTCTATTAAACACATAGCAAGCGATATGTACCGCTTCCGCCCAAAATTGATGGCCAAGTTGGCTATCATCAAGCATTGTGCGAGCACATTCCACTAGCGTCCTATTCTTTCTCTCAACAACACCATTTTGAGGGGGTGCGCGAGGGAAAGAAAAGGTGTGAGTAATACCAACTTCATCACAAAAATTTGAGAAAGACACGTTCTCAAATTCCCCTCCATGATCACTACGAATAGTGACAATGGTGGTTCCAATGAGATTTTGTACTTTCTTAACAAATATTGTGAAGTTTTCAAAAGCATCATTTTTATTACTTAAAGAAAATACACAAGTAAATCTAGAAAAGTCATCAACAATGACAAGTCCATATCGAGCATTCCCTAATGAAGCAACTCTAGTTGGCCCAAAACGATCTAGATGTAAAAGCTCTAGAGGCCGTTTAGATGAAATACTTTTCTTAGGTTTAAATGACGATTTTGGAAGTTTGCGTCGTTGACACGAGTCACAAAAGCTTTTCTTTTGGAAAGCAAGCTTAGGAAATCCTTTAATAGAATTTAACTTGGATAGCTTAAAAAGTGTACCAAAGTTCACATGACCAAAACGTCGATGCCATAAGTGTTGTTCACTAGTGTTGGCAATGAGACATTGTTCATGTGATTTTGGAATATCTAGGATATATATATCCTTATGGCATGTGCCAGAGAATAACAAATTATTATTATCTTTACGAAAAATATGCCACATTCCTTTCGCAAAGCTAACTTTGTAACCTTTGTCACAAAGTTGGCTTATTGAAATAAGATTGTGATTTAAGCCTTTAACAAGGTAAACATCACTTATAAGAGGTTTAGATGGGTTACCAACTTTACCAACACCAATGATGGTTTCGCTCTCGTTGCCTCCAAAGACTACTCGGTTCCCATTCTCAATGGGTACTACTCCGGAGAGCAATTGAGCTTCACCCGTCATGTGTTTTGAACACCCGCTATCGAGTATCCACCCATCCTTGGAGCTAAATTTGGATTTGTTGCTCCGTTTCTTTTTCTTGAGTATCTGACGATAAAACATATCTTATCATGGTACCCAAGGTCATTGGGTCCTAAGAGATTAGACCTTTGGAAGCCAAGTCCAATTGGACTTAGACTTCCCAACATAATCATCATTGTGCACTACATTCATGAAATAAGAATTAATATATGCTTGTTTTTCATGCATGCTTGTATCCTTCGAGCCCCAAATAGTGAATGTCTTGGGAGCCCTATTCCTATTGGGAGCATGCATACGTTGTTGATTACTACGTGATGCATGTGGCCTACGAGGAGGTGGCCTAGGAAATGCATGTCGTGGATAAGCATATGGCATATGATGAAATGGTGGTGGCGACATATGATATGGTGCATGATGGTAATCATTCATATAGTAATGAGGATGAACATATGCATGTGGGGTAGCACGTGCGTGAGTGTGTCTCACTTGGTGTGCACGTGTCCGTGGATGTGGAGCATAAAAATCATCATATTTGTGAACCGGTGGAGTAGGGGGTGTGTTCCTACATGGCATAGTATTGGTGTACATAAATGCATGACCCTTCTTTGGAGGTCCACCCAAAGTGGATTTCTTTCCAAACGGGGGTGTGTACCTAGTGGAAGCACCATTGGTAGATGAACTACCCATGGGGTGTTTACTCCCACTAGTTGAGGCATCGGAAGTTGGCCTTACAAAGGTGGTGGAAGATTTGGATGAATTTCCCATTTTATACCCCAAGCCAATACGATGATTGGTCGGAAGTAAGTCATTTATGATATTATCCAAATGGTCCTTGTCTTTGTTGAATTTGTTAATTCGGCCTAATGTGGACTCATACTTCTCGGTGAGAGAAAGTATTGAAGTATCCAAAGTGGACACTTGAGTTGTGAGTACACAAACACGAGACTTGAGATTCTCATTCTCAATACTCAAAGTTGAGTTTCGAGAAATCAAATCCGATATCTCGCGTTCATCCGAATTCTCAATATAAACATGCTCAAGTTGAGATTTGAGATTTACAATCTCATTTCTCAAGCCTTCAACAACGGTGTCGTTGTTGATGATGATAGGCTTAGGTGAGGTTTGGAGACTAGTTAGCTCCTCTTTAATCTTAGTATATCTATTTACCAATTTAGAATACTTAGACCAAATTTGCTCGTTAGCTAATCTAAGGTCATCCATCGTTACCTCATTGCCTTCATCCTCGCTTTCATCGGAAGATGTCTCTTGATCATGTTTCTCTCTTGCCATGAAGCACATGTGTGCTTGCTCCACTTGTTCATCGTCCGACTCTCCACTTGAGGAGTCCTCTTCGGAGTCGGTGAATGTGCCGACAAGTCCTTTCTTGTACCCTTTCTTGTACTTTCGAGACTTGTCGAACTTTGTCGCCTTCCATTTCTCCTTTTGTTTGTTTTGAGGAAAATCCGCTTTGATGTGTCCTAACTTGTTGCATTTAAAACACAAAGGAGCAGAGGCGTTAGTAGAAGTAAATTTAGATTTGCTCTTGAAGTTACCTTTCCGGAAGATTCGGTTGAACTTCTTTGCCATGAGGGTAAGGGATTCTAAGACCAACTCGTCTTCCGATTCTTCATCATCGGTAGATGTAGATGGAGCGGCCTTGAACGCAATCGCCTTTTTCTTCGGCTCGTCTTGCTTCAATTACGACTTCATCTTGTCTTGCATCTTTATTTTACTGTCCTTGCGTATCTCATAAGACATCAATGTACACATTAGTTGTACGACAGTATACTTATTCATATCGTTACCTTCCTCGATGGCGAAGGTACGTTTTTCCCAACAAGAAGGAAGTCCATTAATAATCTTTGAGACTTTCTCATTTTGGGTGTAAGTCTTTCCAAGAGCCTCCAACTCATTGGTAATGTCAACGAAGCGAGCATAGTACTCCTTCATCTTCTCACCCTGTTGCATGTGAAATAATTCGAATTCTTTATTTACAACAGTGAGTTTGGAGTCTCTTACCTTACTCGTTCCTTCATGCAAGATGAGGAGTGAGTTCCAGATTTGATATGCACTCTTACATGTGCATATCTTGTTGAAGTATTCGTGCTCGAACGCACATTGCAAGGCATTCATTGCCTTGGCATTGTTCACCTCCGCGGCGACCTCCGCAGTAGTCCACTTAGCGAAGTCTTGTTCGGCGGGCTCGACATACTCCGTCAACGTAGCTCTCCATAGTGAAGTGCTCCGGAGGAACGTTTCCATCCGGCATTTCCAGTACCCATAATTGGCACCGTAGAAGTAAGGAGGCCTAGTTGAGGAGTGTTCTTCCATCACCGAAGAAGCTCCTTCACGGTTCTTGAAGGTGCTATAGTCTGAAGGTAGACGAACGTTCTTGTTGTTGTTGGTAGACATAGCTATGAACTTGGCTCTGATACCAAATGTAATGCCCTGATAGCTATTGCACAAGTATTAGAGGGGGGTGAATAGTACTTTAAAATAATCAAGATAATTATTCCTAATTATTGTGTAAACTCAACCAACAATGCGGAATGAAAATATGACAACAAAGAAATATAATGGCAAACAAGCGATGTACCGGGTTCGGATCCACGCAAGTCTCCCCGACTTGTTCCCGGTGATCCTACGTCCCAAACACCCGGATCCCCTCCGGCTACTTGAGTTAGAATCCTCTAACCCAAGTTTGCACTATGAAATTCTTGTAGAATACCTCTACAAGATCAAATCATACACAAATGAAAACGTGACTCCCACAACCCGGGATCACGATCTTCTCTCACAACCGAGAGATAAACTTGCAATATCAAAGTAAATGAAACAATAAACACTTACCAACAAAATCCTATGTCTTGAGTAAACTTACTGATTTTAGGGCAAGGAAGATTTTGAAGGAGAGAATGTCACCAACCCCTAGCTCTACCAAGATGAACAGCGATCGAAGGCTAGGATGGAGTTGGTGACTTTGAATCAAGCTCTTGGCTTGAGTGGCTTACAATGAAGACAATCTCTCTTGAGGAAATTAGGGCTCAAGGAGTTTGGAGAGATTCTTGTGAGAAATGAGGAAGCTTAGAAATGAGAATTGAATGCTTTCTCATTGATCTCTAAATCACAATAAATGGCAGCCTTGAATGCTAACATGAAGCAGCACAAGTATATATAGGATAGAGAGAAGAGAGAGGCAAAATTCGTAGCATTAAATGCCCAACGGATCTATTTCTGAAGCTGCTTAATCGATCTAAGAAGGATCACTGACCGATTAGTTTTGCAACTAGTCGGTCGATGATTCTTCTTGGACCGACTAGAAGGTTGACAGCCAAGATAGAGAATTCAGGAGATAGAACTAATCAGTCTAAGAAGACTTGCCAACCGACTAGTTTGACAACTAGTCGGTCGGTGAGTGTTCTTTGACCGACTAAGAGTTGAAATTCAATAGGCTGATCACAAGGAGAACTAGTCGGTCTAAGAACAAATTCCAACCGACTAGTTTCACAACTAGTCGGTCGATGGATGTTCTTGGACCGACTAACTAGTCAACAGGAGCTAGGCTGAAAAATGAAGTCATAACTAGTCGGTCTAAGAAGGATTCCTTACCGACTAGTTTGACAACTAGTCGGTCGGTGAACCTTCTTGGACAGACTAATTGGTCAACAGTGCCTAGGCTGAATTGAGCAAGAAAATCTAGTCGGTTTAAGAAGGATTCTTAACTGACTAGATGACAATCTAGTCGGTTGGTTCTTCTTCTTGAACCAACTAAAATGCACAAGAAGCCGCGAAATGAAGCGTAAAGCTTCGTGAAAGTTTCTATGGGCTTCTACGATAATCCTAGCTCTAAGATATGAGCGTTATGAAGATTATAATGTAAGTCCTACTCAAGGCTTAACATTCTACGAAAAGAAGCTAGAAGACTATAAAAATAAGCTAGACGAACCGTCTTCAAAGCTTCAATCCGAATCTCTTGACTTTAATAATGCTCCTAGAGCTTCAATGAAGCTTCAGGCACACGATCACGCGCTTTGAGAAGTCTTGAGACGTCACTTTTGATGTACATAGAATTTTGGCGACGATCTCCATAACTGCGCTCACAAAGAGTTAGTTCACGATATTTATGTTTGTTCATCATCAAAACCAAATCCGGGGAATCAATACTCAACAAAACTTGTGTGATGGGGAGCCCTATGATGTGTCCCTTAAACAAGCCAAAGAAATGTGCGGAGGAGGAATGGTCAGATTGCAAATATTGAGTGGCGAAGTGATTTAGTTTACTATAAATTGCTAAGCACTTCAAGCTAGTTTGGAGCACTCAAAATCGTCAGCTAAATGCTCATCTGAGCAATCAGCATCAAAGTAAGTGTACAGTAGAAAGAGAAGAATAATTATCTAGAAATTGTGTTGGCATAATTTAGAAAGTTGATCTTGTAGAGGGATACAAGTTTGTTTCTCCAATAAGGATAGAAATTGTCTCTATAGTGGAGGTAAAAACTATATTAAGCACTCTTGTTGTAATTCTTGAGATCTCTGAACAAGACCCAAAAGTTGTACCATTTTCTTGAAATACTAGAAATTGCTCAGAGTTGTATGGTGGTTTTTCCAAAAAGGGTTTTTGATGCGGATCCGAGCCCGCACCCACACCACTTGAGGCCGGCGGCTATCTAGGGGGGACCCACCCCCCTCTAGTCACTTACGTGCGCCGTAGGAGGCGCGGTAGCACGTAGGAGGGTTAGTTAGGGGTATTCTAGTCATTTTAGACTAGATTAGTAATTCCCCACTTTTCTATAAATTAGGGCTAGCCGTCTTTATTTGTTTTTATGCTTATTGTGTGAGAAACATTGTAAGTGTCTTTTGTGAGGGATTTAGACTTTGATCCGTTCATCAAAGTTAGGAGAGCGAGTTCCTCTCGAAAGGGCTCAAGTTATCTTGCTATTAGTAGTTGTTTCCCATCAAAAATCCAATAAAAAATCAATCTTTTCCAATTTTTATCCCTTTTATTCGCTGATTTTCCATTGATACGATCCAAATCGTATCAAATTGGTATCAGAGCATTAAGATCCGATGGCGACAAGCACTAGGTCAAAGGCGGATGGCGTGGATGAGAAGGTACAAGGGCTTCGGGAAGAATTCAACCGGGAGATCGAGGGGTTGAAGAGAACCCTAGGGGAATCCATCAAGGACCATGCGCATTCACAGGAGGACATCCAAGTCGAACTTCGGGCGATGAGGAGGGATGCCGCGCAAGCGGGACGCGACATCCAAGGGCTAAAGGAGGCAACTTTAGATCTGAAAGAGGCAACTTCAGATCTGAAAATTTTTGATGGGAAACAACTACTAATAGCAAGATAACTTGAGCCCTTTCGAGAGGAACTCGCTCTCCTAACTTTGATGAACGGATCAAAGTCTAAATCCCTCACAAAAGACACTTACAATGTTTCTCACACAATAAGCATAAAAACAAATAAAGACGGCTAGCCCTAATTTATAGAAAAGTGGGGAATTACTAATCTAGTCTAAAATGACTAGAATACCCCTAACTAACCCTCCTACGTGCTACCGCGCCTCCTACGGCGCACGTAAGTGACTAGAGGGGGGTGGGTCCCCCCTAGATAGCCGCCGGCCTCAAGTGGTGTGGGTGCGGGCTCGGATCCGCATCAATACCGCCCCCTAAAAGAGCCACCTTGTCCTCAAGGTGGAGATCTGGCTTTGAAGGCCCTCGAGGGGAAACAGAGGCTAGGGTCACCTGTCAGAACCACCGTGCGACCCCCCTCCTGGAATTCCATCCTAAGCTGCTTCCAATTCATCTTCACCTCGCCCAACCCCCTCAGCCACTGCACGCCCAAAATCACATCAATATTGTCCAACTCTAGGGGCAAGAAGTCCTCTATGATCTGCACCCCTTGTAAGGTCAGACTCAGCCCCTTGCACATCCCACTGCTCTCCTCTCTCCTCCCTGTCCCTGAGAGGACCGTAAACGTCTCCAAGGTGCTTATCTGTAACTGATGACGATCCACCAAATGTCGAGAGATGAAGTTGTGGGTGGCCCCACTGTCTATGAGTACCGTCACCGGCGCGTCGTCTAATCGTCCTGACAACTTCATGGTATGGTTCGTGGTTACCCCTACCAAGGAGTTCAGGGACACCTCTGCTACATCCAGATGTGCATGCTCAACCTCGCTCTCTTCCGTCATCACTGGCTCTCTCTCATCTGCATACTCCCCCTCGTCCGGCATTAGCACAATCTGCATCAGCCTGCTCGCACATCGATGACCGGGACTGAACTTCTCATCGCATCTGAAACAAAGGCCTGCAGCACGCCTCGCCCTCATATCAGCCTCAGTCATCCGCCTACCGGGAATCACTGGTCGGGTTTCCTCTCTCTTCATTCCCGCGTCCCCTGGTGCTACTGTAACCCCCGGAGGTGGGACCGGTGCTGTCTGACTATGCTGGCCCTGGGCCCCCCAAGTACCCCGAGTGCTCCTCTCCTCCGCATGCTTCTCCTCCGCCTTGTGGGCCAAGCGAAGGACATCCTCCAGTGTCCCTGGACTCTGCATCCTCAGCTCTGCTCGGATAGAGGGCTTCAACCCCCTCATGAAATTCCCGATCATCACCTCGTCAGTCACCCCCTTCACCCTACTGTTCAACATCTCGAATCTCTCCACATAATCCCTGACCGTCCCCTCCTGCCTCAAAGCAGATAACTGCTCGTAGAAATCTCCTCCTGGGGTCTCCTGGAACCGGTCTAGTATCAGTGCGGAGAGCTCCTCCCAAGTGCGAAAGGGTGTCCGTGCCGCCTTCCACCTGTACCATGCCAACGCCTTCCCCTCGAAGTAGATCCCTATGGCTCTCAGAACCTCCTCCTCCGTCAGTCTCATCACCTGGAAGTACCGCTCCGCCCGGTAGATCCATCCGTCAGGGTCTACGCCGTCAAAAATCGGCATCTTCAGCTTCATGAGGCGGCGGTCTGCATTAATGTCTCCCTGTGGACCCCCATCTCTACCGCGGTCTCCCCCACGGCCGAATCCCCCGTCGACTGCCTCAACGGGCCCTCCTCCGTCAGCCCCGTACAGCTCCTCGGGCCACCCGGGTCGCTCCCACGCCTCGGGCTGGTAATGGTACCCCGGAAACTCCTGCTGTCGCGCCCACCCGGGCCCTCCTGCCCCTCTGGGTGGCTTTACCGGTGCTGTCCGTCCTCCAAAATAGCCTCCCGGGCCTTGTCCCCCCGCCCCGGAAAGCCATCAAAAACCTGTCTGGGATCAACCTGCGGCCTCGGCACCTGTGGGTGAGCATCTGGTCCCCAAAATTGGGCTACTGGAGCCCCAATCGTCGCGTCTCGGGCCCATCCGCCTTCGTTTTGCCCCCACGGGGCTGTTTGTGCTGCTGCGGGCCCCCAGGGGCCTGTCGGCGTCGTCGCGGGCCCCCAGGGGGCTGTCTGAACTGCGGCGGGCCCCCATGGGCCTCCAGCGGGCCTGTTTGGGCCTGCCGTGACTGTGGCAGGTCCGAACGGGCCCGCAAAGGCTGCGACAGGCTCGGCCGGGCCTGCAGTAGCTGCGGCAGGCCCGCTGGGCCCTAGAGTCTGACCTTACAAGGGGTGCAGATCATAGAGGACTTCTTGCCCCTAGAGTTGGACAATATTGATGTGATTTTGGGCGTGCAGTGGCTGAGGGGGTTGGGCGAGGTGAAGATGAATTGGAAGCAGCTTAGGATGGAATTCCAGGAGGGGGGTCGCACGGTGGTTCTGACAGGTGACCCTAGCCTCTGTTTCCCCTCGAGGGCCTTCAAAGCCAGATCTCCACCTTGAGGACAAGGTGGCTCTTTTAGGGGGCGGTATTGATGCGGATCCGAGCCCGCACCCACACCACTTGAGGCCGGCGGCTATCTAGGGGGGACCCACCCCCCTCTAGTCACTTACGTGCGCCGTAGGAGGCGCGGTAGCACGTAGGAGGGTTAGTTAGGGGTATTCTAGTCATTTTAGACTAGATTAGTAATTCCCCACTTTTCTATAAATTAGGGCTAGCCGTCTTTATTTGTTTTTATGCTTATTGTGTGAGAAACATTGTAAGTGTCTTTTGTGAGGGATTTAGACTTTGATCCGTTCATCAAAGTTAGGAGAGCGAGTTCCTCTCGAAAGGGCTCAAGTTATCTTGCTATTAGTAGGTTTTTCCAAAAAGGGTTTTCCACATAAAATCGTTATCTTATTTATGAGTTGGTTCTCACACACACACACATGAGGACTATGGGGTCAGCTAGCCAAGAAGGAATTTCCTCCTTGGCTAGCTCATGACCAAGCCCCGTCTATTTTTATTTTTTTAAAATTTGTACACATTCTCCTTAAACCCCAAATATGGTAAACCCTGGGGGATTTGACCATCGATACACACACAGCAAAAAATTCTATTTTGCAAAAAAATTCTATTGTTCTAAAACCATTGAATTTGCAACAATTAGATCAAGAGTCAAATAACGTTAGATTTACTTGATTTTTGGTGTTGGTATGATTATCATCATGTACTACAAATCCCAAAAAGTCTAAAAAAGGAGGTGTTGGTATCACGCTACCAAGGAGGAAATTTTTTTCCCTTGGGTAGTTGTTGCCCATTTTTCTGATATAGAACTAATGTGGTTTTCCAAACAATATAATATTAACAAAGGTAAATGTAAAGAGCTTTTCTCGTGTCCATACCTTATGAGAATTTCCATCTTCCATACATGTGCCCATTCTTAAAATATGACAGTTGTATACATGTCAATAAATCATGGTTAGATCAGAATTCGGTCTTCGTCTGAGTTTAGAAAATGATGATTTTCTTATTTCAACAATCAATTATTTGATTAGCCAAGTAATCAATTTAGTTCCACTACTTGTTGGATATTGGCATTTAAGCCCAATATAGTTTTGATGATTATCACCAGATTATAAGATTACTAATATTTCAATTTGTTTTAGTCTCAGTAACATTGATTATATCAAAGGAGAGACAAAACATATGGTGTTGGGATGATGGACTCAAGGCATGGAGCCATGGACATTGATGCCATAAAGAATCAAGAAAAATATCGTAAATCATTTTATGATTCTTTATGTATGTTGCTCTTTCTTAGTAAAATACTTGTATGCATTGATTGATGGACACACACATTTCCATATCACTCTCCATCTTAGAGATCCATATGAACTTCCTAGAATCCATCCAATAGGTTGATTGGCTAAAACACTCTAGAATACATTTTCAGCCTATCACCAGACGACTGAAATGCATTCACCAGACGCCTGGTGCATCTGCTCTGTATTGGCCAAATCATGGAAAGTCCAAACGATTGAAGTTCAGTCACCAGACATCTGCACAGTGGTCCAGACGTTTGGTCAATGAACTCCAGGCATCTGATCAGACTGAGCCAAAACTTATGTGCTCTCTGTTTTCAGAATCTGTCTTTCTGCCGTCGGTATGTATTCAAACTGATGTAACTTTTTTTGTAGTTGGAATTTCACGTCCATTCAAAGCTAATCAGATAGGAAATCTTGTTAGCTTTCCAACGCATCTTGAAATCACTCCAATCGGAGTTAAATTGAGGGAGTTATGACTGTTTTAGTGAACATGCATCGTTGTGAACAGATTCGACAGCTTCTGTCAGACGCTGTATAACGTCAGGCCAGACGACTGAATAGTGTAACAGACGACTGGTCACCCTTGACGTCGGGTCGACCCCCAAAATCTATCCGTTGGGTTTTTGAACTAGCCGTTTATAGTCGTTATTCTTGGCGTTTTGAGGGGCTGTTTTTGGCACTTCTTTACACATATTGAAAGCATTCTAGAGAGCCAAAAACTAGAGAGAAACATTCATTCTTACTTCATTTCTCTCGTTTTCCCTTAGAGCTCTTTCATGTTGATTTGAACTCCAAGCTCAAGGAAAGTCCAATAGTGCATTAAGCTTACATCTAGCACTTGGACATCAATCTTCATGTGCCTCTATACTTCACGGTTTGTAAGTACATTTAATCAAGGCAATAAGAGATTTTATTTTGTTTCGTTTCATTTATTGAAACCTTGCTTCCAGGTTGTGGAAGTGTTTTCTCTGGAAAGAGAGGTGATTATCCTTGGAATAGAGTTTGCAATCTTGTGAAAAGGTTATGTTACTATCTTGTGAAAAGATATGCTCTTGTGAAAAGTGTGGCACTTGTGAAAAGTGTGGCACTTGTGAAAAGTGTGGCACTTGTGAAAAGTGTGAGTTGTATTGGGTTGACTTGGAAAAGCCTAATAGTGGAAATCCACGATACTCTGGAAAGAGTGTGGGATTGGAGTAGGCATTGCCGAACCATGATAGGCTTTTGTGTTTGCGTTTGTTATTCTCTTTTGTGGATTCTTGCTAATTAACTTGTCTTTATAATTCCACATTTGCAAGTAGATTTTAATTATCATATCATTTGCCATTACACTATTCACCCCCCTCTCTAGTGTGTGTTGCTGAGTTACACAGGTCCTACACTACTTACATCATTTTCTGTCTTTTATCTTCCTTTTTATACTTCTTTCTTTGTTGCTTCCATTTTCCCTATCTTTTAGTGATCAGACACAATGGAGATTTTTAGTCGCTGTTTATACATGAGTACCTTTTTTTAACTTATCTTACATCCCTCAACTTAAATCAGATAGACCTCAGCCAGATGGGCTAACTTCTTGATCATTACTTCAAGCCAGCGCCTTCTTTGATATCTTCTTCTCATCTTGGCTCAATGTGAAGTGCCTAATTGTTAGTGTTGATTGTAGCATTTGTTTCACGTTACACAATCTCCTAAACATTACACAATCTCCTAGTAATGTTATTGAATAACTATCTAGTGTGTTATTCCGATACATGCTATTTCTACATTCATCTTAACAATCTTATCCAATCTCCCAAAAAAATTTCAATATCAATGGTATTGTGCTATCATATAATCTCTATGCCGATTACCACCATAAATCCTGTTTTGAATCCTATTTGAGGCATCTTTACACATTTCTCTATCCTTCTTTAGACGATGGCTAAAATATGGCGACCAAGTAGCTGTAAATGATTCCCCCAATGGATATTTACTAATGATTATGACATATTCCAATCATTAAGGCTCAAATTTGTATTGTTTCGGCATTATTTTCAAATAACTACTATTATATATCAAACGTTTATTTAACAGAAGACATAAAAAACCTTAGTATTTTATGCATAATTATCACTTGACATTGTGGACTGTGATCCAATAAGCAACCATAAGTCAAAATATGCCACAATATAAATATATCACATATGGCTAAACATAAAATAAACATCTATGATTTTTAAATGTAAAATTAAGTTGCAGATAAATAATAAATAAATAAAACTGGACAGAACCAAGAAAATTCATGAATGAAAACTGCTTGCAACCATGTTTAATTCATTTTTCTCTTTTATTGACACTGGACAGAGAAAATCCAATATGCATAAAGCTTAGTTGCTTTATGAAAATATAAATTGCAAAGAGAAAACGGACCTGCAGAGAGAAGTTCATCGTCATAAATTCTATGATAGGTCGAAGACCATAATATGCTGCCCCAACTCCAATCCCAGTAAACCCAGCCTGCAAGATTTGATCCAAGAATGCAAAAATTACAGGCACCATCAAAATGAAAAGAAGGTTTCAAACAAACTAACATCTTTACATACAGAGTTCTCTGGACGGATGAGAAAATGGCGACAAGATGAGAAGAACACAAATATTATCAAATCCATAGATCTCTAAACAAACCTCTGTAATTGGAGTATCACGAACTCGCTCAGGGCCATACTTATCAAGAAGACCCTTTGTAATCTACAAAATTCAGGCAATATGAATTTTGCATGAAAAGAAACGAAAAGGAAAGAATAAAAAATTGAGAAGATTCAACTTTTCTTGTAAATGTGGCACATATGTCAGATTATGGTGATTCGCATACCTTATATGCTCCTTGATACTCTCCAACCTGAAACAATGGAAAAAACATCAGCAAGTAGAGCATGGGCAGAGTTCAAAGTCTTTGCTTGTTTGTATGAAATCACCTCTTCTCCCATCAAGACGACTTTAGGATCAGCAGACAACTCCTCATCGAGTGCGGAGTTCAATGCATCACGTACCGTCATCTGCATGCGAGATATGCAAGTGAATTAGGGTTGTTAAAGCCTGCAAAACCCCTGATCACGCACAATTTCATAAAGCAGGTCAATACATGTACAAAGTAAGGAAGAGTCGAGATCAAACTGGTTGTTAACAGTATTAGCCATACAAACCATACAATTACCGAATAGAAATTGCACAGAAAATTGCACTCCCAAATACTAGTTAATGCACCTGATTAGGCTGAAGCACATGTTCTGGTGCAAAAGGTGTGGGTTTAAATCCCACCGTCATCACCAGTTACTTTTTGAGCAATGCGCTCAATGCTAAATTATCATCACCAAAAAAAGTTGCCAGAAAAGAGGGGAAAAGAACAAAAGGAGGGAAAACAACTTCTGATTAATATAAAAAATTCCCCAAAATTAATAATGTAATGGAGCAGCAGTAGTCTTTGTTGGATACAATGTGTAGTTGGATACAATGATCGAGGACTTCGTGTTTGATGATAAAAACGTGTGTGAACGATTTGATGCGTGTGCTCAGTGTTTTCAAGAATGGCAAGCTTGCAAATACGCGAAGATGAACTAAGTCAAAGTGTTGGAGAATTGGACTTTGTCAACATAGTCCACATATGGTGTGCAAGTTTGAGATTCAAATTGATTTCAAGAGAGTTCCACATATTTTAATTGGAGATAGAGGTGTCATGGAGGCTAACAAATTTAGTACCAAAGGAATTAATTGCCAACGAAGTAGCATGGCTCTCTTTGCTGCCAAATACAACAGATAGTGGCAATTGAGGTTAGTACGGCTAATCAAGGGTAATTAGTGTTAATTTAGGCTTAAGTGCAAAGGAAATCAAATAAGTAGAGAGCCCCCACTTACTTTGTGAAAGAGAAAAGGGTGCTGTGTGAAGCCGATTAAATTAATTGTTAAGCGGAGAGAAAATAATCCAAGAGGGCATGATTGTAATACTCACAAAATTTCCCCTCCATCAAGGTCGGCTGTGCTATTAAATTGAAGGGCGATATTGTAACTTAATGTAATTTTAGGTCTGCATATCTCGGTATAAGAAGGAGAGGCTGAGTTTCTTGAGGTAGGGATGCAGAGAAAAATTAAAGAAGAAAAGGTGTGTGGTCAAACGAAAGAGGGGAATGAATATTGCTGTCAACTAAGTGCCTGTTCTTTAGCTTGGAAAGTTGATGAGAAAGTGATTTTTGACATTGTTCATCCACTTTCTCACTCAACTTTCCATGAGTTTGTTCTTTTGCAGGAAAGTTAAAAGTGGAAAGTTTGCTGACGTGGCACTTCGAATGACCATTTTTGGGATTCTTTGTAATCCTCAAGAAACCATGGGAAAGTTGTGGAAAGTTACTATTTTGGGGTCCCACTATCTCATCTCTCTCTCTTCTCCAACTCACCAACTTTCCACTTTCTCATTCCAACTTTCTACTACCAAAAGAACACAAGAAAGTTGGGTGGACCCCACTATACTTTTCTAAACCCACTTTCCATACAACTTTCCACTCAAAAGAACACAAAACTCTATTTTCTCTCTTCTCAGAGTCCAAACTTTCCCAACTTTTCCATTTCTCCTTTCCAGCAAAAGAACATGCCCAAATTGAAGAGAGAGGCTATTCAATAAAATATAGAGAGGGACAGAAATCAAGGGCACGTTTTGTGCTATATTCTTCAGTACGGAACTCGACGGAGCAGAAGCCTCTAACGCAGCCCTCCAACGCACACGGAGATCAAAGCGGCAGACCGACGTCAACACTAAGCAATGCATCCACCAGCCTGACAGCTCCTTGCACGGAAGTCTGTGCATGTGCCCAACCGCGTGACACAAACAAAAGATGTGCAAACTTCAGAGCACGTAAACCAATCACGTCAGTCGGAGCAACGCAATAACCAACAAGCCAATTTCGTCCACAGATCAAGTCGAGGCAGATTTGCATAGCGAATTTTGGAGAGCCATAACTTTTGGTCCAGGTATCGGATTGAGACACCGTTTACACCAGCGCGAAGCTGACGACATGCAGATTGACAGAGACGACTACACAAACACAAACTGAGCTTTTCTGAACTCTTTACTTTTTATATTCGTGTATTAGTGTGTTGATCTCTGTAGGAAAAACTTTACCTTATTTGTGACATTTTGGGGTCTTGTGTAGTGGTGGTCTAGACAAGAGGAACTTGACGGGTGTCGTTAAGTGAGATCATATAATAGGATTGATAGTGTTGAACACGGTGAGTGTGGTGCTAAGCTTGGTGAGTGTAAAGACGTTGGTTTTCTAGCTATTAAGATTGTGCATGTAAACTATTAATATAATATTTTCTTTCGGGGCTGGACGTAGGTCGTGGTGACGATCGAACCAGGGTAAATCTGCTGTGCATCTGAGATTGCTTTTTATTTACTCTGAATCTGCTATAACTGCGTGTGATTGCTCATGGGTTGCACGAGAACTTTTAATAGCCTATTCACCCCCCCCCCTCTAGGCTTAAATCCAGATCTAACAGTCTTCACTTTAAAAAAGCACCAAGCATCAACATACATGCAAGACATACAAAACCCCACCCACACGCATACATATGTACGCATATGTATATGTATATAGGTATATATATATATATATATATATATGTATATAGGTATATATATATATATATATGTATATAGGTATATATATATATATATATATGTATATGTATATAGGGTATATAGGTATATATATATATATATATATATATGCATGCATAATTATGCATGAGTATGTATGCATGTATACATGTGTGTGTACACACATGTATGCATGTATGTGTGCACGTGTGCGTGTCTATATAAAAGCCACACACAAGCCACGGGTGTCATGTGCGTGAGTGCGTGAATAACGGGTATCATATGTCATATAAGCTAAGGCCTCATGTATGACATTGACAAGTTCATCCTCACATATTTTTCAAACGATCGGAACCATTCATTTAAACACTAAATATTATGTGAACCTAAATGAATTTGCTCGTTCATTTATTCGTCGTAAATTTAACAGTTCCGAAAAAACTTTTACAATGGATGGATGAACTACGAAAACATCTTAGCTTCACCTAATGTTTTTGTTTTGAGTTTTTAGAATATGAAGATGAAAATAAAAGGTTCCGAGGTTCTGATCGTCTTAAAAGATAAGTGATAATGAACTTTTGGAGGTTGCATCTTAACCACATATGTCATATGTTTTCTATTATTTTCATATATCTATTATACAAATGAGGACTTTTTTAACTTTGTCCTACGTGGACACCAAAGTATGACTAGGACAAACAAGATGACTAGGATATTAACTAAGATGCTGAATATGACAATGATAATCTATTATACATTTAAAGACCTTTTTGAATCTTTGTCCTACGTGACTAGGTTTGTCCGAGACATATTTTGGCTTGATGGCTATGATGATGACTAGGATAAGATGATGTCCAATATGGCACCCATTTTGAAGATGGGTTAGAGAAAGTTGGGGGGAAATTGAATTTAAAATTTGAAACTTTGAAAACTATTTGTTGAAAGGGGGTTGTCCAATATGGCACCCATTTTTCCTACCAAGACATTGTTTGGGAGAGTGGGGGCAATGTGGTGTAGGTGAGGGGTTGGGTGTGGAGTTGGGTGTTGTGGTGAAACCCCCAAACAAAAGCCAACCACATTCTGCTTATTTGTAAACTTGCCATTGTTTTTCATAAAACCCAAAGACTTCTTATCTTACCCTTATTTACGATATTTCCATTGCTCTTTTTCCACTTTGCACCTCATGTTTTTTGCGCTTTAGTCACTACTTTTGTGCCCTTACGACGTCTGACCCGGTGTGTCCTTTCGCTGTCGGTATTGCGCCTGGAGACGACGGTCCATGTCGTTCTTGCGCCTGGAAGATAACTGCACCGTCGACATTTCGCCCGTGAGCCAGCTGACCCATCGATTTTGTGTCCGGGAGACGACCTTTGATGTGTCCTTCGGGTACGGGCATTCGATAGTGTGTGTGTGTGTTCACTAGGATCCATTCGGATGGATCAAACATGCAGAATGATCCAAGTCAAATTTAAAATTAGATAATCTACATAGGAAATCCGTTCCGTTGGATATGATCTAACATGTCTAAACTAACTCCAAACAAAATTTCAACCAATTTGGACATGTTTTACCCATGCATCACGCGGTTCAGAAATTAGCTACATTTTATGCGGCTAATTTCGCAACCACTTGATGCATAGACAAAACATGTTCAAATTAGTTGAAATTTTATTTGAATATAGTTTAGACTGTTAGATCAAATCGGCCGGAACGGATTTTATATTTATGTTGTCAAAATTTAAATTTGACTTTGATGGATCTATATATTTGATCCATCTGAATGGATCCTAATCTAATATATATATATGATTCATGTAGATCAGGTGGCACCTGATCTAATAGATCAGGTGCCAAGACACAAAAAGGTGAGCCACACAACAGGTACAAGCTCATAAGCTCATATGTGACTTGTACTTTCTTACTTTATGTGTCTTGAAATCTGATCTATTAGATCAGGTGCCACCTTTTCTACATTATTCTATATATATATATGAGAATAATGAGTGTGCGTGTATGTATATATACAATATATAAGAATCATGAGAAACATATGAAGCTATACATGCACAACGAAATGTCTGTTGTTTTTTGCTAATAAATCCTTCCCCACTTCATAACTCCATAGGCCCATTGCTTGGACATTTCGTTGTTGGGAATTAAATGCATGTTTGCTTTTTTGTTTCCTGGTGCAACCGATGGCCATAAGAGATAGTCTGCAGCATTTCATTTTGTGCAGGTCTTGGTTGCTGCTTGGTTTTCCAGAGAGCAGGTTTCTCATTTTCGGAGAAGAAAGAAAAGCAGTGTTTCTTTCACTTTGCTTGGAAAAGCCAAAAGTGTCTTGGATCTGTGAATTGGAGTAGAAGAAAGCTAGGGAGCTTCTTCTCATGTGAGATCCAAGGTGAGTGTCTTCGTTTCTTCCTCCGTGTTTGAGATCTAGAGTCCCTTGGGTAGCTTCTTGGTTTGGAGCTATATTACCAAGGAGTGATCTCCATTGGTGTGGGATTGGTCCCTTGAGGAGCTCTACGTGTTGTAGAGGCTTGTTATCAAGGATTCCCACTTGGTTGAGAGTGTGTGTGAGCTTGGTGAGAGATCTAGGGTTAGGTCTTGTTGCTTGGAGCTATTCTCTCATTGTAGAGGAAGAAGATGATGGAGCCGGTGTATGCCTTACTTGATCAGTAGTGGAACCGGGTGCATTGGATGCTGGATGTAGGTTGTTCGCAACCGAAACAGGGTAAATCTCTGTCTCTTTTGTATTGCCTTTATTTCGTATTATATTTGCGTGCTTACATTGTCTATCGCAAGATCGTCGAGGGAGTTGGTAGTTGGTGACAACTCTCTCTTTGCCCGTGAGGTGTTTGGTTTTGTGCCTAGGTGACATCTCGGTGGAATTCGGGCTCGAGATTGTTTGGCCACCGTTTCCGCGTATCGTAGGTGGCATTGTGTACCTAGCCTAGGTGTTGGGGAGGTGCACGGGGAACCAACAAGTGGTATCAGAGCTCCCGGTTTGCGAAGAAGTGTAGAGCCGCGATGGCGTCTTGCTCATGTGAGGAGATGTTCGGGTGTTTATACGAAGTAGAGAGGCTTAAAGGCCGGGACAATTATGGTCCGTGGCGACAAAAGATGGTGGCTTTGTTGAAGCACCATGGAGTTTACGGTGCCGTATGTGATACAGGCATGCCATGTAAGGCAACGGTGTCATTTGATTCATTCATGTAGTCCGAGCTCGCAGGGTTATCCTCAGAGACAGATGACTTCATCACAGACATGGCGATGAACGAGGCGGAGATGCGTGAGGCTAGGCTCAGACGACTTCTGAGCTTGGCATGTCTCTCGGTGGATTGAGGCGCCAGAGGGCGCGATTTCCGATGCACATGATAGAGGTTCACATGTTCGATGATCAAGGCAAGGTGAGTTCATACACGATGGAGTGCTGGAGCATTGATGAAGGGGGTGTGTGGATTTATCAACTGGGTAGAGTGTTGTTTTTTGCTAATAAATCCTTCCCCACTTCATAACTCCATGGGCCCATTGCTTGGACATTTCGTTGTTGGGAATTAAATGCATGTTTGCTTTTTTGTTTCCTGGTGCAACCGACGGCCATAAGAGATAGTCTGCAGCATTTCATTTTGTGCAGGTCTTGGTTGCTGCTTGGTTTCCAGAGAGCAGGTTTCTCATTTTCGGAGAAGAAAGAAAAGCAGTGTTTCTTTCACTTTGCTTGGAAAAGCCAAAAGTGTCTTGGATCTGTGAATTGGAGTAGAAGAAAGCTAGGGAGCTTCTTCTCATGTGAGATCCAAGGTGAGTGTCTTCGTTTCTTCCTCCGTGTTTGAGATCTAGAGTCCCTTGGGTAGCTTCTTGGTTTGGAGTTATATTACCAAGGAGTGATCTCCATTGGTGTGGGATTGGTCCCTTGAGGAGCTCTACGTGTTGTAGAGGCTTTGTTATCAAGGATTCCCACTTGGTTGAGAGTGTGTGTGAGCTTGATGAGAGATCTAGGGTTAGGTCTTGTTGCTTGGAGCTATTCTCCCATTGTAGAGAAAGAAGATGATGGAGTCGGTGTATGCCTTACTTGATCAGTAGTGGAACCGGGTGCATTGGATGCTGGATGTGGTTGTTCGCAACCGAACCATGGTAAATCTCTGTCTCTTTTGTATTGTCTTTATTTCGTATTATATTTGCGTGCTTACATTGTCTATCGCAAGATCGTCGAGGGAGTTGGTAGTTGGTGACAACTCTCTCTTTGCCCGTGAGGTGTTTGGTTTTGTGCCTAGGTGACATCTCGGTGGAATTCGGGCTTGAGATTGTTTGGCCACCGTTTCCGCGTATCGTAGGTGGCATTGTGTACCTAGCCTAGGTGTTGGGGAGGTGCACGGGGAACCAACAATGTCTACTCTCTCTTATTTTCGGCCGATCGAAACCGTTCATTTTGAGCTTCATATCCTAAAATCCAAAAATATCAAATATTAGGTGAACTTAAGGGGGGTTGCTCGCTCATCCAATTGTCATAAATTTAATGGTTTCATATAAAGAACTATTATGACTAGTGGATGAATAGGTAAAATCTCTTAGATTCATCTAATATTTGGTATTTTAGATTTTAAAATATGAAGATTGAAATGAACAATTCTGAACAGTGGAGTGTAAACTTTTTGAGGTTGCATATGTGATTTAACCACATTATGTTTCTTATGATTCTATACACATATACATATAAATATACATGTAGCTATATGTATACGTATGTGTGTATAGTGAGAGTTCTCTTTTATACACGACGTCATGACATATTTTCCGTAACATAGTAATGGGTTCTTATATGGTGTACTTTTTGATCTTCCATGTCTTTTGTAAAGTAGACTGTGCCACGTTATTGTATATAAAAGATCTCTCATATGTTATATGATACTCATGTTATAGATACTCATGTCATTCAAGATGATGGGCTCCAGTTTATGCTCCCTGCCTTCAAGGCATTGCTACACAATCACTTTATCATCCCCTTGCTCTAGCCTCCCATTGCATGGGCTTATCACCTCTGTGTTGAGTAGTGACGTAAGTGGTAATTATTGTGCATAGATATCCAGATGAGCATGGTTTAGAAATCCAGTTAGAATACTAAAGAAGATGTTGACTTGTATCGATAGGCTTCAATATAAGACTAACATTTGGACTTGCATCGACGACTTCAACCCATGCTTGAAAGATTTGGCTTCTTAAAGGATGAAATGTGCCAAAGGCCCATTGATGATGGTACTGACATAAAATAAAGAATTTCTACACAGAATAGAATGGATAGAGACAGCTATCGTTCAAACTTGAATGGATGGAAGCATCTTTATATATTTCCTATATAAGCAATTACAAATTATGTGGTCAGTTATGATGTTTGGGGATATTCCATACATACTTACATATTATTTAATAGTTAAGGCTAGCTTAAGCATTGGTGTCAGCCGTCAGGTGACATCCTGATCTCTCTCTGATAATTTACTATCTTTGGTGTGCATATCCGAGAGAACAGGGAGATCACTAGTGTAAATACAATTGTGGTGACCATTCATACAAATTCATTGTATGCAATACTAGTTCTTGGATTTCATTTGCTACAACATTGTTACTGTCCTTGGACCTTCATCCACTGTCAGCATTTCTCTGCTTCTACTTTTATTACTTTCTTTTTCTCTATCGCCCCTTTGTGGATATATCTCACAACTATGTACATAGGGTATGCAGCATTTAGGATGTTGGATAATCAATTTTTTCTTTATATAATACGATTTTACTGATATTTCTTTGGAAAGTTTTGTTTTTAAATCTCAATTTATTAGATTATCCTTTTGAATTTCTTTTCAGCTATTTGTTCTGAGACATGATAATAAACATAGAATTAGTAATTAATTTTGATTTATTATTAAATGAAGGATCTGAAGAACTAGGCAATTGGCAAGCATGAAGAGAAAGCCTAAGCAAATCTCTCAGTTTAGATTTCTTCTATAATCTATGTAGGTATCAGATATTATTTACAATATACATGGAATTTGACAATTTAAAAATAGAAGAGAGTGAAGTATTGTGTTGCTGAAGTACGCTTATTACAATTCTGTAAAATACTCATCGTGATTACTTGTACAAATATATTATATATTACTCACATAGTCTATTTATGTCCATATTATAATGTGCATTATTATTTTTTATTATTAAATGCTCTTAATAAGTAAGGCAAGGTTTTACATTTAGTTGAAAATAACTACATTTTCTTGCCTTGTATGATCTTAGTATCTTTTTATCTTGCAAATAGATCATTTTTTCCATTTAAAACATAGAAAAAGTAGATCAACCTATAAAAGCAAATATATGTCTCGGCTCAGGCAAGCTTGCTTGTTTAGTAAACAAACCAAGCTTGAACAAAATTTTAACCTCGTCTAAACAAAGTAACAAACATGACATTCTTAATAAATATATAAGAAAATCTTTTCCTTCGAGATCCAATAGACTCATTTAATCGGCGACTAATTCTCTAAAAAACTTTAAATCAAAATTTCCAAATAATGTCATCATCATTTATCATTTGATCTGTTTATTTACCTCCTTTGCGGCCGCAGAGTAATTCCTCGGTACAAAAGACGCCGCCGGCCGTAACTTCTCCAATGTCTGCCCAAAATTCTGCAAAATAACAACAAAAAGCCAACAAGTTACATTCAAATTAAAACCCCATAAAACCCCATTGCTTATAACTATAAATAAACCAAAAGTCCATCATTTTTACTGAAGATTGACAGACTCCGCATTTGATCGTTCTCCTCGCGATTCTCAACATGATTCCCTTCAAAAAGTGTGACATTTAGCGACGCCTATCACTGCTTTTAAACGGAAATTAAATCTACAAAAAATGGAGAGAAATTGCAGAAGTATTTACCTTCTAATATTGGAAATGAACTGAGAGAGAGATAAAAGAAAGTTGAGATCCTTTTTCCTTGCGCGCGACCCCTTCGCTTTCTCGCGCCCTGCTACGTCCCTTATATACAGCAGCTGCCACGCTTTGTCCTCTTTTTGTAATTTTAGAAAAGTAAAGGACTGACATGAAAACCGTCGTCCTTCTTAGCTTGCCATGTCTAATAACCGCACGCATCATTTCCGGAGAAAGAAATAGACAATCTAAAAGGGTGGAGCATCCGAGAACGCCCATAAGGTTGTCCAATAACTTCAACAATCAAGACTGATACAACGAGCCCGAGAACGAGCGGCCCAAGCCTGCAGCTGGAAGCCCGTAAAAGGAGTTCAGCCCAACCGACGAGGCCCTTGTGAAGGCCTAGAGTTGGGTCGACCACGACCGGGAGTGCGCTCGGTCTGCCCACGCCAGCAGGAGATAACCGCTCCCCTAAAACACGCCTCAACCATTAATGAGCCCATTAACCCACCTCCACGACGCACGCAGACGCCTTCAAGGAGGCAGATCATGGGGGCGCAAAGTGGGGGACGTGACTTGGGACCGATCATGGGGCGAACCCTATAAAGGGACTCGGGAGGCAACCGAGAAAGGGACTTGACCCCGATACCAACAGAAGGATGTATTCTTCTCAAAGACCTGGATTTCCATTCTATATTCCCTCCACAAGCTCGGTCCGAGGATACGTGTATTGGCCACCATGTGAGCCGTACCGGTCCCGCCATGCACCTTTCAGATCTGTTCTGACTTAGGCATCGTAGGGGACTTGGCCGGAACCAAGGTCCAGCCCCCTGACGAGCTTCTTCGTCCGTCCAGGTTAAATAGATCCGGCGGTGCCGAGGCTACCCCTCATCACCTCTTCAACCGAGGCGGAGCGCTCCTGCCAGAAGGCCAGCTCGAGCCAAACAAATCTGCTCGCCCCTGACGAGCCTCTTCGTCCGTCCAAGCTAAACGAGCCCCCTGGTGCCGAGGCTACCCCTCAGCACGTCATCGACCAAGGCCGAGCGCACCCACCAACGTGCCTGCTCGCCCGTAACCCGACAAGTCTATCTTTCGGAGGGCCGAAGTGAGGACTCAAGCAACCTCCGACAGGCGAATCATACACCCAACGGAACCAAGGGGTCCCACCTGCCTCCTAGATCCCGTTGACCCACCATCTCGCAGTCAACGATCCAGCGGTGAGAAAACACCTGTAAACATCTAACGTCGTCTGTGGGATCCGAACATAAACCCACATCAAACCACCGAAATGGAACCAGTCTGCAACGGCACGGGGCGTATGCCCCCCATCCACGAGGAAGGTGATTACGTCCCTCCCGAAAACCAGCACAACCACACTACCGAGGGGATCGGCGACTCACGTTCGGTGACTCAAGAGCAACTCCGACTCTTCGCTCAGGAGACCAACGCCCACCTACGGACGTTGACCGCAACGATTCAACAGCTTGTTGGCAACCCATCCCCCCTAGGAGATGGGACGACGGGGGCACTCGGTCAGGGAGGAATTTGCCGGCCGATACGCTCGGCCGTAGTCACCGACCACGGGGGAGGGGTGCCAACTCTGAACTGCGGCCCACCTTGCCGAACTTCGTCCCGGTGTGGTCCCTCACGCCGACCTCACTTCGGGACGAGGATGAAGGGGGTCCCGAACAGGCGGGAGACGAGTCAGCAACAGCCTCGTCTCGGCGACCACGCTCAGCTAATCGGCGGTCAGCCGATCGTCGAGCCACCGGGGATCGATCCCGTCGGAGCGAGAGTCCTCGTCGCGGGAGGCGAAGGAGTCGGGGATACCGTCGGGAGAGTAGAAGCGCCCGCCGACCAACTCCCATCCCCAGATTGGCTGGGATTCAATCAAACTCTCCACATGACCCCGTTGACCAGCCTCAGCAACTCGACCTTTGCGTCAACACCAGGGGACGTCCGTGGGACTCCAAAGGCGACCGATGCCCGTTATCCAGGAGGATAACCGAAGCACGGGTGCCCTCCAGATTTAAGGTGCCGGCCTTAGAGAAGTACGACGGTACAGGGGACCCGGAAGACCACGTGATGGATTTTGAAGGGGTCATGGCGTTCCAAGGAGCCGACAACACCTTGCTCTGCCGAGGCTTCTACTCCACCCTTCGGAAATCTGCCCGGAGTTGGTACCATAGCCTCCCCAACCATTCCATCGACAACTTCAAGAACCTCACCCAAAAATTCTGCAAGCAGTTTATGGCCGGACGCCAGGTAAAACCGGACTCAGAACTCATGTTTCAATGTGGTGCAGGGTTCCGGAGAATCCCTGAGGCACTACATGTGTCGCTTCAATGCAGAGCGACTGAATGTAGAAAGTTGTCCTGAGATGGTCGTGAAAACGGCCTTGAAGAAGTGGCTCTGCCACTGGGGCCTGAAAAAGTCATTACACAATGAGCCCCTGAGGGACCTCGCCAAGGTGATAGCCCGGGCTGAACACTACATGCTGACGGAGGAAGCGCTGGCCGCAGAGGAAGAGAGTCACCCAACGAGGGTCAGGCGGGGCTCCAAGGGGGACGAAAGCGAGCGCCGCAGACCTGATGAGCCTCGGCGGGAGAAGAAGGCCAAAGGAAAGCAGCACAGGGAGGAGGCACTACCCCCTATGCTGAACACCACCCCGGACGTCGTCCTTGCACATGCTCAGAAAGAGGGGCGCTTTAGCAGGCCACCTCCGAAGATGAAGAGAGGCGGAAGGGACGAGGAGAAATATTGCAAGTACCACAAAGATAACGGCCATGACACCGATGACTGCTGACATTTGAAGAAGGATATAAAGAAACTAGTCAGCCGAGGCCACCTGAAAAATTTTGTCGATGACCCGGCAGCCCCCGGAAAAGGGACGTCCAGACAAGTGGACAAAGGAAAGAAGGTGAATGTCGTCCAGGCGGCTATGCGTGTCATCGAGTGAAGGGATGGAACAATCAGCCATAGCCTCGCCCAGGCAAGATTGGCTTGCCTTCGCCTTCCCCGTTTTTATTTTCCTCCAAATGTAAACCCGGGTCCAAGTAATGAAAAAGTAACCCGTGATAGTATAACTCTGCTTTTTCTCACCGTATCTATCTCGACGATCGACCACAAAGCAGTGGGGAGTCCTCCCCCTGGGTAGACTCATTATGCCGATCGACCGATAGGCTGGGGGCAACTCCCCCAGTGGGCCGATCGTGCGGATCGACCGTAAAGCTGGGGGCAACTCACCCAGCGGGTCGGTCACGCGGGACGACCGTAAGGCTGGGGACAACTCCCCCAGCAGGCCGATCCCTCGATCTACCGTAAGCCTGGGGGTAGCTCCCCGACATGTAGATCGACTCGACCGTCCGTAAGGCCGGGGGCAACTCCCCCAGTAGGCTGGTCCATCGGTTAGACGTAAGCCTGAGGGTAGCTCCCCCAGCTGATCAACCGATCTGATCGACCGTAAGGCTGGGGGAAACTCCCCCAGCGGGCCGATCACCAGGACCGTCCGTAAGGCTGGGGGCAAGTCCCCCAGCAGGCTGGTTCATCGGTTGGCCGTAAGCCTGAGGGTAGCTCCCCCAGCTGACCAACCGACCCGGTCGGTTGTACGGCTGGGGGCAACTCCCCAGCGGGCAACTCACCAGGGCCGTTCGTAAGGCTGGGGGTAACTCTCCCAGTGGGCTGGAACATCGATTGGGCGTAAGCCTGGGGATAGCTCCCCAGCGGCCCAAACGATCCGATCGGCCAAAGGCTGGGGCAGCTTCCCCAGTGGGCCGATCCCCCGACCGCACGTAAGACTGAAGGCAATCCCCTCCACAAGGCGATCATCCAATCGGCCTGAGGATCGCAGACAAGGGCAAACCCACAGCAAGCCTAATAGCTGGTTGGCCAAGAACACCCCCAAGACACTGACTCACCAGGCCAACCGACATGGCGATTGTCTGCCCACTCAGCAAGTGGCAGAGGGTCAGCAATGGATCAAACTCCCCTAGCTAACACGAACACAATTGTTGCCCACAAGACCAAGGGTCTTTCCCCACCGTGAAACAGCTCAAACCAATGGAGGGTTAGAGATGGAGACAACCCAGAAAACGATCGGCGGGAACCTAAATATTGCACAAAGAAAACAGCAGGACGCGAAAAGGTACAAAGGCCTGCAAAACAAATTATATATTACATCCAAAAACTGTTTCATGTTACAGGGCAGGGGGTGCACAAAGACGGAGGGACATCGCCTGGGGCCGAGGCCCGGGATGAGGCATCCTCCGGGACCTCGCCTTTCTCGGAACGAGGAGGATCCTCGGGCCCTGGCAGGGGACGGGGAAGCGCCTGCCGGACACGCTCCTCGAACCTTTAAAAGGAGTCCTGCAAGTCCCTCACGATCCTGGGGGCCAAGAGGTCCTCATAGGAATCGAAGGCCTCCTTGAGGGCCTCCGCAATCCGCGGCCTCAGGACCCCCTCGTAGCCCCTTTCCACCTCCTGAACGAGCCGGGTGGGGTGCGCCTGTAGCAAGGCTCCCAGCTTGACCTGAAGCTCGTCCCTCTCCCGACGGAATGCTTCCTCTGCCTCCTGGGTAGACCTTTGAGCATCGGCCAGGGCCCCCTGCCGGTCCATCACCTCGGAGGTGAGCTCGTCCACCCAACGCCGCAGATGGCGAGCCTCCATGCAGGATTCTCTGGCCGCCACCTCGGTCGCCCCGGCCCTTAGGCTCTCCCGTGCCAAAGACTCTTTGAGGGTGGTCGCGTGGGCCGCACGGCGCTGCACCTCAACGGCTATCACGGTGGCCTGCAAAACAAAGGGGGTGAGCCAGGGGAATCACGAGGCAGGATTGGGCGTGGCGGAAAGACCAACCTGCTAGAGCTGCCAGACTAAGGCATCCGCCAGTCGATCGGAGCGAGTCCTCTCCAGGAGGGGGCAGTCCCTCGGTAGGACGGAGTTCCGCGCCAGCTGGGTAGCCACGCCCCGGTCGACGAAGACTGACTCGCCAGGCGTGACCTCGGGGCCCGCCTGGAGCATCAACAGGGTGCCCCGGCTCCGGCCAAAGGCGGCTCTGCTGGATCGAAGGGGGTGGCCACAACCGCCAGCGGGAGGGTCTCTCACGAGACGACCGACATTTGAGCGGCCGCGGAGGGGCGGACCACCTCGGGCTTCTTCTTCTTCTTCATCTTCTCGTCGGGCTCCCCGGACTCCGGAGGAGGGGCACTTCCATTCCCCGCCTCGATCGCCCGCGGGTGCGCAAAGCCCTGGGCCAACTGTCACGACCCGCTTCCCATAAACGGAAGGCGAGGCGTGATGAGGTCCGCTCAGACTTGGAGCTGTGAGGATTCAAGTCTGATAAGCGTCTGGGAAAAACACTTCCAATAACCAGGTCCTTGCAACCACGAATCAAAACAAAGATAATAATAATTTAAAGCAGAAATAAAACTCCACCAACAACATCCAGATTTTTCCAAACATTCAGAGACAAGTCGTAAAGGAAAGTACAAGAGTCTGAAAAGAGGCCTAAAGCATGGCCGACATAATACATAACATCAACATAAAATAGAGGTGCTACGCACTGACAACCTAATAGCGACTAAGCAGAAAGCAACAACAACAAGAAAGAGCTCTAGGACTGGTCTCCAGTGTCCTCGAACTCAACACCTGCAACATGTTCGTTCTCGGCGACGAACTCTGGCTCACAACCTAACATGTGATGCCCAAAAGAGAAAAGGGGCACATGTCAGCAAAGTCTCCAAGGAGACTTTGTGCAAGGAAACTAATAAAGGTAAATTAAGTGCAGCTAGCAGTTCTATAAAGAATGAATGCAATGACATGACAAGTATGGCATGAGTGCAACAAATGAGTAAACGAGACAAGCACGACAAGTGTAGCAGAGCTACTAAACAATATTCACTATTTCACGATTAACTTGTTTTCACGACGTGCACAGGGTTTACGCCTTTTGGCTGAAGTGGATGTACGGACACACTTTTATGCTCAAGTGATCGCTTAACCCTACCCCTCCCATGTGTATAGAGCTTTGGCTTATCACCAACAACACAGTGCTCTTCTGGATCACGATCCATGAAGTGTTTTTGACATAGGGTTGTGCCTGCAACACAGGTGCCTAGCCTTGGCCTAGGATTAGGGGTGGCAAAATAAGCCCGACCCGACTCGACCCGACCCGAACCCGGCATCAATAACCGGGTATGGGTAGGGGCCAATACGGGTCAAGTAGGAAACGGGTTGACCCGACCCGACCCGGACAAAATCCGGGTCGGGTATGGGTTTGGCATGTCAACCCGGATGACCCGAATTCGACCCGGTTTACTTGCTATATATATATATATATATATATATATATATATATATATATATATATAAATTTATATAATAACTTCAATACACAGTTGCAATAGGAGTTGTGCTTATACGATTTGAATCGTTGTCCTCTTCTTTAAGAGGTCTTGAATTCAATTCCCTTTACATACAACATTTTTGTTAATTTTATTACTTTCGTTAATAAAATGATAACGTTAATTATACTTCCTTGCTATCATCAGTGCGGTTTAAGCGACGAGCTACTGGAAATTATGCAACACTTAATAAATTGTCGATGGCTCTTAATAAATAGCTAGATATCGAAATATGAGCAGTAGTGTATAAGTCAAATCTTAACCCGACGGGTTAACCCGAACCCGACCCGAAAATTTTCCGGGTCACCCGAACCCGACCCGGATCAATCTGGGTCGGGTTAGGGTTTACCCCTATCCGGGTCGGGTCAAATCTGACCTGACCCGAACCCCAACCCGAACCCACCCGACCTGTTTGCCACCCCTACCTAGGATTGTGCCTGCAACGCAGGTGCCTATCCTTTTATAATCCAGAGACTAGCTTAGGATTGTGCCTGCAACGCATGTGCCTAGCTTTTCCCTATATGCAAGCGTAGCATGTGCTACGAACCACGACAAACAAGCAGATGCAAGATGTACAAGATGCATGAATATGGCATGTAGATAGTCAAAAGAAGTGTGTACAGATATTTAAAGTAAACGTGACATACAGGGATGCATGAAATGACATGAAAAGGGGTCGGATCTAGCTTCGTTGTCAAGCTAGATCTATAAGGCGTCTAGGCGACTATCATTTCATCACCTAGTCTCTTTTACGCTAAAGCAAGGAATGGCCTAAAACACGGCCTAAACAAGGAACTGGCAAGTTTCACTTGCCTGAAATACGTGCTGGAATCACAAATCTCAAAGTCCAATCACAGATTCACAAAGTCCAGAGCTCCCACGCTCAGTCCAACAATCAGCATACAGTCCCGTATTATTAAGTTGGTTAGTGAGTTACAAAGCAATAAAAATAATCGTTTTTAATCTTGAATTAACATGCGATGGTTGGGGTTCCTAGGTTAGAAATATACCCTCACACGACGCGAGAGCTACTCTGACGTCGGGAAGCGACGCCAGGGATTGGATTAACAGAAGCGTGCGACGATCCACTGCACGGTAGTGATCAGCGACAATGGCAGACGACAACGAAAACGAACAAGGATCAACCGGGTAGCGGCACGATCACCTAACAGCGACGCGGATGGGGAGGACAGTCGTATGACGTCCTACGACGTCCTACGACGTCGGGAAGACGCAGACAGCGAGCAACGGGTTCTACGATATCAGGAATGGCCGGGTTGCACGCGGCTAGGGCGCGGGGGCTGTTTGTGTGCAATGGAAGGAGATGGCTGATATGGCGGGGTTAGGGGATCTTGCGGCAGTTTGGGGCTGTCGTAGGGTGTGTCTCGACCTAGGGAAGAGGGGCCGAAGTTAGGGGAAGATTAACGGCTGTCCTATGGGCTGTCGAGTCAAGGAGGAAAGAGTGCGGGATGGCTGGATCATGGGGGAAATCGCCGGCTGCGTGTGTGGTGGGGGTCCGGTGGTGCACGGCCTGTGGAGGCCGGAGGGCGGCGGTGCAATGGTGGTTCGCTACTGGGTATTGGTCGAGAGTTGTAGGGGTTTGAGGCTTGGTAGTTGCTCGAAGAGGGGATGGCCGGAGATGGGGTCTTGGCCGGAGATGCTGTCAGTTTGAAGGGGAGATCGGGCGCTTCTGGAAGTCGACGGCAGCCTATGGGTGGCCGCATGGAGCAAGGGCGCAAGGCTGATCTCAGGGCGGCCGGCGGTCTGTCAAAGGGATCAGGCCGGTGTTTTGAGGGTGGACGTCGGAAGTTGCGAGGAGGAGAGTGGCCGTGGTGGCGCTTGGGTAAAGGAGGAGGTTGCGGCATGTGTTTGCGTGGAGAAAGAAAAGATAACGGGGGCGGCGGCTGTTGACAACCCTAGGGCTTGTTCCCGTGTGTTAGATTGAAAGATGAGGGTTTTGCTATTTAAATTTAGAATTGGGGTAGAGTTAGGTGGTTGGGGAGAGAGAATGTGAGAGGGAGGGAGTGTAATTTGTGTGATATAGGATGATGAATAGCTAGGAAATAATTCAACATGAAACGTAGATCCTATGGCTAAGATTAAATCAGATTTAATTAAGTTTGAATTAGGGATAAGCTAGACTAATTACAGGTTGAAGGTGATTAGTGTGAAAGGCCAACTAAACGGTGTCTGAAAAATATAATAAAAATACCGGGACGACCGTGTCGACGATAGAATCGAGACTAAGAAGATTGGTCACGGGCTAGGGCAAAGGAGAACGGAAGTAAAAATAGAAAGTTCTAACGACGAAGGTAGAAGCTACAACGCCTCTTCAAACAAAGTTGTTTTGTGGGAGAACGACCCGTGAAATGACGTTCCAAAATAATTTCACAAATAAATACTCTTCCAGAGGGTCACAACGGCATATCATATCGTGCGTTCCGAATGAAAGATAATGCTAAGAAAAATACGCGAACTTCAAGAAAAATACGCGTACAAAGGATACGGGGTCCAATGGCGACAGTAATCTCAAGTTGGGCACATGTCGGGGGTTGGCTTGCTAAGGATGCAACCAAGGTGCTATGGCCCTATCAACTCAACGACACGACTCACATACCAAGCAACAAAACCAATCAGGTACCTGAAATTGCTATACGCACAGCCATAAAATGTATGGTGAGTACCGGCCGTTACACCAGCGCCCTCGTTACCCCCCTCGGTGCGGGCAGAGCTAGGGAGATCAACGGCCATGGTCTCCCCCGCAGGGGATTCAACCGCGACCTGGGCCGGCATGACAGCTGCGGCCGTTGGCTCCAGCCTCCCAACCGCGGGGTCGGCTCAGCGGATCTCGTCCTCCAACGTACGACGAGTCGCATGGCCAGAGGAGTTTCCTCGGCCAATGCCAGCTCCCCAACGAATGAGTTCACCGATGTCTCGGCTGAACTCCCGACCAGTCATGTCTGCAGAAAGGGAAAAGATCAGGGTAAGCAAAGGGCGCAACAACATGAAAATGGAGCATCTACCATGGGGACCACATGACGGTTTTAAGAAGTATGTCGTCCAGCAGGGGCCAGACCGACTTCTCCACTAAGGACAAAGACGACAGGAGGGAGACCGCAGCCTGATCGGCCTCGGAGAGGGTCAACGTCAAATCATATTGGCATATAATGTAATGCTCTACGAAGCTACTGCACAAGTACTAGAGGGGGGGTGAATAGTACTTTAAAATAATTAAGAAAATAATTCCTAATTATCTTGCAAACTCAACCAACAATGCGGAAATGTAAATATTGACAACAAAGAAATGCAATCGCAAACAGACGATATAACAGGTTCGGATCCACCCAAGTCTCCCCGACTTGTTCCCGGTGATCATACGTCCCAACCACCCGGATCCCCTCCGGATACTTAAGTTAGAATCCTCTAACTCAAATTTGCACTATGAAATACTTGTAGAAAACCTCTACAAGATCAAATCATACACAAAAGAAAATATGACTCCCACAACCCGGGATCACACATAAACTCACAACCGAGAGTAAAACACTTACAAAAGCAATGTAAATGAAATAAGAAATGCTTACCACGAAAACCTATGCCTTGAGTAAAACTTACGATTTAGGGCAAAGATGATTTTGGGGAAGATGAAAGGCACCAAACCCTAGCTCCAAGATGTTGACCAGCAATGGAGGCCTAAGAAGATGTTGGTGACCTAGAATCAAGCTCTTGGCTTGGAAGGCTCACAATCAATGAATATCTCTTTTGAAATAAGAGTGAGGGAGAGATTCTTGAGTGAAATGAATGAGATTTGAATGAGAATTAATTTCTTCTCTTTGATCTCTAAACTTCAATAAACATCAGCCTTGAATGCTATGAAAGCAGCCCTTCAAGTATATATAGGATAGAGGAAAGAGAGAGCAAAATTCGTGGCAATTAATGCTCCAACGGCTCTATCCTGAAGCAGACTAGTCGGTCAAAGAAGGATCACTGACCGACTAGTTCATCAACTAGTCGGTCGGTGATTCAACATGAACCGACTAACAGGTAAACAGCCAAAAGACAAAGTTCAGACATAAGGAACTAGTCGGTCTAAGAAGACTTGCCAACCGACTAGTTTCACAACTAGTCGGTCGGTGAGTGTTCTTTGACCGACTAACAGATGAAATCAAAGTGGCTGAATCCAAAGACAGCTAGTCGGTTTAAGAACAACTTCCAACCGACTAGTTTCTCAACTAGTCGGTCGGTCGTTTTGCTTAGACCGACTAACTGTAAACAGTAAGTTAGGCTCAAAAATGGAAGCTCAACTAGTCGGTCTAAGAAGGATTCCTAACCGACTAGTTTCACAACTAGTCGGTCGGTGAACCTTCTTGGACCGACTAACTGTAAACAGTAAGTGAGCTGAAATTGAACAAGGCATTCTAGTCGGTTCAAGAAGGATTGCCGACCGACTAGATTGCCATCTAGTCGGTTGGTTCTTCTTCTTGAACCAACTAACATGCACAAGAAGCCGAGAAACGAAGCGCGAAGCTTTGGGAAAGTTTGTATGGGCTTCTAATATGATCCTAGCTCTAAGATAAGAGCGTTATGAAGATTAAAACGTAAGACCTACTCAAGGCTTAACAATCTACGAAACGAAGCTAGAAGACTATAAATAAAACTTGACGAACCGTCTTCAAATGCTTCGATTCGAATCTCTTGACTTCAATAATGGTCCTTGAGCTTCAACGAAGCTTCAAGCATACGATCACGCGCTTTGAGAAGTCTCGAGACGTCGCTTTTGATGTTCATAAAAGTTTGGCGACGATCTCCATAACTGCGCTCACAAAGAGTTAGTTCACGATATTTATGTTTGTTCATCATCAAAACCAAATCCGGAGAAACAATACTCAACATTCTCCCCCTTTTGGTGATGACAAACCAACATAAATAATAATAAAAAATAATGATTCAAATGTAATTTACTTACTCCCCCTGCATTGATGACACGTTAATTCCAAATTAAATAATAATCATAAGCATAAAGCAGACGAGGAAAGTATAAAATGTGAATCCAATTATCGAAATTTAGGATCTAAATCCATTTTTATATCTTAACTCCCCATGAATCTAACATATTGAATTAGATTCTCGGAAAACTGATTTGAATTATCATTTAGCACATTGTCATTATTAATTCTCTCCCCCTTTGGCATTAGCAAAAAGAGTGGGAGGAGATCAACGACAACAACAATGGCTTCAAATAAAAGCACGGGAGTCGTAGAATACGACCACGGTCCAAATGACACCAAAGGAAAATACGAAGTAAATCAAAGCGTGCCAATGAGACCATAGTCGAAAATTGAAAAATAAAATCATCAAAACTCAAATTAATTTCACGTATTGAGTTATGGAATATACTCTCCAATATCAACATTCTTGATGAATTAAGTGCATGGAAAACAATTTTATGTTTTCATAGAAATAATTTCTATTAAATCAAGAAATTCGTCGAGTGACGAAGTCAACATCAGAGACAGACAAAATATATAAAATGTGCACACGGAATTAAATGTCAACACGATGTATATATATATATATATATAAACATAGATACACCAAAAGTATACATCCGCCAACATACAAAATAACGATCGAACGATTGGAGCACATCATACGACATATATCACAGACATCAAAATGATCATACAACAGACGTATATCATCAAAATACATCATATAACATCCAAAATATATCAAAAGTCCAGAACCACCCAAACTATCCTAACCCACACTCTCACTACAAGATATATCATCCAAAGTGCATAGGGAGAGTCCTCCAAGCAAGCTCATGAGGTGGAGGCAGGGTCAGCAGCAGCAGCAGCAGGCTCTGCAGACGGAGTGGTGGTCACTGGGTCACCGGGAGTGTCCATAGAAGGTAGAGTCGCTACGGGGGTGGCCTCGGGAGCACCAGACGAAGTATCCACCGAAGGAATGGTGGCAGCAGGTGTACTCTCGGGAGCACCGGCAGAAGTAGCAGCAGCAGCAGCAGACGTACCCTCTGGGGCACGAGCAGCAGATCCAACGAGCTCCTGGAGCTCATCCTCATCCATCTCCTCATCGTCAGAAACAGACGGAGGAACCTCAAGGCCAAAGTGAGAGCAGATGCGAGCTAGCATCGCCTCAGAACGAGAAACTCAAGACTCCATACGTCTCAGAGAGACGGCAAACTCAGCAAGTGTAGGAGCAGGAGGAGGAGCAGAAGCTGAAGCTGAAGGGGTCGTCTTCTGAACGTGACGAAGCGTCGCAAGAGACTTCTTGACGGCCGTCACATTTAGAGGAGGACCAAGAGGACGCTCATCATCGGGAGGGAGAGGGACCTTGACGTGACGGAAGACAAGGGTCAAAAGGCAGGGGTATGGGATGTAAGCTGATTTTGTGGATTTCCTAATACACTCGAAGGAATCCATCTTATCAAGAATAATCATAGCCCAATTGATCTCGCTCCCCATGAAGAGAGCGTAGATCAGCTTAAGGAATGGCTAGGATGGCAAGCTTGATGAGCCGTACTTCGGAAGGAGGCACGACTTCAAGATAAGATTAAGAACCCATGCGTTTGGCTTAAAAGACTTTGATGGGATGCCAATCATGGCAGGAGGGATGACATGGAATATCTCGGAGAGCATGGCCTGGTCAAGATCAGAAATGTCATCGACAGAGATATCGGTAGGAAGGAGGCCAGATGAGGAGACACCTATCAAATCCCCTAAGATTTCTACCGTGAGGACAATCGGTGTCCCCAAGACAGTCGTCTCAATGGAATGGGTCTCGTCATACTGACCTCGAACACGGTTCGCATAGAAAAGCTTGACAAGACGGGGGTACAGGTGAGGGTTCGCCTTGGGGTCATGGCGAAGATAATCGAGAAGACCGCTGTAAGAAAGAAGATCTGCAAGATGTGGGAAATCGGAGAACTGAACGAAGTGCTCCAATAGCAGAGGACAGTGCTCGATACGGTTGTATGCCGCGAGACACATTGGGTCATCGCGACATAGCGATATATCGACACCGCCAACTGGCATGTGAGCCTTCCCCTTAGATGGTCGGGTGCTAGATGTCGGATGAGTACTAGATCTATGAGGAGGAGTAGGAGCCCTATCGGTAGGCTCAGACTCGGGAATATTCTCGGTGTCGGAATCCAAAGCACCGGGAGGAGTGGGAGCACGAAAAGAGCTGGGCTTGGGCTGAGAAGATCGGGCTCTAGGTTTAGCGGTCGCCGTCCTCTTCTTCTTAAGAGGAGGCGAAGAAGACGATGGAAGGGTCGTTTTGGCTCGGCGTTTGGGTTGCGGGGGGTCCGTTGACGGAGACTCTACGGTCATAGGTGACGGACGCGAGGGTTCGATGGGGATGCGTGTCTTCGCCATGATCGAGACGAGACACGTACAATCAAGCTAGAAATCGAAAGTAAGAACCCTAACACAAACCCTAGACAAACCCTAAACCGAATGAAAAACAAAGAAACCCTAACCCTAGAAGCTAAGAGAGGGTGAGAGTGATACCCTAGGAGGAAGATGGAGGGAGATCGACGGCCGAGCTTGGTCGAAAACGGCCGGCAATCGACGGTATCGACGGAGGAGATGAAGGGGTTTCGGGGTTTTGGGCTGAGAGAGACAAGCTTGCACCGATTAGAATGAATTCTAATCGGTGCGGGCAAGCATAAATCGATCGGAATGCGTAAAAACCAAAGCAGCCCCTGAGCATTTAGTCGGTCACAGTTCATGTGCTGACCGACTAGATTGCAATCTAGTCGGTCAGCCAATGAACATGAACCGACTAAGTGCAAACAGTAACTGAAGTCAAAATTTAAGCAAGAGTTAGTCGGTCTGAGTTCATTCACTGACCGACTAGAACTGAATCTAGTCGGTCGGCCAATGAACTTGGACCAACTAAGAGAGTCCAAAATTTTGAAACTTAGAAATTTTGAGTTCTCTCCTAATCGCACTTGGACGATACATCAAAATACTCTCATACATCATTATACTACCCCATAAAACATCGAAAATCGTAAATACGACGTTCATGAATAATTCGAGCGAAAATTCCAAAAATTCAACCAAAAATCCAGAAAATCTCAACTAATCTAGCATGAGCATATATAAAGAAATTTAATATCATACAAGATTATTGAACATATGAATCCTAAAGCTCGGATTCACCCATAATCCCCAATTCTCGACGTAACCGCACAAAGGAGTCTTCCTTGAGTGGTTTCGTGAAAATATCGGCGATTTGCTTCTGGGTTTCAACGTACACTAAAATGATGTCCTTTTTAGCAACATGATCATCTAAGAAATGGTGACGGACATCTATGTGTTTAGAACGGGAATGGTGTACCGGATTCTTAGAGAGACATATTGCACTTTGGTTGTCCACCATGATAGGACAAGTATCACAGTTTATACCAAAGTCTTTAAGAGTGTGTCTCATCCAAAGAACCTGAGCACACGCAGCACCGGCGGCAATGTATTCCGCCTCGGTGGTTGAAAGTGATACGAAATTCTGCTTCTTGAAAAACCAAGAGACAAGAGAATTTCCTATAAAATGGCAAGTGCCACTAGTACTTTTCCTGTCGGATTTGCATCCCGCATAATCTGCGTCACTATATGAGATTAACTCATATGTGCTAGACTTTGGATAAAGTAATCCAAAGTTGATTGTGTAACTTAAATAACGGAAAATACGTTTTACCACTACTAAGTGAGATTCCTTAGGTTGAGACTGATAACGAGCACATACACATACGGCAAACATAATATCGGGCCTACTAGCAGTGAGATATAATAAACTACCATCATACCTCGATATAGACGAATGTCTACATCTTTACTGCCCGAAGCTTTATCAAGAAGTGTAGTAGTGCTCATTGGAGTCTTCTTGCCCGAGGCATTCTCCATTCCAAATCGCTTTAGCAACTCCACCGTGTACTTGGTTTGGTGGATGAAGATTGCATCATTCATTTGGCAAATTTGGATACCTAAGAAATATTTGAGCTCACACATGTGGCTCATCTCGAATTGATCCTTCGTCACATTAGAAAACTCTTCGCAAAGAGTGAAGTTAGTAGCACCGAAAATGATATCATCAACGTAAATTTGAACTAAAATTATATCATTATTCGAATACTTAACAAATAAAGTCGAATCAACTTCACCCATTTTAAAACCCAAATCCAAAAGAAAATTCTTTAGACGGTCATACCAAGCTCGAGGAGCTTGTCTCAAACCGTAAAGTGCTTTCTTAAGTTTGAAAACGTGATTTGAAAATTTTTCATTTATAAAACCCGGAGGTTGAGAAACGTAAACTTCCTCGACAACATCTCCGTTTAAAAACGCACTTTTTACATCCATTTGAAAGAGTTTAAAATCTTTATGGCATGCAAAAGATAACAATAATCTAATAGATTCTAATCTAGCTACCGGAGCAAAGGATTCTTCGAAATCTATACCTTCCTCTTGACGGTAGCCTTGAGCAACTAACCGAGCTTTGTTCCGGACGACGATTTGGTTTTCGTCGGTCTTGTTCTTGAAAATCCACTTCGTTCCTATAACGGTGTGGTTCTTCGAAGGCAATGGAACAAGCTCCCAAACCTCATTCCTCTCAAATTGAATGAGTTCCTCCTCCATGGCAAGGATCCAAGCACTATCTTCGCACGCTTTGCTAATATTCTTTGGCTCTATTGAGGAGGCAAAGGCACAATGAGCGAAGTAGTTGACTTGAGATCTCGTCTTGACACTGTCAAGTATGTTGCCAATGACTTGCTCATGGGGATGGTCACGAACTGTATGAAGCCGTTTGGGAATTCCCTGATCACTAGGAACATTCTCAAAAGATTCATTAGTCGGGTTAGTATCAATAGAATCAATAGAATTAGAATTACCAATAGAATCACATAAGACATCCATGGAGTCATCATCATTAGTAATTCTAGCAGGGACAAAACCTTCATTAAATGAAACATGAAGTGATTCCTCGATCGTTGAGGTTCGTTTGTTGTATATCCGGTAGGCTTTGCTACGGGAGGAATATCCAACAAATATCCACTCATCGAAACTTGGATCAAATTTGTCCAAACTACCATGCATGTTTTTAATAAAATATTTTGCGCCGAAAACTCGAAAATGTTTAACTTGAGGCAATCTACCAAACAACAATTCATAACAAGTTTGTTTGGTGCCGGGCCTCAAAAGTATTCTATTAAACACATAGCAAGCGGTATGTACCGCTTCCGCCCAAAATTGATGGCCAAGTTGGCTATCATCAAGCATAGTGCGAGCACATTCCACTAGCGTCCTATTCTTCCTCTCAACAACACCATTTTGATGGGGTGCGCGAGGGAAAGAAAAGGTGTGAGTAATACCAACTTCATCACAAAAATTTAAGAAAGACTCATTCTCAAATTCCCCTCCATGATCACTACGAATAGTGACAATGGTGGTTCCAATGAGATTTTGTACTTTCTTAACAAATATTGTGAAGTTTTCAAAAGCATCATTTTTATTACTTAAGGAAAATACCCAAGTAAATCTAGAAAAGTCATCAACGATGACAAGTCCATATCGTGCATTTCCTAATGAAGCAACTCTAGTTGGCCCAAAAAGATCTAGATGTAAAAGCTCTAGAGGCCGCTTAGATGAAATGCTTTTCTTAGGTTTAAAAGATGATTTTGGAAGCTTGCCTCGTTGACACGAGTCACAAAAGCTTTTCTTTTGAAAGACAAGCTTAGGAAAGCCTCTAATAGAATTTAACTTGGAAAGCTTAAAAAGTGTTCCAAAGTTCACATGACCAAAACGTCGATGCCATAAGTGTTGTTCACTTGTGTTGGCAATGAGACATTGTTCATGTGATTTTGGAAGATCTAATATATATATATATATATATATATATATATATATATATATATATATATATATATATATATATATCCTTATGGCGTGTGCCAGAAAATAATAAATCATTATTATCTTTTCTCAAAATATGGCACATTCCTTTCGCAAAGCTAACTTTGTAACCTTTTTCACAAAGTTGGCTTATTGAAATAAGATTGTGGTTTAATCCTTTAACAAGGTAAACATCACTTATTAGTGGTTTAGAAGGATTACATACTTTACCAACACATATGATGGTTCCGCTCTCGTTGCCTCCAAAGACGACTCGGTTCCCATTTGCAATGGGTACCACTCCGGAGAGCAATTGAGCATCACCCGTCATGTGTTTTGAACACCCGCTATCGAGTATCCAATTATTCTTGGAGATAAATTTGGATTTGTTGCTCCGTTTCTTTTTCTTGAGTACCTAAAGATAAACATATCATTCCATGGTACCCAAGGTCATTGGGTCCTTAAAGATTAGACCTTTGGAAGCCAAGTCCAATTGGACTTAGACTTCCCCACATAATCATCATTATGCACTACATTCATAAAATAAGAATTCATGTAAACTTGTTTTTCATGCATATTTGTGTCCTTCGGGCTCCAAATAGTGAAGATTTTGGGAGCCCTATTCCTATTGGGAGCATGCATGCGTTGTTGATTTCTACGTGATGCATGTCGTGGATAGGCATATGGCACATGATGAAATGGTGCATGATGATAATTGTTCATATGATGGTGTGGGTGAACATATGCATGTGGAGGAACACGTGCGTGAGGGTGTCTCACTTGGTGTGCACGTGCCCGTGGATGTGGTGCATAAAAATCATCATATGTGTGAACATGTTGAGTAGGATGTGAGTTCCTACGTGGCATGGTATTGGTGTACATAAATGCATGACCCTTCTTTGGAGGTCCACCCAAAGTGGGTTTCTTTCCAAACGAGGGTGTGTACGAGGTGGAAGCACCATTGGTAGATGAACTACCAATAGAGTGTTTGCTCTCACTCGTTGAGGCATCGGAAGTTGGCCTAACAAAGGTAGTGGCCGATTTGGTTGAATTTCCCATCTTATACCCCAAGCCAATGTGATGATTGGCCGGAAGTAAGTCATTTAGGATTTTATCCAAATGGTCCTTACCTTTATTGAATTTGTTAATTCGGCCTAATGTGCACTCATACTTCTCGGTGAGAAAAAGTATAGAAGCATCCAAAGTGGACACTTGAGTTGTGAGTACACAAACACGAGATTTGAGATTCTCATTCTCAATACTCAAAGTAGAGTTTTGAGAAGTCAAATCCGCTATCTTGTGTTCCTCCGAATCCTCAATATGAACATGCTCAAGTTGAGATTTGAGATTTACAATCTCATTTCTCAAGTCTTCAACAACGGTGTCGTTGTTGATGACGATAGGCTTAGGTGAGGTTTGGAGACTAACTAACTCATCTTTGGTCTTAGTATATCTATTTACTAATTTAGAATAATTAGACCAAATTTGCTCGTTAGCTAATCTAAGATCGTCCATAGTTACCTCATCGCCTTCATCGTCGCTATCATCGGAGGAAGACTCTTGATCATGCTCCTCTCTAGCCATGAAGCACATGTGTGCTTGCTCCACTTGTTCATCGTCCGACTCTCCACTTAAGGAGTCCTCGTCGGAGTCGGTGAATGTCCCGACAAGTCCTTTCTTGTACCCTTTCTTGTACTTCTTTGACTTGTCGAACTTTGGCGCCTTCCATTTCTCCTTGTGTTTGTTTTGAGGACAATCCGCTTTCATGTGTTCTGGCTTGTTGCATTTGAAACACAAAGAAGCGGAGGCGTTAGAAGAACTAAATTTAGACTTGTTTTTAAAATTACCTTTCCGGAAGAACCGATTGAACTTCTTTGCCATGAGGGCAATGGGTTCTAAGTCCAATTCTTCTTCTGATTCTTCATCATCGGTAGATGTGGATGTAGATGGAGCGGCCTTGAACGCAATCGCCTTTTTCTTGGCTCGTCTTGCTTCAAGTAAGACTTCATCTTATCCTGCAACTTTAGCTTACTATCCTTGCGTACCTCATAAGACATCAAGGTACCCATTAGTTGAATAACGGTATATTTACTCACATCATTACCTTCCTCGATGGCGAAGGTACGCGTTTTCCAACAAAAAGGAAGTCCGTCAATTATCTTTGAGCCTTTCTCCTTTTGGGTGTAGGTCTTTCCTAGAGCCTCCAACTCGTTGGTGATGTCGACGAAGCGAGCATAGTACTCCTTCATCTTCTCACCCTGTTGCATATGAAATAACTCGTAATCTTTATTTACAACTACGAGTTTGGAGTCTCTTACCCTACTCGTTCCTTCATGCAAGATGAGGAGAGAGTTCCAGATTTGATATGCACTCCTACATGTGCATATCTTGTTGAAGTCTTCAGGCTCCAAAGCGCATTGCAAGGCATTCATTGCCTTGGCATTGCTTACCTCCGCGGCGACCTCCGCGGTAGTCCACTTAGCGAAATCTTCTTCTTCGGGCTCGACGTACTCCGTCAACGTGGCTCTCCACAGTGAAGCGCTCCGGAGGAAAGTTTCCTTCCGACATTTCCAGTACCCGTAATTGGTACCGTTGAAGAAAGGAGGCCTAGTCGAGGAGTGTTCTTCCATCACCGAAGAAGCTCCTTCACGGTTCCTGAAGGTGCTGTAGTCTGAAGGTAGACGTACGGTTTTGTTGTCGTTGGTTTTGTTGTCGTTGGAAGACATAGCTAGGTACTTGGCTTTGATACCAAATGTAATGCCCTACGAAGCTACTGCACAAATACTAGAGGGGGGGTGAATAGTACTTTAAAATAATTAAGAAGATAATTCCTAATTATCTTGCAAACTCAACCAACAATGCGGAAATGTAAATATTGACAACAAAGAAATGCAATCGCAAACAGACGATATAACGGGTTCGGATCCACCCAAGTCTCCCCGACTTGTTCCCGGTGATACTACGTCCCAACCATCCGGATCCCCTCCGGATACTTGAGTTAGAATCCTCTAACTCAAATTTGCACTATGAAATACTTGTAGAAAACCTCTACAAGATCAAATCATACACAAAAGAAAATGTGACTCCCACAACCCGGGATCACACACAAACTCTCACAACCGAGAGTAAAACACTTACAAAAGCAATGTAAATGAAATAAGAAATGCTTACCACAAAAACATATGCCTTGAGTAAAACTTACGATTTAGGGCAAAGATGATTTTGGGGAAGATGAAAGGCACCAAACCCTAGCTCCAAGATGTTGACCAGCAATGGAGGCCTATGAAGATGTTGGTGACCTAGAATCAAGCTCTTGGCTTGGAAGGCTCACAATCAATGAATCTCGCTTTTGAAATAAGAGTGAGGGAGAGATTCTTGAGTGAAATGAATGAGCTTTGAATGAGAATTAATTTCTTCTCTTTGATCTCTAAACTTCAATAAATATCAGCCTTGAATGCTATGAAAGCAGCCCTTCAAGTATATATAGGATAGAGGAAAGAGAGAGCAAAATTCGTGGCAATTAATGCTCCAACGGCTCTATTCTGAAGCAGACTAGTCGGTCAAAGAAGGATCACTGACCGACTAGTTCATCAACTAGTCGGTCGGTGATTCAACATGAACCGACTAACAGGTGAACAGCCAAAAGACAAAGTTCAGACATAAGGAACTAGTTGGTCTAAGAAGACTTGCCAACCGACTAGTTTCACAACTAGTCGGTCGGTGAGTGTTCTTTGACCGACTAACAGATGAAATCAAAGTGGCTGAATCCAAAGACAGCTAGTCGGTTTAAGAACAACTTCCAACCGACTAGTTTCTCAACTAGTCAGTCGGTCGTTGTGCTTTGACCAACTAACTGTAAACAGTAAGTTAGGCTCAAAAATGGAAGCTCAACTAGTCGGTCTAAGAAGGATTCCTAACCGACTAGTTTCACAACTAGTCGGTCGGTGAACCTTCTTGGACCGACTAACTGTAAACAGTAAGTGAGTTGAAATTGAACAAGGCATTCTAGTCGGTTCAAGAAGGATTGCCGACCGACTAGATTGCCATCTAGTCGGTTGGTTCTTCTTCTTGAACCAACTAACATGCACAAGAAGCCGAGAAACGAAGCGCAAAGCTTCGGAAAAGTTTGTATGGGCTTCTAATATGATCCTAGCTCTAAGATAGGAGCGTTATGAAGATTAAAACGTAAGACCTACTCAAGGCTTAACAATCTACGAAATGAAGCTAGAAGACTATAAATAAAACTTGACGAACCGTCTTCAAATGCTTCGATTCGAATCTCTTGACTTCAATAATGGTCCTTGAGCTTCAACGAAGCTTCAAGCATACGATCACGCGCTTTGAGAAGTCTTGAGACGTCGCTTTTGATGTTCATAGAAGTTTGGCGACGATCTCCATAACTGCGCTCACAAAGAGTTAGTTCACGATATTTATGTTTGTTCATCATCAAAACCAAATCCGGGGAAACAATACTCAACATATACTCCCCCAACCCGTCAAGATCAGCGCATCCTCAGGGGAAACAACGAAGACATAGTTCTAGCTCCAGTTTCCCACCCAACGAGGCAGGCCGAGCAAACACTCCATCCCCGCTTGGGCACGGATGTGCTGCCATGACCCTCGGCCGACCCTTTAAACTCGGAAATAGTAGAAGAAGAGGGACATGGTCGGCTTCAAGCGGTGCATGCTGCAGAGCATAATGAACCCGACCAGCGCCGCCATCGAGTATGGGGTCAACTGGCACAGGGCCACCATTAGGAACTCCATGACCCGGACGATGAACGGATGGAGGGGGAAGCGGAGCCCCATGCAGAACATTTCGACGTAAACGCCGGCCTCGCAGTTCCGAGGGAAGAAGATCCTTTCGTCGCTGAAGGGGATCCGGACGTCATACGGATGACAGAGATACTTCTCCCGGATCGTAGTGGCCACCGAGAAGGGGACGGTAGACGGAGACCCGAGGACCACCTGGGGGACGTCGATCCTCTCCGCCGCCTGGACCTCGTCTCTACAGACTGGGTCCTCAAATAGCAAGCCCTTCCCCTTATCCGGGATGAGACGAGTCACCGGAGGATTACCAGGCCTTGAAGACGGCAGAGTGCCAGACTCAGGGACCGGAGGAGCCCCTGACCCCGACGCAGAACCACATATCCTAAGTGTGGCCATTGGACAGTACTAGGGGGCAAAGGAAGGAGGAAAAGGTTACCTTGATTGGAATCCGAAGGAAGGAAGACGATGGGGAACACGCAGATACTTGCAAGAAACAATTTCTGATCAAGAAGCGCGAAAAGATCAAATTCGGAAGGGCGGAGTCTTTATATGAGGAACAATCCCAGGATCGAGGCCATTCAAAGGAGGGCGCGTGGCGACTTCTGGAGACCGGCAGCACTTCGAACCCCGCACCAGGGATGGGAGAAGTCCAACCAGCCAGCGTCATGATGGCTCCCATTTAATAAGGGCGTCATCTCGACTGACACACTTGATAAGACCCACACGAGTCACATCGCCCAAGCCGAACCGGCTGAACCCGATCGGCACGGACGATGGGGGCAATTGATACAACCATTTTGTGACGGCCCGAGAACGTGCGGTCCAAGCCCACACTTAAAGCTGGAAGCCCGCAAAGGGAGTTCGGCCCAACCGACGAGGCCCTTGCGAAGGCCCAGAGTAGGGTCGACCACGCCCGGGAGTGCGCTCGGTCCGCCCACGCCATCAGGAGATAACCGCTCCCCTAAAACACGCCTCCTTAATAACCATTAAGTAGCCCATTAACCCACCTCCACGACGCACACAGGAGCCTTCAAGGAGGCATATCATGGGGGCGGAAAGTGGGGGACGTGACTTGGGAGCGATCATGGGGCGAACCCTATAAAGGGACTCGGGAGGCAACCGAGAAAGGGACCTGACCCCCGATACCAACAAAAGGAGGTATTCTTCTCAAAGACCTGGATTTCCATTCTATATTCCCTCCACGAGCTCGGTCCGAGGATACGTGTATTGGCCACCCTGTGAGCTGTACCGGTCCCGTCGTGCATCTTTCAGATCCGTTCTGACTTAGGCATCGGAGGGGACTTGGCCGGAACCAAGGTCCGGCCCCCCTAACGAGCTTCTTCGTCCGTCCAGGTTAAATAGATCCGGCGGTGCCGAGGCTACCCCTCATCACCTCTTCAACCGAGGCGGAGCGCTCCTGCCAGAAGGCCAGCTTGCCCCAAACAAAGCTGCTCGCCCCTGACGAGCCTCTTCGTCCGTCCAAGCTAAACGAGCCCCCCCCCCCCCCCCCCCCCCCCCCCCCCCCCCCCCCCCCCCCCCGGTGCCGAGGCTACCCATCAGCACGTCGTCGACAGAGGCCGAGCGCACCCACCAACGTGCCCGCTCGCTCGTAACCCGACAAGGCTATCTTTCGGAGGGCCAAAGTGAGGACTCGAGCAACCTCCGGCAGGCGAATCATACACCTGGCGGAACCAAGGGGTCCCACCTGCCTCCTAGATCTCGTTGACCCACCATCCCGCGGTGAACGACCCGGCGGTGAGAAAACACCAGTAAACAAAGACGTAGGACGAAGTAGTCGAGGTTTTCATGAAGATTAAGATTGCACGGTGAGAACGCCAGCGTAGTTCGTGGATGACGACTTTGAAGGAGAGTTGGGCAGAATCCGAGCGAGAATTTTACCAGCGGAAGGAGATTACATGCAGATGTATCAGGCTTAAATGACAGTATCGCAGGAAGCAAACAATCCGTGGGTTTTCAAGAGCAACCGCAGTTGGCTGATTCGGTTAGTTACAGTTCGCTGGCATGGTTGGCTGCATCAGTTAAAATCGTAGAGTGCTGATACTGAAATTGGCTTAAGAGTGGGAGGGAGTTTGCAGAAGACTAGAATTGGTCGAGCGTGCAACGGCAACCCTGCCGAGGGAATGAGCCCAAGATAATGTCCACTTTCGAGGAACATTTGGTCAGAATCTGTCATTCGAGATCCCAGCTTCCAAAGGGGGTACGCCAAACCATAGCTGTACGCGACGCACAATCCATGAATCATGATCTCTGGGACGTCGCCATATAGGAGGGGTGAGACTTCGTGCAAAAAGCACACGCCATGGATCCTTTGGGCTTATGCGGAAACCAAACACGTTTGTACAGCGTGAACATTATCGAGGCAGCAGGCCAACCTCAAAAATACAAACCAAACACCTCAAGAGACGACTCTAACAATAGCAGAAAGTGGTATTATTGCAGTTTGAATAATTTGCGGTGGTTATATTCTCAAAAAAAATGAGTGGTGCAGGATAGCGGCTATCGTGCGCTGGTAGAGAGGCGATTTTTAGGGCGTTTTTTTTTTTTTTCGGGTTTTTGCGGGATGCTAGATCTGGATCTTGACGGGGATGGTGGTCAGGAGTCTGAAGGAGGGATTCAGGAGACAGAGGATTTGCCTCTATCTCAACGCAGCGCTAAGAAAATCAAGGGATTGCCGACGTTCATTTCACCATTGGAGGTGAATCTGAAGGTCGGTGCGAAAGGAGGATCGAATGGTGATGGAGGATTCCAGAGGATGAGCGATAGATCCTTCAAGGAGGCTTGTATGGGTGATGGTGCTTTTGTGGGCCATTGTTCTGATATGGAGGAGGAGGAGTCGAAGGGCTTGGAGGATGAGGTGCTGGTGTCGTCGAAAGGGATTTGGGATTGTATCTCTATCTCGCCGGCATTCAAGGAGCGGCTTCGTAGGAGGTGTGAAAGGGCAGTCATCGTCAAGCTTTTGGGGAGGTTTGTTTCGATTTCTTTTCTAGAAGCCAAGATTAATGCGATGTGGAAGCCTAAAGGGAATCTGGAGTTTGTTGAACTAGGAGAGGGATATGTCATGGTTAAATTCAGCTGTGAAGAAGATAGAGTGTTCGCCATTGAGGAGGGTCCTTGGATGATTCTTGGGAGATACTTGATGATTCGCAATTGGGTGCCGGATTTCTCGCCTACGGAGGCGGAGGTTGGAACGACGGCAGTGTGGGTCAGATTTCCGTTCTTACCGATTGAATACTATGACCAGTTGGTGTTGAAGATGATGGGGAATTGTATTGGGAAGTTTCTGAAGATAGATCTGAATACAAGGTTGGTGACAAAGGCTAGGTTTGCAAGGGTGTGTGTGGAAATTGATCTCAGCAAGCCTTTGAAAACCAAGTTATTGGTAGAGGATCGCTGGCAGGAAATTCAGTATGAGGGGCTTGGACTAATATGTTTCAGTTGCGGCAGAGTGGGGCATAAGGAGCATTGCCCATTCAAGATTCATGTTAGGAAGGGGAAGGAGGATGGTGTGAAGGAGGTGGTTGAGGAGAAAGCTTCTGAGGCCCAGAAGAACGTGGAGAATAATCAGGATTTGGGAAACTCTAATCCTGAGTTTGGACCCTGGATGATGGCTAATGATAGGCGTGCACGTAAAGGGGTGGCGAAGGCAAGGAATGTTGGTTCTGTTGGGAGAGATAATAATTTTAAGGCTGGTTCTAGGTTTTCTATTTTGGTGCAGGATCAGGAGGATAGTGGCAATGTTGGTGGTAATACGAATGGAGAGGGAGATGATTCAAGGGCACTGGTTCTGGCTGCTAAGGGGAATGCAAGGGGTAAGGGGAATTTGGGACCAAGCAAGAAGTATGGAGGGGATGTATCTGTTAATAGCAGTGTGAAGGATTTTGGGGAGATGTCAAGGAAGGGGAAGTTTAAGTTTTCTTCATCATCTCCTTTGGAAGGTAGAGCAACTCAAAAGGTAAGGATGGGAGAGGTCAATTCTGGGAAAGGAGATATGATGCTGTTTTCAAATGATGAAAGAAGTTTTGTTTTTAATGCGGAATCTGGTGGGGTGGAGAAGGCTGATCAAGTGCTTAGGAGTTCTAGAGGTAAAAGGAAACCTTTGGGTGACATCTCCAATGCTACAGGGAGTTCTTCAATTTCAGGGTTGGGGGAAGGATCTCTAAGAGTAGACACAGATAAAGTTTCTGGAGCTGGGATGAACAGCTTTGAGATGAATAATGAGGTTTCTTTCCTCTGAGTTACCTTACTAGCTGGTGTTTGCTAGGATTGGTTGATTGTTGGAATATGGATATCCTATTCTGGAATTGTAGGGGGGCAGCTAAGAAATCTTTCAATCTGGAGATTAAGGAGTTGATCCTGGTGCACAAACCTGAGGTTTTGGTTATTGCTGAGCCTAGAATCTCAGGTGAGGAGGCTAAAAGAGTTATAAGAAGATTGAAATTTGATGGTGTTTTTGTGGTGGAGGCAGTTGGATTCTCTGGAGGTATCTGGTTGCTATGGGATATGAAGATTTTGGATATTCAGATTTTATGTTTTTCAGATCATTTTATTCATGGGATCATTAAGAGACAGGGTTTTGTTGATGTGGCCATGTCTGTAATATATGCTAGTCCCCAAAGAACTATTAGGTGGAGAATGTATGAAGAACTGGAGAGACTTAGTGTTTCTATGAACATGGCTTGGCTATTGTTAGGAGATTTCAATGACTATACTGGAGCTGATGAGAAGTCTGGTGGAGCCCCTCCTTCCATGAGTAGATGCAGGAGATTCAATGAATTTTTATCTAGATGCAGCTTGCTGGATGTTGGGTTTAATGGTGGGCCTTATACTTGGTGTAATCAGAGGTTGGGAAGGGCTAGGGTGTTTGAAAGGTTGGATAGGGCTGTTGCCAATGCTGACTGGTGTACTTTATTTAATGATGCCCAACTATGTCACTTGCCAAGAATATTTTCTGACCACTGTCCAATTCTCTTGAGAGGTAAGCCTAATGCTAGCTGTGCCCCTTTCTCTCGTCCCTTTAGATTTCAAGCAATGTGGTTGCAGGAGATGGGGTTCCATGAATTTGTAAGGAATGCTTGGGATGGGAGAAAAGTTGACTTTGTTGGAAAGACTGAAGATTTTGTTGGAAAAGTGAAGGAATGGAACAGTAACGTGTTTGGTAACTTGTTCAAAAAAAAGAGGTGGATCAAGAGTAGAATTGCTGGGGTACAAAAGGAGTTGATGAATAGAGATTCTCATCATCTAAGATTGATGGAGAAGGAATTCATAGGTCAGTATGAAAGAATTGTGTCACAGGAAGAGACTTTTTGGTATCAGAAATCCAGATGCAACTGGTTGGCTCAAGGGGATAGGAATACGAAATATTTCCATTTGTCTACTCTTTGTAAGAGGAAGAGGTTGAAGGTCCTAATGGTAAAGGATGAAGAGGGGAACTGGTTTTCTAAAGCGGAGGAAATTCTTTCTTTATGTAATAAATTTGTGAGGAAACTTTTCAGTGATGATGGTGTTTCAGGTGGGAAGCTTATGCATGCTAAGAGTCAAAAGATATCTGAGCAGGAGGCTGCAGGATTAGTGGAGGCAGTTACTGAAGGGGAGGTTCAGAAGGCATTGTTTCTGATGAAGCCTTGGAAGGCTCCTGGAGTGGATGGCCTTCATGCGGGATTTTTTCAACATTTTTGGTCTAAGGTGAAGGGTGATTTGTTAAGTCTTGTCAGTGATGCATTTGAAACTGGGAGGTTTAATAATGCTCTGAATAAAACTCTTATAGTATTGATACCGAAAGTTAACCACCCTGAGCTGCTGAGGCAGTTTAGACCCATTAGCCTGATTCCTGTGGCCTATAAAATTATAGCAAAGGTTATGGTTGGTAGGCTAAGTGGAATTTTGAAGAATTTAATCTGCCCCAATCAAGCAAGTTTTGTGCCTGGGAGACAGATTTTGGATAATGCCATAATTGCTCAAGAGCTTGTCCATTCAATCAGAAGATCTAAGAGAAGAGAAGGGTTAATTGCTGTGAAGATTGATATGGAGAAAGCTTATGATAGGATAAGTTGGAGTTTCTTGGAGGATACTTTGAGATTGTTTGAGTTCCCTGAAAAATGTATTAATCTCATCATGTATTGTGTTTCGAGTCCTCAGCTATCTGTGCTTTGGGAGGGGGGAACTACAGAATGGATTGTGCCTCAAAGGGGATTAAGGCAAGGTGATCCTCTTAGCCCATTTTTATTTGTGCTTTGCATGGAAAGATTAAGCATGCTCATTCAGGAATCTGCTAGTAAAGGCAGATGGAAAGCTATAGGGTTCAAGGAAAGAGGGCCAGGGATAACTCATTTATTGTTCGCTGATGATCTGTTGCTGTTTGGGAGAGCTTCTGAGAAGAATGTGATTGAAATGAAGAAGGTCTTGGAGAGCTTCTGTAAGGCTTCTGGTTCCAGCATTAACTTTGACAAATCCAAGTGCTTTATTTCACCTGAGGCAGGTAGGAGTCACAGGATGAAGATGGGTAGAATCCTTGGTATTGTAACCACTGAGGATTTGGGTACATATCTGGGGGTTCCTTTGGCGCACAGGAGAGTCTCTAAAAGCTCTTATAACAGCATTGTCGACAAGATTAGCAGAAGATTAACAGGATGGAAAACTAAGATGCTTAGTTTGGCTGGAAGAGCTACACTCATACAGTCAGTTACATCTGCGATACCCACCTATATGATGATGACGGCTAAGGTCCCAGAACATACGTGTAACACAATTGATAAAATGAACAAACAGTTTCTGTGGGGCAGTAGCAGTGAAGTTAGGAAACTTCACTTAGTTAAGTGGGATGATGTTTGTGTCCCAAAGAGAATGGGAGGCTTGGGTCTAAGGAGAATGAAGTTACATAACAATGTTTTGTTACAAAGACTTGCTTGGAAATTCTATACTGAACCAGAATCCCTGTGGGCTAGACTTATAAAGGGAAAGTACAGAGTGAAGAATGATGTCCTCGACTGGGTTAAAAACAATGTGAGAAATAAAGGGTATTGGTCGCCCCAATTTAGAGCCATTTTATTTGGTCTCAGAGCTCTTGCAAGAGGATTGATTTGCAGGATTGGATCTGGAAATTCCGTGCTATTTTGGAAGGATTCTTGGATTGGTAAGCCATTGATGGAGTGGGGATCAGTCGATCCCGTTAAGATCTCTAGTATGGAGAAAGTTAGTGATTATTTGGATGTTAATGGGGATTGGAATATGGAGAAGTTACTTCTGAATGTTTCGGACAGTGTTGCGCTCAAGATAATGGCTTATCCTTTGCGGAGATTGGATGGCATGAAAGATGTGTATATTTGGAGAGGGACATCTAATGGGAAGTTCTCGGCAAGGTCTGCTTATCATAACTTACTGGAGGAGAGTAATGTTGAAGATTTTTCTTGGTTATGGAAGGTTCGTATGCCAGCGAGATGGAGTCATTTCATTTGGCTAGCTGCTAAAGATAGATTAGTAACTGCTCAGTTCAGATGTCGGAAGGGGATCTCTGGTAGCGAAGATTGCATGCTTTGTGGGGCAATGGTGGAAAGTATTCTGCATGCGATCAGAGATTGTACTAGAGCAAAGGAGATTTGGAAGAGAATTATACCGGAGGAGGGGCAGCCGAATTTCTTTGAGGCTGATCTTAAGAGTTGGTTGTACTCAGGACTTGAGGAGCCGAATGCCATAGGTATAAGGGGCAATCTATTATTCGCTGCGGCTGCCTGGAAAATATGGACTGAGAGGTGTGCTAGGATATTCCAGTCTGATGTTGCTGTAAGAGAGATTGATAGTGTTATAATCAGTATTGGTGTTGTAGCTGCGGAAGCTGGTCAAGCATTCAGGATCAAGCCTAAGGTGAGGCCCGTGAAGCGTTTGTCTCGTTGGTTGCCGCCGGATAATGGATGGTTCAAATTGAATGTGGATGGAGCGGTGAAGGGAGGTTGTTCAGAAGAAGGACCGGCAGGGGTTGGAGGGGTCATTAGGGATCACTCAGGTAATTGGGTTGGAGGGTTCTCTGCTTTTTTGGGCATCTGCTCTTCATTAGGGGCGGAGTTACATGCTATTTTCTTAGGAGTTAGATGGGCTTGGAGAAAGGGGTTTAAAAAGCTAGTTTGCGAGTCGGATGCTTTGGAAGCAATCAAGCTGATTGAAGAAGGGGAGCTGCTATTTCACCCTCTCGCAGCACTAGTATCAGGAATCAGAGAGCTGATGGAGAAGAGTTGGGAAATCCGTATCGCGCATGTCCGAAGGGAAGCTAATGGTGTGGCGGATGGGTTAGCAAAGAAGGGTGCTCTGCTGGAGGTTAGTTTTTTGGAATTGCTATGCCCTCCTGAGAATTGTATTAAAGCAATGGAGGAGGATATGCTGTTTTGGGATATCGAGAGGGGGATAGGCTAATGTAAGAGGGAGGATTGTGTGTTTTTTTTTTTTTTTTTCATTTTAACCAAAAAAAAAAAAAAAAAAAAAAAATAATTTGCGGTGGTTTATTGCCAACAAGGCGTAACAGAGGAGAATTATCCATTCAACCCGAAAATTAATCGCAAAGAAAGAAGAGAAACTAATCAGGGGGAACTTACGGCATAACCTTCAAGCCATGACGGAAACGAACCTTTGCAACAGCCTCATGCTCAACAGGCTGCTGCATTCCATTATGCCCCGCAACTTTTCCTAATCTCATACTCAAACAGATTAGTTGTGTTCAAACATGAAATGCAAAAGCACTAAAAACACATGTGCCATCAGGGGAAAACATCACAGCAACTCTGCCATCAATATCACTTTCTCCCATCGCACCCAACAAAGACCACTCTTCTATCTACCCATATCTACCCATTTGTCGCCGTCTGCATATTCCTCCCTCTTTTATATTTTAGATAGCAAGACATTCATGACTGTGTTCGTGTGTTCTCCTGTGTACGAACATGGAAAAGAACATGCAGCCCTAAATACGTTTCAACCCGCTACTTTTCAGCCCTGTTTACCTTCCAAAGACGCACAAATCAAGATTTTCCTGCGCTATATGTCGTATTTCCCAAACCCATGAAACAAACCAGCCCTAACACAAGTAACTACACAATTGTTTGTACCACATGTGGGATGTAAGGTAAAGCCCCACAGCTATCATGTTGACTTCCCAAAAACAATGTCAAAGCAGAGAATTGCCGAAACAGAAGGCGCAAAGATTTATATAAATGCATTGACAAATATTGCACTACAGGGAAATAAGTGTTGTCACCAAGAACCTTTATCTCTTACAATACAATGCAAAATGGTCTTCAGACTTGGAACGGTATACTTCAGTATTTCAAATCTGAACAATAAACCAGCAAGACATGAAGATAATCCAGCACTGTTATGGGCAAAAACCATGAGGAGTTCATCCGTGGTAGCAACAGGAAAAAGCTACCAGAACTTGAACTTTGCAAGCAAATTATTCATGCAAAAAGGGACCGAATAGATTCAAGGGCACAACCTGCCAGCCGCCAGCTTACAAGTCGAGGAGAAGCCTGCGAGGGTCTTCAACCACATCCTTGATCCGTCTTAGGAAGTAGACGGCCTCTCTACCATCAATCAGTCTATGATCATATGTCAGTGCAACATACATCATCGGTCTTGGCATGACCTGACCATCGACGACCATGGGACGTGACACAATGGAATGCATACCTAGGATGGCCGACTGCAGTGAGAACAAACAAATTGAAAACATGTCCTCAGCCTTTGACAACACGAAAAAAATAAACAAGGAATAAAATTTATAAGATGGTTAGGATAATACCTGTGGAGGATTGATAATGGGGGTGCTCAAAAGGCTCCCATAGACCCCACCATTTGAGATAGTAAATGTGCCTCCAGCCATTTCATCGATAGAAATAGTGCCACTGCTTGCCTTCTTAGCTAGATTGTTTATTGTTTTCTCTATTTCGGCAAAGTTCAAGTGATCGGCATCACGAATTACTGGCACCACGAGGCCCTGCAGAAGCAAAAAAAGTAAATGAAATAGTAAATTATAAATTTACACTACTTGTCAACACTAATAGTTATAAAGAAAAAGAAGCTAAACAAATGTCCTCTCCACCTTTGCGGGGAATATCAATCCAACAATCGGTAGATATTGGGATATAAGAACTTAAAAAAGATTGACAACAGACCTTGGGAGTGCCAACAGCAATACTGATATCGATATAATCTCTATAAATGATGTCCTCCCCATCAATGACTGCATTAACGATTGGCTGATTCTGCAGTGCAGTAACTGCAGCCTAGAAATACAGCACGAGTCGTAAGTAGGATGATCAATCTTAATCAGATTTGGAGTGGAGATAAAAAAAGATGACATACCTTAACAAAACCTGACATGAAACCCAATTTCACTCCATGCTTCTCAACAAATGCATCTTTGTAATCGGAACGTAGTTTCATCAGGTTCGACCTGCAGTATGCAATCCATTTTGCATCAAAAGGACTAACAAAATATATTGCACAGGAAAACATAAACATTTGTGAGAGGAAAATGATGAGTCACAGCTCATCAGAATGCAAATTAATGTATCATACAATGCAAACTAAGAAACAATTGGTTCTGAATCAATACAAAGCACGGACTTCAGATTAGTATTGGCTGAGTCAACCCTACATTTTTGCATCTGAACCAGTCCTGGATGATGATTCCTGAGCTATTCCCACCTTTGTTTTGTTTTCCTTTTCTTTGTATTGGCTTTCTTTGACTCATGGCAAATAAAAAGATGCAACTGACAGTATTGGCAAAGGTTTGAATTATCAACCAATAATGAACCGTATCATCCATATTGCATTCACTGTTTTAAATATCGGCCAACAGCCGATAAATCATTTGTTGGTACTGATATTTGTCATATTGGCTGATATATATTGTCTACTATATCGACCAACATAACCTCTTTTCTTTAAGTTATAAAGCAAATTTGGGTCCAGAATTTGAACCCAACCCCTTTACAACAATCATCTCCCTTGTTGTAGGCCAATCGTTTAAAAAGATGGGAAAGGGGTGACACAAATAATGAGAGAATGCTAGCAAAGAATATAGAGATCGTGGCAAAAATATTTACAGGAAATCGGCATCCAATGAACTTTTTCATCTATTTTTTTCGCAAATGTCACATGATCTCAATTTCTCATTCTCCCTCTCACCTCGATTCTTCGTTTCCTTCTTTCTCCTTTTTTTCCTCCCTATTTTTGATTTTTTAATGGTTATTTGTTTCATTCATATGCGAAGTAAATACATGCAATGAACTAACTGAAATTCTTTTTATACATTTATCCATTCATGATTTATTTTGTCACTTTGTATGTTTATTGTTCTGTATTTATGGTATTTTTACATAGTGGCATGTAGAGTGTTGTAAGTGTTATACCTAAAACATAGTTATCAACTCACGCATGCGCACGCACATGAAAGGGCAATACATGATACACCACTTATGTCATATGGCTTCCCTAAAAAGCAAAAGTCCACTCCATAATTTTTTGACGTTCGACACCATTCATTTTAATCTTCATTTTCTAAAACGCAAGTACACCAAAAATCTAGAGAACCCAAAACTTTTTGCTCATCGATCTACTTCCCATAAAATTAACGGTTTTACTACCACCCAATAAATCAACAAGAAAATTTTTGTGTGTATCTTTGATGAGTTGAAGATCAAAGTGAACAGACCCAATCATTCAAAAAAATAAGAAGTGGAAATTTCGGGCATCATGAACAAGCACTCAAATGTCATATGATACCATTATTCTCATGTGTGCATATGTATACAAACACACATCTATTATACAATTGAGGAATGTTTTTGAATGTGGTTGCTGACTAAAATAAAATGATGGATAGAAAGACAACTGAGATTAAAACTTGAGGAATCAATTGTTAGGATGAGACACTGAAAATTTGAGAGAAAAAGGGGAGGAATCCTAAAATTTTGGGGAAACTAAATCTAGAAGGAACTAAAATTTTAAATTTTGTAGGGAACTAAATTCTCTATGAGGAACTAAATTTTAATTTAAAATTTTGGAAAAAGTAAATCAGGATGGAACTAAACTTGGGGAGGAACTAAAACTTTTGTAGGAAAATAAATTCTCTGTGAGAACTAAATATTAATTTGAATGTGGTCAAAAAAATTGTTGTGAGAAGTATTTTGAAGGTGGCTGCAAATTTTTTGGGGGGAATTTGAAAAGGCGGCAAATCTTTTAATGGAAAATTTTGACTAGATTAAAAATTTTGAGGGAATATTTTGAATGCCCTGTTATGACTAGTACATACATATGTATAGATAAATATAGATATACATATATGGGTGTATATACACATACACACATATACATACATGTATGTATATGTATTCTAATTATATTATATATGGCGGTGATCCCATGCACCGTGCGAATTTTTTTTTCTTTTTTTCTTTTTTTCCAAAAAAATCATGAGATAATTCAAACGAGGATTTGACCCTCGATCAACCCATTACAAATTTAACGGTTTCAAAACAATAGAACGTTTTGTACCGATCTGATCAAGTGACAAATAAGGGAAAATTTTCTTGATAAATGTTATGTAGTATATTAACATATGTAGAACACATTCAATAGTTTAAATCGTTGAAAAAACCTCACAAAACACTTCTCACATTTTTTGCACCGATGTCTTTTCTCATATATATATATATATATATATATATATATATATATATATATATATATATATATAGGGTAAAGGGATCCTAAGGTGCCTCCTTAGATTCAATCTAAGGAGGCGCCCCCATTTCCCACCATTTCACACATTTTTTTGAAATTTTTTTTCATGGGTTTATTGTTCACCTTATGGATGATCAACATACCAAATTTCAAGAGATTCCAATACTTTTTGAGCCCCCATCTACCCCTTGCAACTTCGTGGGGGTTTCAGAATGTTTTTAGACCGTTGAAATAGTAAGTGGTAGATGGTGGCTCAAAAAGTATTGGAATCCCTTGAAATTTGGTATGTTGATCATCCATGATGTGAACAACAACCCCATGAAAAAAAATTCCAAAAAAATTGTAGGAGATGGGAGGAAATGGGGGCGCCTCCTTAGATTTTCATCTAAGGAGGCACCTTAGATCCCCTTTTTCCATATATATATATATATATATATATATATATATATATATATATATGGGAAAATATAGACGTGCACGTGCACAGCTAAGTTAGTTGTGCGCGAGCATAAAACCCTATTTTTCTATATTTTTGACTTTTTTATAGGATTATATTACACCTCATGGATGATCAACACACCAAAAATCAAGTGAATCTAATGTTGTTTAATCTTCAATCTAACCATTGCAAATTCAATGATCTCAAAAGTTTCAGAAAAATAGAAATTTTTGCAACAGATAGATCGAGGGTCAAATGCCCGTAGGGTTCACCTATATTGGAGGTTCTGTGGTTTTAGAATATGTACATCAATCCTATAAAAAATTAAAAGGGAGTATATGAGCTTTTTGTGCACGTGCACAACTACATCCGGTATGTGTGTGTGTGTTGATCAAGATCCATTCTAGTAGACCAAGCATGCGGAGATGTGGATGGCAAACTTGTAATTTTAGGTGTCATTGGTATTTTTGTAATTTTGGACAAATAATTTTGGACAAATCAGTCCATCATATAGGATGGGTGCTAGTGCTATTTCTTTTATATTGAATTTGGAGAAAAATTTTGAGAAAAGAAGACTTCATGAATATATTAATTTAGATCTTGAGAGAGTTAGTCGGTATCTCAAATCAAAGCAAGGAAAGCAGTCCTCCACTTGAATTGAGGTCACGTATCTTTTCTATTTCTCTTTTTAAATAAAAAATCAGATTTTTATTCCACCAAACCCTAGTAGTTCCTATCAAATTGGTATCAGAGCTCTTCGATCCGATGACGACAAGAAAGGTAGAAGCTTTGAAGGAAATGCTCGACGCCGAGGTGGAGGAATTGAAAAAAATCCTATCAATCGTTGGAGGAAAGATTGTCGCGAAATGGTGAAGATGTTGAACGCATGGATACGAGCTTCAATGAATGCCATAATGAAGAAAATTTTGAAGATTGTGTTGGCCTAGTTAGCCCAGTAACTAAGGTCAAAACTTAATTTTGATGATGCCAAACAAGTTGTCTGGCTCTAACATGTGTGCTGATTGAATTTCAGGTCAAACTGAGCAAAACAGTGTTTGGCAAACCAGTACAAAAGTCGTGCCAGTACAAAAATCGGCACGACTGTGCCACAATATGCGCAGTCTGGGAAAAGTTACTGTGTACTTGGCACGATCATGCCAAGTCTATGGGCAAATTGGCACGACCGTGCAGATTCCTACAAAAGCTACTATCAATGTAGCACGACTGTGCAGCCACAATAGAAATGTGGCACAACTGTGCCACATGTGCAAACACCCAGATTTGACTTATTGACCAATCATACTTCCAGATTTGACTTTCTAAAGATGTTTAAGAGATCAAGTTCAAGTTGAAGAGTACTCCTTTGAGGGTTACTAATTAAAAGCTAGTCTTATAAATCAAGGGGTATTATAGGGATTCTACTTGAAGATTTCAAATCTCCTATAAAAGCAAGAGGCCTTCCCCTTGGAGAAAAAGACCTAGCCGCACAAATTGAGAGCCCCGTCACCATTGCTAGTTGTACAAAAATGCTCATCCATCAAAGATTAAAAGGCTTCATCAAAAAGGAGAAGAAGAAAAAAGTCTGACGTCAAGCTGAAAAGTGCATAACTTTCTCTACAAACATCGGAATGACGCACAGTTTATGTCGACGCAATCACCATGACACGATCTACGCTATTGTGACATTTTTTGATTTTAATCTATGTATTTTAATCAGGAAGAAGTTTTTTAACGTGAGATTGTATTTTAGAATAGCTTCATTCAGATGCTATCATTGAGCGTTGAATTCTTTGAACTAGATCTTGTAACGATTTGTTTACCACCCGTAAGTGTAATCAAGTTTTTCTTTTTGGTTATAAATATGGGTTTTTAAATCCTCGAGAAAAGATCAGAGTATATGCAGGGAGTCTAGGCGGGGGAGCCACTCCGTTAAAAATCAGTGATTGTGTGCACTCCACTCCGATTGTTTTTATTTATGACATACACCCTATTCACCTTCCCCTCTAGGGTGTTTTTCAAATGGAGCATCGTTCTTTGCCCGAGAGGTCAGATCTGAGATATGATGGTGATAAAAACTCAGACCCAGACCTAAGGTGAAAGAAGGAATCTTTAGCCAAAGGAAAGAAGAAAGACGACAACTTTGAAAGCGATCCACCACCGGAGTCAGATATAACCATGACCCTTGGAATGAAGCGACGGGAGCATGTGAGGAACAACCAAGAGGCAACAGGCCCTGACAAGTGCACTGGGGGACCGTGGCCTATGGGAACCCCTCTCGGGGGCTGGCGACCCTCGACAGGGCCGTCAGGAGTCTCGCGGCCCTTGGGCGGCATTGTCAGGTGCTGGCAACCCCCTAGAGGGGCTCCTAGGGGCTCGCGGCCCTGCCGGGGGTCGATGAACACCTGAGGTCCCCTGGCACCTCGCGGCCCCGAAGCGGCCCCGAGCTGGGCCACCCGGGGCCTGTGGCCTCTAAGCGGCCCGTCAGGGGGTGGGCAACCCCCTCCAGGGTCGCTCGGTCCCTAGCGGGCCCGCCCAGAGATTCGAGACCTCAGGAGGGCCGCTGGTGCCTGGCGATGGTGGGGAGCACTTCCAGGGACCGTGGGGTCCCTGTATTCTTGGCAATCAGCAATGACATCCCTGGTGTGCGGTGGACCTTGGGAAAAGCTTGGTAATTACCATGACACCTACCCAGGCTACGACAAGTAGGGCTGTTGACGAACATAACGTTCGACGAACTACTCGTGAACAAGCTCGGTACATGTTCGTTTACGTTCGTTCAGGAAGCTTAATGAACAAGCTTGAACAGATTTTTAAAGCTCGGTTAGTAAACGAACAGAGTTTGAACATAATTGTGTTCGTTCATTTATGTTCATGAACAAGCTCGTTAAGTGTTCGTGAACAAGCTTGTTAAGTGATGTTAATGAACAAGCTCGTTAAGTGTTCGTGAACGAACATGTACCGAAAATAGTAAATTTAGACAAATACTATATTTTTTACTATACTTAAATAGATGCTTGTAATGGGATTTATAGAGCAATTATGCTGGATTTATTTGTTTTTATCCTGCAAAAATTCAATCTTTTTATTTAATTGATTTAGTCATTGGCAATTATGTTTAAATAGTATTATTCCTGATTAAAATTGACATTTGTTTGTTTAATTGAAAATCTGTTCATGAACAAGATTGATTGTGTGCTCACGAACATGTTTCTGAACATGTTCACGAACAAGCTCGATAAGTCTTGTTAACGAACAGAACGTTCGATTAACTACTCGTGAACAAGCTCGGTAAATGTTTGTTTACGTTCTTTTACGTTCGTTCAGTAAGCTTAACGAACAAGCTTGAACAGGTTTTTAGAGCTCGGTTAGTAAACGAACAGAGCTTGAACATGGATTTTGTTCATGAACAAAACCAAGCTCCATGTTCAAGCTCGTTCAAGCTCGTTCAAGCTCGTTCGACAACAGCCCTAACGACAAGGACGGCAGACCCGGAGTGGCCTGAGGACGATTGGGGAATGACAGAATGGAGGAGGACCGTCGGGAGACTTTAGAGTCCATTAAAATGCCTATCAAGCATATCAATAATTTCACTTCGACTAGTCGAGAGGAAGAGCAGTGCAATGGGGTAGTCAGCACTGAGAGATTGGTCATGAAGCTGAAATTGTCAGTCTTCAAGGAGAAGGATCCATATGGATGGGTATACCGTGCAAAGAGATGTTTCGCGGTAAATCGCTTGACTAAGAAGAAAAAACTGAGGGCAATCGACATCTGCTTAAAGGGAAAGACGTTGTCCTGGTATCTGTGGAGAGAATAGAAGCAACCAGTGCGGTCATAGGAGGAGTTCAAGGACTGATTGTTGGACTGATTTTGAGACACAACGCGGAGATTTACATGAGCAGCTCTTTACACTCCGACATGATGGCACAGTTCGTGACTACAAGATGTGTGAGGCACTCTCGGGCCGAGCGATGGGAATACCAGAGGCAACGCTGGAGGGAAGCTTCATGAAGAGCCTAAGGTCGAGCATTTTGCTCTACATACAGAGACCGAGAGGACTGATGGAGATGATGGAGCTGGCCCAGATAATCAAAGATAGACACAGCGGAGCGGGCTATCAAGTGAGGGATGAGCAGTACCCCATCACGCACTCATGCTACCAGATACCCAAAAGTCCCAGCCAACAACGGGTCAAACAGTTCATGAGAATAGTGGCAAGCCTCCAACAGACAGCAAGTACAAGCATCTCACGCAAAAGGACTCCCAAACAGATGTGCCAAAAGGTTATGCTTTCGATGTGACGAGCGTTTTGGGCTGGAAAATCATTGTCAGGATCATGCTCTGCAAGTATTGGTCGTCGGAGAAGATGAGGGCGAAGCCGCTGGAGAGGAGCCAGGAGAGTACGAGAACCCCCATTCGGAATAGTGTGTCCACGGGATTCACGGCACCACCTTGAGGACAATATGGTTCTTTGGGGGGGGGCAAAGTAATGTTAGATTTGGAGATGTGGGTAGCAAACTTGTAATTTTAGGCGTCAGATGTATTTTTGTAATTTTGAACAAATCAATCCATTATATACATAAGGGGTGTTAGGGCTATTTCTTTTATGTTGAATTTGGAGAAGAATATTGAGAAGAGAAGAGTTTAGATCTTGAAAGAGTTAGGCTTTATCTCGAATCAAAGTTAAGAGAGCGATCCTCTCGAATTGAGGCCACGTATCCTTTGTATTTCTTTTTTCATCTATAAAAATTAGATTTTTTTCCCACCAAACACTAAAAATTCCCATCACCAACTCACTCAAATTTAAAATATATATGAGGGGCGTTAGCGCTATTTCTTTTATGTTGAATTTGGAGAAGAATATTGAGAAGAGAAGAGTTTCCAGGTAGATTAGTTTAGATCTTGAAAGAGTTAGGCTTTATCTCGAATCAAAACTAAGAGAGAGGTCCTCTCGAATTGAGGCCACATATCTTTTGTATTTCTTTTTTCATCTATAAAAATTAGATTTTTTTCCACCAAATACTAAAAATTCCAATCACTAACTCACTCAAATTTAAAATTTGGCAAACTAAATGAAAAGTTGATTTCATTGGATGTAATCAATCGTGTCTAAGTTACCTACATTTAAATGATCTGAACATGTTTGAACATGTTTAACCTATACATCAAGTAGCAATAATTTCATCCATTTTACCAAAATACTGACATGTTGATTTTTGCGCCCACTTGTGCATGGTAAACAAACCTAAATCATTTTAAAAATTGTGTGTTAATAGTTTTGGCCTGTTAATAGTTTATGCTTGTTAAATCACATAGAAACATATTTTCTATTTAGGTATGAAACCTAGTATCCCTTTCTCTAAGTGTGCAATACCATGTATAAGTTCTTATCATATTTTAAACATGGTAGTACAATCCAACCCAACATTGAGCGGTGCCACCAATATTAACTAATAACTAATTAATAACTAATGATACACGATATTTGAAATTTGCAGCTGGTAAATTTTGAATTTTAACTTAGTTCATATAATGGCCTAAAGAATCTTAATTAATACTCAAATTAGAATTCAAAAGATTATTGATACCAATACATACCAGACATTTTCATCAGATTTGAGATGTGAAACAAAATAAACACCCATCTTTTAGGGACGCAATGAAGCTCTTCAAATTTCGCTAAAACATGCATAATATTGGACCATTTTGGTTAACTATAAGGCTAATACATCATGGACCATTTCTGTTATACTATGAGGCTAATACATCACATTCTAAGATGAAATTGAAATAGAGTTGTTTTTAGTTAGATAACATCTTCCAAAATGAGAGCTTATAGGAGTGCATTTGATACAATCGCATGCAAGCAACGACGGCAAAATTGGAGTCAATGAGCAGCGACGGCAAAAACCTAGAAGAGAATGGCAGATCTGTAATTTATGGGTGCAGTAGCAGTCCTCTAATTTATGGGCGCGGTAGCAGATGAGTAATTTTGGGAACAGTGTCAGTTTCATAATTATGGGATGATGGCTGAAAACCTAGGT